>JAGPOW010003316.1:32311249-32356528 GCA_030014935.1 Caiman crocodilus
AAACAAACACAAACAATGACAATACTACCCTGGTTTCACTAAGTATTTGGGGAAACTTAGCTCAAGCTTAACTGATACAGTTCAGGTTCAGAAGTTTAGCTTGGAGAGAAAAGAAAGAGAGAGAGCGCTGGGATCTCACCAGTCTGAGGCACACAGGCTGCAGAGCTGACAGGCATAGTCCTTGAAGGGAGATAATGTGTTCTTTCAGCGTCCCAAGAACAACAGGGGATGGTGTCAGAACAGAAATTTTCTTCCTTTCTTTCTTCTTCTTGAAGCACACACACTTTTTACAGATTTTTATATCCTCAGTTCAGCTGCTTCGAAGCATCCTTAATTATGTAAATCATTGTCTTTTCTATTGACAAGGGGTTATTTGGTTTGGAACATCTCAAGAAACTGATTGATAATCAGGAATCACTTAAGATTAGGGAGTAACCGAATACTTGGAAGCCAGCTTGAAATTCCTATGGATGGCTGATATACTGATGGGATATCTCATGGTTTCTTCAGAAACAATATATACCTTGCAGCATCAGGATTTTGGAATTTTACTTGTTGTGCACAACCCTCAGCTTAGCATGACTTTTCCAGATCTTACTATAGTCTTTTAACAGACTTAAGACAATTATTGGGGTGCTCATAACCTTTTGTGGAGAAGACTCCCACCAGTCGTCTCAGGAAAGGTATGACAACCCCTGTGATTAGGGTTCCAACAGGCTGGACGTTATGATGAACCCTTAACCATTGTTCAAATGTTGCCCATACCCCCTCTGACTCGGTCTCTTGCCTCAGCATTCCCTAACCCCGCAACTGAGTTTTAGTTAATCAAGTTTAAATAGGCCTCCCAGAGTGGGACCGGGGAACGTGCGGCCCAAGATGCCTATTAAACTTAGAGGTGTGTATGAACATGGGTTAACATTTGGAGCACAGATTCCCCATCATGCAGTGCTCCCCTGCTTCTCTGGTCCCAGAATTCACTGAAATCTCTGCTTCAGGCTTTCTGTTCTCCATCTCTCGTGTAAATGAACGGTCATCTCGTTCCATCCTGGATGCAAATGATACCTAGGGCAGTTGGTTCACTTTTGTCACCCTTATCTTGAGGGTCTTAGGTGCATCTCTCACTGCATCTTAATCAGTTTCATTTATGTAGAGGGGGGTGAGTCCTTTGCGAGTCAGACAGACTGTATCCTGTACCAAGGTTGCCCAAGAACACACAGCTGAGACATAACAATCCCTACCCTGGGGGTCTTCAAAAGGAAGCTAGACAGGCTACCTAGCTGGGGTCATTTGACTCCAGCATCCTTTCCTGTCTATGGCAGGAGGTCAGACTAGATGATCTGCTTAGGTCTCTTCCGACCCTACCAGCTATGAAACTATTTTTTTTTAATTCTAGAGAATAATGCTATTATTGCTTAAATTTTAGTGCAATTGCTAGTTTTAGCATACTGGTCTTCAGAAGAGTTAGATTCTGTTCTGTTCTATATTCAGTTTTGAATTTTATAGCTAGGTGTCTTCGCCAATTATATCACTCCTTTCTGAAAGAAACCTATGACAAAGAACATAGACTTCCAGGAATACAGGGAAAAAAGCATATCTTCATGAGCAATAAATCTTAATATCTCAAATATTGCAACATGGCTTCTTTCTTTCTAAGTATTAGAGTGATTAAGCACTCATTTGCAAGTGCACATGAATGACACTAGACCCTCTGACTACTTGGATTTCTACTACCAAAAACACAAATTTGATTTCCATTTTATTTCAGATGGGAAAGTCAGTTAATTCATGTGCATTGCCTGAAAAATCCTACAGGGAAACAGTGTCACCTGAAAATTCTAAGGAACATAGAAAAACACCATAATATTAGTGTGATATTAACAAGATATTAACATCATATTACAATAACTTAATCTTAGTTTTGACATCATTTAATATTGCCAGAAGCTGCAATGACCTCAGAAATCATTATTCAGGAAACTGGAACCTTTTAGCTTGTTACATCAATTTAACAATTTCTTTGCCTCCATTTTTCTGAGCAGGAACGGGGTCTCCCCACCACCAGGACCACTGTAGGTCCCAGGGGAAGCACACCCAGGCTTAGGGTCAGTGAGGATCTAGTTAGGGAATTCCTGAAGGGACTGGACATATTAAATCAGCAGGTCCTAATAATCTCCACCCCAGAGTGCTGAGGGAATTAGTAGAGGTCAATGTGGAACTCCTGCCATGGCTTTATGAACATTCATGGTGCTCTAGTGTGGTGTCAGATGACTGGAAAAAGGCCAATGTGATTTCCATTTTCAAAAAAGGGATGAAGGAGGATCCAGGAAACTATAGGCTAGTCAGTCTTACCTCAGTCCTGGATAAGCTTTTATTGAGAGTTATCCTGACTTATGTCCATGACGGGCCAGTAGGGGAGATTATGCTTAGGGGCAAACAACACGGGTTCATTAGAGTCAAGTCCTGTCGGACCAACCTGGTAGCCTTCTATGACCAGGTCACAGAATCCTTAGATGCAGGTGTAGCAGTGGACGTAGTCTTTCTGGACTTTAGGAAGGCCTTCAACACTGTCTCTCACCCCATTCTCAGTAAAAAACTAGAGGACTGTGGTGTCGACACCTGCACAGTCAAATGGGTCACTAGTTGGCTGGAGGGCCGCACCCAGAGAATGGTGGTGGATGGGTCATTTTCGCCCTGGAGGGATGTGGGCAGTGCAGTTCCGCAGGGCTCAGTCCTCAGGCCCGCGCTGTTCAGTATCTTCATCAATGACTTGGATGAGGGTGTAAAAAGCACCCTCTTCAAATTCACAGATGACACTGAGATATAGGGAGAAGTGGGGACGTTAGAAGGGAGTAATAGGCTACAATCAGACCTAGACAGGTTACAGGGGTGGGCGGATGAGAACAGGATGAGTTTCAACACTGACAAGTGCAAGGCAGTTGTCCTACAGGCAGACCTACAGGCTGGGGAACTCCCTTCTTGTCAGTGCAGAGGCAGAAAAGGATCTTAGAGTCATTATTGATGCCAAAATGAACATGGGCCGACAGTGCAGGGAAGAGGTCAGGAATGTCAACCGTACCTTGTCATTCGTCCACAGATGCATCTCAGGCAGATCCAAGGAGGTGATCCTCCCCCTCTATGTGACACTGGTCAGGCCACAGTTGGAGTCCTGCCTCCAGTTCTGGGTGCCGCACTTCAGAAGGGATATGGCCAACATGGAGAGAGTCTAGAGAAGGGCCACCCACATGATCAGGAGTCAGCAAGGCAGGCCCTATGAGGAGAGATTAAGGGACCTGAACTTGTTCAGTCTCCACAAGAGAAGACTGAGGGGGGGATCTAGTGGCCACTTACAAACTAGTCAGGGGGAACCAGGAAGCACTGGGGAAGTCTCTGTTCCCTCAGTTGCTACCAGGAGTGACTAGAAATAATGGTCACAAGCTGGTAGAGGGTAGATTCAGACTAGACATCAGGAGGTGCTACTTCATTGTCGGGGCAGCTAGGATCTGGAACCAACTTCCAAGAGAAGTGGTGCTGGCTCTTACCCTGAGGGTCTTTAAGAGGAGACTAGATGAACACCTTGCTGGGGTCATTTGACCCCAGTACTCTTTCTTGGCATGGCAGGGAGTCAGACTTGATGATCTGCTCAGGTCCTTTCTGATCCTACCAACTATGAAACTATGAAGTTGGAACAAGAGATGTCTAGGTTAGATATCAGAAAAAAAACTCTCTCACTAGGAGGATAGTAACACACAATGGAATCTTGTGATTTTGGACAGTGTTTTCTCAGTTGTGCATTTTTAAGGCTTAATGAGGATATCAGCTTTGTTGAGTCTGCAAAAAAAATTGTTGTTGCTTTGCTTTGGTTTCATCTTTTGGGACCAGATTGTGTAAAACAATCTATGCCAGTGGATCATTAAATGCCCCACAAGGAGCCACAATGATTTGAATGAGATTTTGTAGATGTGTAAGAGTGACTCAACAAGGGCTGGGACTATGGTTTATACTTTTGTTAAACTGAAACCTATGAAGCACAGATAAGAATAATATACCCTATGTATTCACAAACCATATGCTCCTTTCTCCCAATAATTAGCTATGGAGAATTGAAATGTGTGTCTTAAATAACAAACTTACATCCACAAGAGCTGAAGGTTCAAGTCACATGAAGCTGGAGCAGAATTCCCTTCCTCCACCTCACTCCCCTCCCCTTTCTTCTAGGCCAACAGCAATTGGTTTGATTTTCTCACAGCTGCTGCTGAATTAAGGCTTTTTAAGGTGTTGGTCTGCATACAATTAGGATGAGGCTGTGAAAAGATTAACCTGTGAGAGGATTAACTCTGTAGCTGTTGCAGTAGCGGCTTCTCCCACAGGGGAGGGGGAATGGCACTGATGACATGATTTTTGCCTGCAATTGACATAGGCAGCAGAAGACTACTTCCTGCCATATTTTTAAGGGAAAAAGATAATCTTTATTCTGCCTTCCCAAAATAATGTGCATGTCTTGATCAGTTCCTGGTACACAAATAAATACTGTTACACAAATAAACATGGTAATTATTCTTCTATCTTGTAATGATGATGTAGAAAAATGAAGATGCTGTCCCAAATAAGTTGAAATTCTAGGGTTAAAGGATTTCTTATTGAAGTTAATTTTTTTGCAGTTAATGTTGGTTCCAGTCCTTGCTCTTTATCCGAATAGGTTGGCTCTGATACAGAAGCTCCAGTGCCTGAAAATAGATATCTTTGCCTGAAGAAAGACAACTTAAAGCCACTTAGGAACTTTTCCCATCCCCAGTTGGAGGGACTAGGGCAAAAGACATGCTTACATCCCAAATTGCTATTTGGGTTGCTATAGGCACTATATATACAGTTTGGAAGTGAGGGATCTGAGGTAGTACTGGAATTCAAAGAACAAGCCAAGGTTAGGAAACAGTGATCTATAACAAAATGAGAAACCTGAGAGGAAGTACAAGGGTGAGGCTGAGCAAAGGACAACAGGAGTCTAGGAGGGCAGGAACTGAAGATGTGGCTACACAAGCTTCAGGACAGGAACTGGAGGCAAAAGACAGGAAGGACTCATGGTAAAAATTAGAGGTTTTGTTGTCTTAATATAACCACTTTAAGCTTAGAGAAGATAAGTTGATAAGTTGAAGAGAGTTGCTTATGCTGCACTTAGACCTTTTCTGGCATAACATTTTTGATCAGTTGATCTCTGAACCTCTTGGAGTCACAATGAGGGTAGAGTTTCACATAGCCTCAATCAGCAATATTACACGGAGGTAAACTGGCTCCCTAGCACTTGCTCATTATATGGATTGCCAGAAGGCTCCGTTTGCACAGCAAGTCTACAGATGCTACCATCTTCTGAGCCTGCAACAGACTCTGGGGAACATAATGTCTAAAGGCACATTTTCCTATAACTGTGGTCCCATGAAATATCAAATGGGAAAGAATGGAGGGTCTCTCCAACTGGCTTTAAGGTGTTTTGTTTTGATGGGGGGGAGTTGGAGGGTTGTGAATTTGAGCTAATGATCTTTCTAAAATGTTGACAAATTTACAGTTTCACCAAATTCTTCTCTTAGGGCTCTGAGTTCTCTGCTCACCTGTAAAACTTAGTAAAATCCTCCACTAAGGTCACTCACTTGTTTTATTACCATTGCTACAAACATTCATAAAAATGATCAAAAAGATCCTGCTTGATCCTCTGAACTGCTCCAGATTTTGTTTTGTACATTTCCAGGTACTCACACTAGAATCATCTGATCATTTTCAAAGACAGCTGCTGTCATTGGCAGCAGTAAGTTTTAATAGGCATTTGAGAGAGGTAACTGCTTAAAAAATATGGTAACATCCATATGTTGCTGCATTCTTTTCAGATGAAGAACTGAATAGGTGCAGTGATATTACTAATGTTGTGTCATTAGAAACAAGACAATTCTAAATACCCATTGCCAAGCTGGAGACTCGGTTTGTAATTTGGATTGCAACAAAAGCCACAAAAAACTTTTAAGAAGAACAGTTTATGAGTTGCCTTGGCAAAAATCTAAGTGGAAATAATTTGTTAAATCTAAATTGGTTAGTTAAACTATACCCTTTTCAAAGCTGCACATAGCAATTAAATGTAGTACCCAGGGGGAAAAAAAGTAAAAGTATTAGGACATGTTTTTCTCAATGAGGATATAGAGTTACCATATATGAATGAAGTTAGGTGGAAGTCCAAGAAACAACAGGCTTATACATGACCCACTCATTCAATGTACACAAGAAATAGCTATCCAACAATATCCCTGCACTCAAATGCATTTTGTTTTACTAAATCTGTGCCTATGGAAACAGCTATACTTACCATTTTGAAATCTGAAGTCCTTTAATTATCTAGAAACAGTGAAAATTCTTTGTATTTTCCTTTAGATATGCTTATTACTTTCTTTGAGGAGGTAACAATAGTGAGCTTCATGGGCGTACCAAATTTGTTCTGATATTATAGAAACTGTATTTATGTTTTTGTATTTGAATCATAGCCTCTGCTCCACTAGGCATTCTTGAGCTGCTTTTGCCCAGGCAGTTGACTAGGTTTGCCCCGGGCCTGCAAGCGGACCCCAGAGGGTGCCTCGGATGATGTCGGAAAACCCCCTAAACTCACCTGCCATGACTTTGAATGGATCCTCAGTGGAGGGAGTCCCCTTTTCAGCAGCCTCCAAGGTCATCACGCCTTTGGCGGGCACTCATGGGGCTCCAACCTCCCCTACACCCCGGCCAAATGCCACCTGCTGCCGCAGGTCTTCCCGTCTTCTTTTCTTACTGGCTCCTCTTCATCTCTGTTCTTGGACTTCCTGCAGTCCCAGCTCAGCAGGACCTGGTGGCCTAGGCTGGGCTCTGGTATGAGGGCTAAGAGGCTCTTGATACCTGCAAACCCTTACCTATTCTGATACCCGTGGTGCTACCATGTATAAAGACGAAAACCCCACCACCATGCCTGCCAGGGAGGTATAACCACCAGGCATGAAAGCCCCGAGGGAAGTAGCGCCCTAGCCCAAGGAGCCCTGAGACTGCCCAGTGCCTAAGAGCCTCCTAGGTGGCTCCCCTTTGGGGACATTGCTGCAGCCCCCTGAAGTCCTTCAGCTGGAGCACTGCTTGTCCCCTGCTGTAATATGAATCATGTTTTGTGAATTATAGTAGGGATCCCCTTTTCCAGGATCCTTGGCTTCCTGAGGCTTGTTTTTCTGGCAAAGGCAGCCCCAGCCAGGACCTCCCCTGTCTGCAGCCTCTATTTCCCAGCAGGAACTTCCAGGCTGCTGCATCAGGACTGAGCGATTCAACACACTGCCCTCAGCATTGCCTTGTCCCAGCTTGATGGGGTAGGGACTTTTTGCCCATTGATTGGGTAAGGGAAAGGGGGTGAGTGGGGCACTTTTTCCCCCACCCCCACCTCTCTGTCACAATGATCCAAAACATTTTTTATTAGAATTAAGATTGGGGCCATTAGTTCTTTCCTTAAAGGCTACCAAAAAGCCTCCGATGGTAACTGTTTGTAATATTATTAGGCACAAGAATTCATGAGCAGAGGGCTTGGGTTTTGTTTAAGGAGTGCTCAAAATTGGCTCACAGATGCTTTCAGTGAAATCATTGACCCATGTGGGCATGCATTTTTATGTATACAATTAAATAAAAAAAAGAATAACAATATTAAATAGATTCCACAGGCTTATTATTTAAAAGCAGAAGGAAGTAATTGCTTATTTCCAGTTCAATGGATGCTGAATGGCAGCTAGGTGGATTCAAAACATTCATATTTCCTCAACTGTAGAACAATGCTTCTTATATTATCACTTTGATATGATCTTAACATAGCTGTCATTAAAGAACGTGCAATAATTTTGTGTTCAGATAAGAAAACAAAAGAAAGTTGTCTCTTTGAAACTGATTTTTTGTACCATTTCCTGACTTTATTTTTTGTTCTGTTCAGCACCACTTCAGAAGAGTGTAATCGGCTGTGAGTAATGCCAGATTCATCAGCACTTGAAGCCATTTCTCAATGCTTTCTCCATCTCCATTTTATAAGAGAAGTGGTTCTTTAACTGTGTCCCAAAACTGCACTTGCTGAATACCTCTGGAGAAAGCCTTGTTCACATGTTGTCAGATTTCTGCTTTAAGTTCTAACTAACATATTGTATAAAAAGTAGCTAAAATGTATTAAATAATTTCCTAAAAATATGTTTCCATGCAGATAACTATTGTAGTTATTAGTGGGCTACTGATCAATAGTGGGCCACACCATCCTTAATAAGGGAAAAAATGGTCAAGAAAGGGTCAGTTAAAATGTGTATTATTTTGTGAAGATCCCCTGGCATGGAGGAGAATGAAGAGTCCACAGTTTGTCAAGTATTGAAAAGTTATGGAAACATGATGATTACATGCTAAACAATGTGTCCTCGTGGGAAATTATACAATATTTGAAGATCCATAACATCTATTCCACTTACACATATTAATATTTACAATACAAGCAAATGTTTGTTACTCATAAGCTAGAAGTCATAACATATGGCTTGTTAAAAAGTGTTTAAACATACGATGATGTCACTTGGTCTGCCATGCCCCCTCCCCCCCCTCTTTTTTTAGACCATGTGTTCTTGAGTATCTTTGGCTGCCTTACTCAAATATTGTGTGAGGTTTTCTTAACCATCTGACAAACTACTGCATGTCCTCCCTATTTTCTGTGATTCAAGACTTTCTTACAAATAACACACAGATGGATCAACAGACTTACCATCATGCACCTTTTAACAGCAGCTACTCATTATTCCTATTATGTTAACTGCTTATATAACAACTGAGGCTGGCAAGGATCAATGAAATGATTTCAGCTACATGTTTTTTTTCATCTTCAAGGAATGAAATTGAAGTGTGTGTCCTGATATTAGTATACCACTGTCAAGTAAAAAAGTATATGTATGTATATAGATAGATAGATAGATAGATAGATTTTTTTTGTAAATATAAGCAGAATAAAAACAAGTGAATGAATGCAGCACCACATGTTTAATCATTTGAAGGGATCAGCAGTAATTTTTCACAGACAAATTGGTTAGCTACTGAGGGGCTAGTATGATACAAATAACATTTCTCACATAATCATATAATGTTCTTCAGTCCCATAAAGATAGTAACAGACTGATCATAGAAACTAAAATAGTGTAAGTGGAAGAGGGCTTCTACCTGAGAAGCCTGTTTTGAAATTTTTGAAAATGAAATTAAGACAATGAATACTAGAATAATGACTACTAAGGAAACCCTGTATCTTAAGTATTTGTTTACATACACAATCATAGGGTACCTATACACGTACTTGGGGATGGAGGGGGCGTTTTAATTAGAGTGATTCCTGAAAAAACACTCTAATTAAAATGCTGCAGCATCAAGTGTATTAAGACCCTGTGGCTGCATCCACACGAGCATGGACATTTAGTTCCCTAGGAACAAGTAGCAGAGGTGCACCTTGCACCACCACTACTTGACTCCAGGGAATGCCTGTACCACATTTGCTTTGGTGTGCAGCAAGTTACCCCCTGTAAAGTAGGGGAGACTGGGGCCAGTACTGATCTGCCCCAACTGCCTTACCTAGTATTCTGTGGGCCTTCTGGGACCACAGCAGTGGTGATTCTGCTGTGCAGAGCCTGGCCAAAAGCTGCAGCATGGCTCCAGGTGACCTGGCTCCACTTTTGTAGTGGTGTGCTCTGCCCATGAGTGTGCTGCTCCACTTTTTTTTTGCAGGTTTTTTTTTGACCCCTGGATATCCCCAGGCCATGTCCAGACAAGCATGACTGTGTGGTATGCGGCACCACAGACATATATTATGGTCAATAAACACTGAGGGGTGTTTATTGACCATTTTTTCTCTTATTAAGGATTATGTGGCTCACTATTGATACTCACTTTAGTTCTGCAGTGTTCAGCGGCAATCATAAGAACCCCAGAAATTGCTTCTTTGTACTTAAAAAAAAAATGAAGTAAGGTATTTCAAAACTTTCCAGTATTAGAAGTGAGAGTTAGCTTTGACCAGGAAACAAAGAATGCTCCCTTTATAAGAGTATACACTATTATTTTTCTCCCTAGATGACCACAAGACAACCTATCTTAATGCTTTTCTTTATATATATATATATATATATATATATATATATATATATATAGCTTGCCCATTCTGGTCTGTGTGTAGGGTAGCTTTGTGGCAAACCTGTAACATTTGTTGGTGGAAGAAGGAAAACATTTTTCTGGCCTGACAAATTCTTTTAAAATAATGGTAAGTAGCTGCTTTCAGGTTTGGAACATGAAGAAGACTTCTAGGTAAGATGATTATTGGGCAGGGAACGTAATCAGAGGGATGTGATACATTTGTCATATGGATCCAATTAACTACAGAGCTATTATTTGGGTTTAAAGTTGAGTTAGATGTCATATAGCAGCAAATTAGGCACAGAGCATTAATAGCCTTCCTCTTCTGTGGGCTGCAGAATGACGTCTACTAATTCCCCAATATAATACTTTACTTGCCCCTCTAGCAGCTCCTTCAGAATGTGAATGTACGCAGGAGTCTGGGGATCACACAAGCTCTCAAACTTTGGAAGGAGAGAAAACCACAGAAGAAGAGTAAATATTAATTGGTTACATCACAGCATTCATTATGTGGATCACAAAAGTTAACTGCGGTTAGGTGCCTCAACACTCCCTGGAGAGGCCAGCTCTTGAGATGCATTTTTGAAATCCCTTCAGATCCTTTTTGTATTTGTCATTTTGCAGGCTGATATTCTTTCATATGGATCATGATTTAAGGCAGATTTTAATAAGGTAGAGCTTTTCCATTAGGAAACATTACTAAAAGCTACACATATATTTTTAAAAGACTGCTGCATTCATATTTTTAGAATGTGGCATAGTGCAAGCTAGCAAAACACATAAATCAGAGGTCCCTTCAGAGTTACTGATACGATAAAGTAACGTAGAATACAACAAACACTTGAAACCCATTGAGCAGAAACTCTTTAATAAATCCATAATTATATCTCCCTTCAAAGGCATATTTTATAAACCTCTGCTGACAGTCTGGATTGTGAATTATAAAGACCCCAGTAGGTTTAGAAAGCTCTTTCCCTCACCTCCTTGCTTTGGAAAAAATAATGCAATGAGGAACACAATAAGAGAAAGAAATAAAATAGGGTATATAATAGCTACTGTTCAGTACAGTATCTCTCTTACACAAATAACCATGCTTGGGATAAAAGATGTGTTTTTCCCAGATGGCAAAGCCAGTTCTAAGACAGTCATATTACAAATAGAACTCAACAGTGAAGATTTATAAATGCCTTGGGGAAAAGATTAACAGAGGTAATGTCCTATGTGGTATTTCCCTAGGACATTTCTTACCAACATTTCAATGAAGGCAGAATTAGAGGATACAGCAACTTAAAAGAAAACAAAGCAACCCCCCCCCCCCAAAAAAAAAACCTGTGCCTAATAATACGGTTGTTTGTACCTACCACTCAAAGTGCTTGTGAATCTACCCCTTGTTACAAAAAGGATATACTTTTTTGTGTTAATCCACTTCAAGAGATTTTTCCCCTCAACTGAGATTTGTGCTTTAACCTTTCGAGACCCAATATGTTTTTTTACCCAGTTTGGTCCACTGAGCAGTTTATATACCCCACGACACAACCACAGTAAAAATGTCTATTCATATTTTATGAATAAGCACTTCAGAGCAAGGAAATCTGAAGTGATTTGACCAGTCACACAGGGAGGTAAGGACAGAGTTATCCAGCCACAGTGATTCACATCACAGTTTTCTAATCTATATATTATATCAATAGAATATAATATACTAATGAAGCAAACAACTAATGAAACAAAGGACTGGGGGAAATGCAAAGACGGTATGGAAAAGCAAAGCATAGTAAGTAAAGAATAGCAAGGTGGGAAAATGTAGGCCAAAATACTGAAGGCAAGAGGGAGTGCTCTGAAGCAACATGGTTGGTAACCTAAGTGAAAAAGAGGAGGAAAGTGAAGGATAGAGAAAACAAATATTTCAATATTTTTGCTCTCTTCCCAATATCAAAATTTACCATTTCACAGTAGTGTGGATGGATATTTTACACTATGGTTTACTATTTAGGCTGGGTGAGGTATAAAATATCTGAAACATGTCCGAATGTTAAAAATGTTACCTGCAAGTCAGATGAGTACATCAGGATGCATATTATCCAGATTCAAAATATGGCAGTATAAATATGGACTATCTACATTGTACCTGGTATAAAATATTTTGATTTCTCTCCATGGTTCTACTACTTTCTGGGCATGTCTACGTGTGTGCCGGACTCTGCAGTTGTTACTGCGCAGGCATTTAGTACTTGGTCACCACAGTCCTGATGCTGCGCAAGTGTTTTCCCCACACAGCTCTGAAGTAGTGTTGGTGTCATGGTTCATGCCTGATGCTGCAACGCTCCAATGACAATGTCTCATGTAGATGCGACATCTGATTATTAGAAGTTTGTATTTCTGGGAGCTTTTTTTCTATGATTGAGACAGTGATCAATTACCATTTTCCAGAGACTGCATCTATAGCAATGGCTTACACATACGTGATCTACTTGTTCTGATGTTATCATAGACAAATTACCGGATCCTTAAAAAGGATGCTATAAAGCAGTTTAATCTAACATGAATCAGCATTACCATCTTACAGCTTACTGATATTCTAAATGCATTAAGCTGGTTATTTCAGTCCTGTTCGTAGTAGGCAGATATTTAAATTGAACCACTTAACTTTGTAGACAATGTCAGCAGAAAGACCAAGCACCAGAAAGAGAAAACATACTGGCATTTTAAGACCAGTTGAATGCAAAGCTACCATACATGAGGACTGTGTAGTCCTGTTTTTCTGGCCCCAGCTGCTGGATTCTGAAAATATAGCTCTAAGAAGTTTAGGTGGTGTCATTTATCTCACTGTATCTTATTAAATTCCTAATGAGCTGCTCTTAGAAGCCCAAATAATCACCAGCAACAGGCTAGGTGGCTGTGTTTGGTAAACTGAAAATGTCCAGTGGAAAAAGAGCCCCATGCTAGTGACCTCATCTCCCCTCAGCCCTCCAAAATAGGATTGGGCCAGGATGCTGGGTTCAAATCATATTGGTGGGACAATGGAGCTCTCCTTATCATATTTTCTAGGTCCCTGATTTAATCTGGCAAAGAAGCTTTCAGGGCCCCTTACCTATTTTGATCTCCAGGGCTGTCCATTCATTATAGTCCGCTATGAATTAATTCACTTGGAAAGTAAGGAAAATACTTCTTTTATCACTATTAATAAAATGCACATTGCCAGGACTTCCAGGCTGAGATTTTCAGAGACACCTGTTATTGGGAGATATTGTTTCTGTGGATTGCAGCACAAATTGGGAGTCCAAAATCCTTAAGCAGCTTTGAAAATACCTGCCAAGAAGTGTCTTTAATAATACATTATTAGTGACAGCAATAGGAAGACCAAAATCTTTAATTCCTTCAAGAGATACTGAACTCAAATATTACTGTGCTGAATGTTGTATAGGGAATGGAACAAAATGGAACTGAGATTCTTTTTAACTTCA
The DNA here is from genome assembly GCA_030014935.1 of Caiman crocodilus. Taxonomy (NCBI): domain Eukaryota; kingdom Metazoa; phylum Chordata; order Crocodylia; family Alligatoridae; genus Caiman; species Caiman crocodilus. The sequence continues at coordinate 32,324,887 of JAGPOW010003316.1, forward strand.
TGTGTGCAATGAACTGACAACTGCAATAGTGATTTTTAATGAAAAAAATCACTACTCTGTTATGGTACCATACAAGAAATGCAGATACGTTAAAAAAACAAGCACACAAAAAACCCCACCTATCTGGAAGGAAATGCATTAAATGAATTCTAATTTTTGTTATAATCTGTAAAAGTTTGGCTTTAAGCATTTTTTCCAATGGGTGTCCTAATATTCGAGTGAAAATAATTGCATGCTAATACCAAGAAAAATCAATTTGGCCTTAGTTTTTTTTTATATAATATAGCATTTACAGCATTCTGAAAAAAACAGCCAGGACATCTGGCTTCATGATTAAAACTATCACTTTGATGAGTCTTGACTGCAATGTGTTTTTCTTTCTCTTGTTTCTGTGTCCCAATTTATATGCAGTAAGTCATATCTAACTCAAAGCTTTATTGCCACCCTCAGTGTGGCTGAATAGCCACAGTGGAAACAAAGAAGAAATAAAAAAAAGATCTTTTCCCAGCAGGTCATTCTTACACTGCACTCTGTAGGGCACTTATGAATAAATGGCAAATGGCCATTCTGATGATTGCCAAGATGCCATCATTAATCAACCCACCAACATGGCAACATTGAAATTTGTGGGCAGGCATGATTTAAACTATTGCTTGGTAATCAACTTCATCAATGTACAGTTTGTAGTTATTACCAGCTCAAAATGATTGTTTGCCTTTTAGAGCAGAACAGTAAAAGAATGTCTCACTTAATAACCACAAATTGCTCTTTTCTTCAGTCAAAGAGGTGACCACTTCACCAGTACTGGAGAGAACAGATTATGTCCAGTTGAACTTAACAATGTATGCTTTGTGTCTCTAAATAATTTTTTTTCTCTGATTCTCCATGTAATCTTCACATTGGAAGTGTTTCACTAGGAACCATGGATAATAATGTCATTCATCTACTGACTGATTCAGATTCAGTAATGAGAATGACTGACCACCCAAATAAAAGGCAGTGTTACTTCCGCTATTTATTGTTCCTGTGGTTTACACTTTAGGACCATAAAATATCCAAAGAGCTGAAAAAAGTTCTCAATAGTATGCAATTGTAGAGGGATTACTTCATACTTGACCTTCTCTTGTGACTGAAAGGCAAATTATTCCTTGGAAAAGAGCAGTGCATCTGAGCTATCTGCATTAGAAAGTATGATCCTAAACTACTCTGGTATTATTCTTAAATAAATGTATGTATATAGACATACATTATATATATAGTGCTTATGTATGTATATATGTATATAGTCTATACTTAGTATGTGTGTGTCTATACATGCAAATGCAGAGGTGTAACAATATAGTGCATGCACATATTTATAAATATGTATATACACACATCTAATATATACACATGTATACATATATAGACATATAAAAGTCTGTGGGTATATAATAGCCATCTATCTATTAACCTATTTACAGTGTGGAAACTATAAATAACATTGTAAATATAGTTATACAGATATATACTACTAAATCAAACTTTTTTTTCAGTTTCTTTCAAAAGGCTCAAAATCATTTTCAAAAGCAAATCCATGTTGTTAGCTGGGGCTGATGCAAAAGTACAACTGGTACTAAATGATAGCCCACATCTTTAAACATGTACATCTTGCTAACTGAAGGAGATCTCATTAGTGATATTTTATAGATTTGGAATGAAATTCTAAGTAAATGTGATCAGTATTAGCATATTGTTTACCCAGAGATTTTGTATTCTCCTTTTTTTGGGGGTGCTAGGGAACAACAGTTAAAATGTCAGGACTCCACATTTTCAGAAGAATGGACCGTACTAGAAATGATAGTGACAAAACCATAATGCTTTAAAACTATACGATGCTTTTTTACAAGTTTGAAATTCAATGACTTCAGGGATTTGGTGGCAAATTGTTGTTGTTTTGGAATCTATTTAATAAAGCTAAAAACTAGTGTAGTGTGCTCACTCTTTAACACTCGTTTTAAGGATAGAAACTATATTGTTCCTAATGATTATAAGCAAAGCTATTTCTCAGAGGCTTCATATAAGCTGATGAATACCACAGAACTAAGCTCTTATAAAGCTACATTGGTGGTTTCACAAATAATGTTTTGATTATTTCCCTTTCTACAAGCCACACTTATATATAACTCCAAAAAAGTTATAGTTAACATCAACAAAAGCAAGTTTATAGGGGATTTCTGTGAAATTCCACATGGTAACACATTCTAACATACTTTCTGATCAAATAGACCCTGTATCTTCAGGCACTTTAATATTAAAAACAGCACAGATTTGCTGCTTAATTTCTGAAGAAAGTGCTTTGTTTCCTTTAACACCAGAATAGTTTTCTTGGAATTTTTCTGTTCTGCTGAGATTTTTTTGTAATCCTTTGGGCTTAAACTAGTCCCTAGTACTGAGTTTCCTGAAGGAATAAGGCAACTTGCTGTAGTAATGAAAACTTAGGATCCAATTTATATCTAATTTCCTACTCCTATACTAAGGGCTTCCTCTGTGTTCCAGGGACAGTGCCATTTCTTAATCCAAAAGATGTCAACCTTAGAGTAAGGCAGGAAAAGATTGTTTGCTTTTCTGTGAAAAAAAATAGTTGCGTAAAAAAGAAACAAACAGCCGTCCCTCCTCTTCCTCCCCCCGTAATAATATTTTCATAAGACTGTTACTTTCTAAAGTGATGTTGTCTAGAGCCTGGGGTATCGTATCTATTAATTGTGAACATAACATTTTGTGAATAGCCTTAATCATATATCAAGATATGTCAAGGCTGGGGAACTTGTAGCCAAGTTTAATCCTAAACTGAAAATTTGTTATTGATCTGGGAAATTTGGAAATTAAGAATTAAAATGACTATACTTAAAACTGTAGTGAATTGTTGAAATACAAGAAATCAAACAGCTTATTTTCCCTCTGCTTTAATCAAAATGTCAAACTCTGGTCATTGCGATGAAACTCTCTACAAAAGACAAGAGGATATTATTTTTGCCAAACCTTCATGCACATGAATAAGCATGTCTCAGATTGTGATATTACAAATGGCATGCTTGTTTAAAGTTACTTCCCATTCCTTAAATAAACCCAAACTTGTATGTCCCCAAATAATTATTTTATTTTTGTTATTGTTAGTTTTCTGTTTCTGACTTAATTTCAAAGATATATTCATTTCAAATCCCTAAACTGATGTTACAAAAAATATTAAATCTCTAAATGAAAGACTAGCAATGTGCTTGGGAAAAATGACACAGTAGTTAAATATTTTGGAGCCTCAGCATACATACCTAATTTTACATATTTTTGTAATAAACTAAATGAAGAGATATAACATGAACTTTCTAAAAATACTTCTGGGCAGTATTAGATTCCAAATGTCAGTTGTTCATCATACACAGTATAATCATTTTGAACTGAATTTTCCAATGGAAAATGATTAGGCCTAAACTCCAGTACTCTTAAATATGCATATTGCTGAGTGTCATTTTGCTGCAGAAGAGGGTCTAAAAGGATACCTACAAAGTAATAAGAATGAAAGTTATACTGATTAGAAATCTAATTAAAGGCCAAGAGAAAGTAGCTCTGTGTGGGTGTTTTTGTATATGGGAATGGGGGGAAAAAAGCAATTGACATAAACTAGAAAAGAGAAATTACTGAAAATAAATAAATACATAAGGGAAGCAACAGAAATGATTAACAGTCTAGGAAACAGGACTTCCAAGATGGTATGGTTTAGAGAAGAGTACAGAACTGAGGTGATATTTGAAAGCAGTCTTCAAATATCTGAATGGTGCTTATAAAGGAAAATGGTGACAGACTACCTGCAGGGGTTGTCAACCAGGGGTATGAGTATTCTTGGCGGTATTTTGAAAGGTGGGGGTGGGCAGAGACTAAGGGCTGCCAGCCCACACTGCTGCCTCACAGGAGCTGTGCTGCTGCTGCTCCACCACTTGCCATGTCCCTGCTCTGTTTGCCTACTCACCACCTCCCCTCCTGGTCCACATCTGGCTACTTGCTCCCCTTTCCCCCCTCCATGTCATCCAGTACACTTATTAAAAAGGAGGCTGCTTAAAAAAAGTTGAAAACCTCTGGACTACAGTTTTGTGTGTGGCCACAATAAGGCAAGGAGTAATGCCTTACATTGCAACAAGGGAAATTATGACTGGATACATGGAAGAGCATTCTACACTAGTGCTGCTCAACCTACAGTTCATGAAGCCGCACCATCTGGCCCACAGGACTCCCCACAGGTCCAGAAATTTGGCAACAGGGGCACACTGAAAATATTAATTTAATTTTAAATAACAGCAGAGCCCAGAGCCACAGAAATTACCATTGCCACCACTCCCTCACTGCCAAATTTCTAGACCCAAGTGAAGTTTCAGGGTCTTTATGATAACGTGTTCCATGCAGGGCCAGGCTGGTACATGGGATCACTCGACAAGATCTAGTGTGACCTTGCCCCCATTTTAGATCAAGCCCATGAACTGATTCTGCGCACATGAACTGGACTGCAGACCAGTCCTGTGCCACTCATCTGGTCCACAGAGCTGACTGGGTGACAGGAAAAGATAAGCTGAGTATCACTGCTTCAAAGATGAACATGAGTCAACAGTGTGATGAGGTTGCCAGCAGGGAAAATACAACTCTGGTATGCATCAACCGATATGTTGCCAGTAGATTTAGGGAGGTGTTTCTCCCTCTCTATTTGGCATTGGTGAGGCCACAGCTAGAGTGCTATGTCCAGTTATGGGCACTGCACTTCAGGAATGACGTGGATGAGCTCAAGACGGTACAAAGAAGGGCTGCTCATATGATTAGGGGCCTGAAGGATAGGCTCTATGAGGACTGAGTCTGGGAACTGGGCCTGTTCAGTCTGAGTAAGAGAAGACTGAGAGGTGCCTTGATAGCCACCTACAAGTACGTTAGAGGTGATCAAGATCTACGTGAGCAACTCTTCAGGAAGGCACGTCAAGGAAAGACAAGGACCAAAGGGCACAATCTAATAGAGGGAAAATTTAGGCTGAACATAAAACTTTTTTTCTGTAAGGATTATCAGAATCTAGAACACAGATGGAATCTGGAACACAGGTCTGGAACAGAGGTGGTGCAGTTGCCATTCTTGGGAGTGTTCAAGATGAGGCTGGATAAGTACTTTGTTGAGCTTGTTTGAGCCCAATAACTTACTGCCCATAGCAGGGAACCAGACTTGATGATCTTGCAAGTCCCTTCCAGTCCTCCAATTCTATGGTTCTAAACCAGGAGGGGGAGTAAACATCAAAATAGATTACCTAGAGAGGTTGTGAAATCTCCCTCTTTGGAAGCTTTTAAGAACAGATTAGACAAAAAGTTCTTTACAATGTTTTCAACGAGGGCGATCTTACTTTGAACAGATGGCTGAATCAGATGACTTCTTGAGGTCTCTTCCAGACCTTTTTTTTTTTTTTTTTTTTTACAATTCCGTGAATAGAATTGTAAACAGGGACTCAGTGTAGTCAGTGTGTTTCTAGTACTAGAAGTCTCTCAATGATTTCCCCTTTTTGAAAATAGTAGGAAAGAAAAAATATTATTGATAAAGTTTGCAGATGATACAAATATTGGGAGAACCGTAAGCAAAACTAAGGGCAGGCCATTGATACAGAACAATGTGGATCAGTTGGTAAGCTAGGTGTAAACAAAGTAGTCTGTGAAAACTAAAATTGATGTGGTCATGGCTAATTATTAGGGTTGACTTCATCTGACTGGCTCAGTATTCACCCCAAATGCATACATGACTGACTGCTCATAAGCAAGCCCTGCTTCCCCGTTTATATAGTTCACTCAGCTCCGGGAAAACTCTAATATGCTGCTGAATTAGTCTGCCAACTATTAACCACAAAGCGTTTGCAGTGTAAACAACAAAAGTTCCCTCTTTAAAACTGCTGAAATGCCATTCCTGTTAATCTAAATTATGGCTAAGATTACTCAGTTATTTTCTGAGGTGACAGTATGAAGCTTCCCATTAAAAGTGACATCCTGCTTATGTCAGATACAGGAAGGGAGAGAGAAACAAGAAAGAGCCAAGGGAGGAAAGATCCATTGGTGTAGATCACCTGAACCTATCTGACTGTCTAGCTACAGGGGATAAAACTTGCACAGACTTTCATGAGTAGCTGTTTCATAATTGGGAGAGTTCAGAGAAAAGCCACGACAGTGACTCAATGCTTAATAAATAGACCATATTGTAGCAAATGCAAGGAATTCAATGTATTTACCTTATCAAAAACAGTGAAAAGTGATTGAATTAGTCTTTGAGAATAACAGAAACTTATATTTGATAATGACAGAGCTTCAACATAATGGTATAATAAGATACATCTTTAATAGAAATCAGACAAATTGGGTGTGTATACACATGTATTAGATCTGGGAGAAGTTTACTCATAAGTAAACTACTCATGAGTAAATGCTCCAAGACTGGCATCTACACATGTTAGGAAGCAGGAGAAGATTTGCTTTTAATGGTAGCAAATTTCTCTTGCTTCCAGGGACCCAGCAATGGGCCCCTGCTGCCACCAAAGGTAGCTCTGGGCTCTAGGCTAGCAGGGAGGACTGGGCCAGAAGACAGCTGTCTCCTGGCCAGGGCTGGCACATTGCTCCTTGCCCCTGGGGTGGGGCTGCCTGCTGTTAGGGCAGAGACAATGTCCCCCTACCCCAGCAGCAGGAAGCTCTCAGCCCTGGCTCCCAGATCAGTGCAGGGCACTTGGAAAAAGCAGCAGAGGAGGTGCAGTTCCCAGCCCTGTGCCCTAATCCAACAGTGGGGCAGCTTGCAGAAAGCCTCCAGATGAGTGGGGATTCCCCAACCTGTTCCCCACCCAGCTCTGCATTCACAGAGCTAAGCAGAAAACAGACTCTCTAGCCTGTTCCCTACCCAGCTTTGTGATCACAGACCTGGGTGGGGAACAGGCTCCCCAGCCCCTGCCAGCTAGATCCTCCCAGTGCCAACTCTGACCACAGGGCTGGTGCTAGGATATCCTAATCACCCAATGTCATGGGGCTGCAGTCATAGGGCTGGTGCTGGAATATCCTTATTTCTCAGCACCAGCTCTGTGACCATGGGAGATAAGAAGTTCCCAATGCCAGCCCCACAACTGCAAAACTGGCAGTGGGAGATAAGGCTCTCCCAGCCCCCAGTCCCATATCACAGCTCCCAGCTACTAAGGTAGGGGGATATAGTTCCCACTCAGGCTCCAGTGGCAGAGCCCACCCCAGCAACAGAAAGCTCTCAAGGGCAGGAAGCAATCTCCTGCCACCTGGTGGCTGGCTGACCAGGAAAAGATTTGCTCTCACTCAAGAGTCTATATGAGTGCTACTGTGCAGTAACCACTCACAAGTAAATTTGCTATTTGCATTTGCAGGTAGTAAATTTACTCATGATTAATGAAGTTTACTGCACAGTAAGCATGTTCATGTGTATGACACAAAATAAGACGATTTTTTTAAAGAGCTGTTTAGTTCAGTTGATTAGAGCATGGTGCTAATAATTTCAGTCTCAGGTTTGATCCTGGCTTGGACTAGATGATCTCGTGAGGGCCCTTTCTGTCTTACTTCTCTATGATAGTGAAGCTATGATAACAAGCAAAGATTTGGACAATTTTCCAACAGTAGTGTCACATTCTTTATCAACACACATTTTCAAACTAATATAGGAAGTTTTTCTAAACATAGTTGGTGTAGAAAATAATTTTAACTAAGTCCAATGACCAAGTTCAATGATTTTTCCAGTGATGAAAAAGAAATCACAGAGGTCCCTCCTGGATTGATAATACAGTAATTTATTGAAGCCAACCATACACGGTGGTTTTCAGTAAGTTTAGAGTGAGTGGAAAGGTCCAGAAGCATGGAAGAAAGCTAATGTTGTGCCAATACTTAAAAGTAATAAACATGGTTTCCCTGGTTAGCCTGGCATTGATCCTGGGTGGAAAAATGGAATAGTGTGGGTATGAGTAGCAGAATTTAGCCCCTTTTCATTTCTATTAATATTAGCATACGGCATTATTCAATCTCCACTTTGTTGTAATTGAGGCAGAATTCCCCTGGAATTCAATGTCAAATACCTGAATAAAGATTCAATGTAATTTTTAATTCATAACTAAGCTCACTTTAATATACACCTATGACTGTCATTAACTCAATGAGAGTCATCAGTCTATATTAAAGTAGGTTTAATTCTGAACCCACTGACACTAATTGAAATATTTCTATTGCTCTTGATATGTGTGTTTTGGAACCTACCCGCCAGTCACATATTCCCTTAGCCCATGTACTGAAAAGTAAAGACCTTATTATAAAGTATCTCTGGATAGCCTCAATACAAATCCAAACCCATGGGATGCAATACACGTCTAGAAAATAAAACAAGGAATGTTGTTAAATTTTGGGTGGCCTGGTTACCCTGTATTATTAGATAACTTGGGAATTCTGTTAATTTGCTTTATTATATTTTTAAGTATGTGTCAGAGGCACCTCTTGTTTTATACACTAAAAGAATACAGTTAATACATTTAAAAGTTGTCCCAGAGAGGTATTCATAAAGCAAAAAGAGGGTGTGAGCTACAAAAATTTGGAAGACAAAGGAAAAAGACAAACTCTCCTATGCTAGATAAATAATGAAGAAAGTTGCAACAACTGCAGTATGAGAGGTGCTTCCCTGGCTCATGCTCTGTATTCTGTCAGTTTCCATCACTTATAAAGTCTTGAAACATTGAAAAATATACAGAGGTCAATTACATCCAAATGCATCTGTGCAAACACTAAGTTGATGCCAGGTACTGAATAAAAATCATTACATAAAATCCACTATTAGATATTTGTTTTCAGGCCAACTGACAAAGCAAGGCACTCCCAAACTGGGATCTATTATAAACCATCTTATAGATCAACTACATCTGGCCTTTTGCTGTCACAGATGGCCAGCCTGCAGCATGCGTGGCATGGGTAGCTACTGTGTATGGCATGTGAGCCTCAGGCACTCAGTAAAGAGTGCCTCTGGCATTCTGTGGTGCACCTGATGAATATTTCCTGTGAGAGAAATAGCAGCAGCATATATTTGTGCCACTGCTATTTGTCCTGGGGTACACTCCTGCATGCTCACTCCAAGATGTGGCAAAGTAACCTGGGTAGGGTAGGGGAGGTTAGGCTAGGCCCAGCACCTATACTGGCACCAGAAGCCTCACCTAGGCCCCTGGGGGCCTCCCAGGGCAGCAGTGTTGCTGATTCAGCTGCATGGAGCCTGGCCAGCAAGCAGAGCACGGTTCTGGCCAGCCAGGCTCCCTTTCCAGTGGCACACACTGCTCCTGCATGTGCCACGATCTCCCAGTGTCAAACCCTTCTCTTGCCCTGCCATGCTGCTAATTAGGGTGCATGCCTGCCACACATGATGTTTGCAGTGCTCCAAACTGCTTTGAGGTGCCACATGCATGGCATGAACTGTTCATGTTCATGAACTGAACATGCGTGTTCATTGAGATGTCCCTCTGGAGTGGAGCATGGACAGGACATGTTGTTGGGAGAGGAGGTGCCAGGTATCACTTTCAAGAGCCATGTTAAGTCTTCCCTAGCCTCCAAATTCAGGACTTTGGATCCAAGATCACTTTATAAACCATGATGGTTGTGGATCTATGGAAGGGTTAAGCTTGGTGATGAGACCTCTCTTACAGAAGAATTATGCACCTACTCCATTTCATAAGGCCAAAGGTTAAAGCCCTCCTGCATCCATTCAAGCATTCCAGGGCCAAAACTCTTATCAGCAAGGATTCTAGAAATCTGTTTCCATGGAATAATGCAGAAAAATGTGGAATTTGTGTTTTTGCAAAGAATCTTTAGACTTACCAGAAAAAACAAACAAACAATAAAAACTTACTGAAAATAAAATGATGGCTCCCCAGTGGAAGCCATGTTCTCATGGCCACTGCAGCAGTCTGCCAGGGGAGAAAAGAGATGGTCACACAGGGAAGTAGCCAAGATAGCAGCCACCCCTCCTCCCTTTGTTGCTGATAGGCTGAGAGGTCTGCCCATCATATGGCCCCATACCTCTGCCAATCAGCTGTGGGAGATGGGGCCATCTGAAGGGCATCCCCCTTGGACAATCAATGGTGAAGTTCAGGGCTGCTGCTGGGGCCCCTCAGCCAATCAGTGTTGGAAGAGAGGGGCTCATTGCAGAAAAATGCAATTTTTTTTTTTAATCAGATAATTTTGTATGGTTTTTTTTTTAATCAGAGAAAACTAAGATCCCTGCTTAAAAGCTGTGCCTCTATAGGGCAGGGGTCAGAGTGGCACTCGAGGAGAGACAAAGCTTACTTTGTGGCAAATCTGAAAAAAAAAGGTTGGCCACTGCTGTGCTTTCTTTTTAATTGATTTTACTCTATTGTTTTACAATTGTTTCAAGGCTTGATTTGGTTGTAAGATTTGTTGTGGTGTATTCAGTCCCTAACTACTGAGACTGGATTTCAGTTCCGCTGCTATTGTTTAAATTCACTGCATCAAGGAGACTCATTTAAATCACAATATAATCTCTTTGCGCATGTCTACACATGCTCTTAATGCACAGTGAAATTACAGAGCATTAAAAAAAGGAAGGGTCTATTTGTGCCCTGGAGCATTTTTGAGCACATTTGTGCAAGTAAGAGGACATTTGCTCCCAACTGGAGCAGGTGATACCTGGAATGTTTCTGCAAGGAAAGGCTCCCCCAGGTGCTAGCCAAGGGCTGGCAAGGAACAGTGGCTGGTGGATTGCTGCTTCCCAACCATCTGCAGATGGGGCACAATCCCCACATGGCTGGGAGAAGCATTCCAGCTTGGTGGGGATGCTGTCTGACAGTCACATGGGATCAAGACCCTGCCTCTCCCTGCCACTGGACCCAATCCCTACTTGGCTGGAATACAGTAGTCCCAGCTGCTGCTTCCCAACCATGTGGGGATCAGAACATCCCATTTCTCACGTGGTAGGGGAACAGCTGCCTCTGTAGACAGCCCAGATCCAACCACATGGGGATTAGCCAGGCAGCAATCACTCCCCTTGCTGCCTGAGCTGACTGAGAGTATACTGTTCCTGGTTAGCATGTACACGTGCCCTACTGCAAGTACCTAATGCCCAGTTAAACTATTAACTGTATTTTCATGTGGTAGATAACTGTGCATTAGCCTATTTTACTCTGTTGTATCTTAGCACATGGTTGCATAGTGACACTTTCCTGTGTAGTAGATTAGTTTTTGATCATCCCTTTATGGCCTCAATACCTATTTTATTAAGATGATCTATGGTGTTTTATATCATAATTACTGTACGAGAGGCAGGGGAAATATCAGAAAACCTAGTGGCATTTGTAGGGAATTCACACAGGGAATTCAGAGTCACCATTAGTACTACAGCTTAAAAATAATTTAACAGTGAATCAAACTGCCTCTTGTGTGAAATAGCAACCATACATACAGATGAGTTGGGGGTTTTTTAATGGAAAACTTGACATATCTGAAAAATGCAATGCGGCCTCAAAATGTGTGAATAACGTTCCACTTGCAGCTGTTGAGAATTCTGCTGAGCTGCTATATGTCCAGCCCTTGCTACCACCCTCTTCCATTCTGATCTAATTTATTTAACATCTGATTGTTATAAGGTCATGGGTCCCTCCTGATTTTTATTCTTTAACTAATCAGTCAAGAACAATTAAACACACCCTAAGGGACCTAAATTATGAATTAACACCTATTTTCATGTTTTTAAGTTATCACCAAAGTTAAAAGCTTTCCATCATAATTGCCTGCAGGCAAAACATGGATACTGAGGAGTGGATCTTGCTATTACTTGGCATTGTGTCTCAAGAAGGCCCAATGCTTTCCACAGATAATGAGTAAAAGGAGTGCAGCATCTGCACAAACTCTTAAGGAAGGGGAATAGGATATGCTGTCCTCCCTGGCAAAGCTCTGCTGGTTACTGTGGGAGATGGGATAAGTCTATATTCCTAGCATCTCTCCACTATCATTTGAGTACAATGATTATATCTGTGCCTGTGCCCAGACTTTTAATGGGAGCACTATATAAATTGTTTAAATGGTGCCACTAGTACTGCAAGTAGTTAACTGACAACAAGAGATACACACTTTCTGTACATGTTTTATTGTGTTACCTTGTGCAGCAGGAACCTATACAAATAATATGTAGCAGGTGTCCTATACAAAAAAAAAGTCATGCGATTGTGTAATTAAAAACTGAACATTAGCATTTATGTGCAGTACAATGTATGCCACTGATGCTTTTTAGCTGTAGCACCAGCCTACTAGGGGTGTGTGAAATGGGCTGTATTCAATTCAGATTCAGATTGGGCCCAATGTGAGGGATAGCAAATCAATTTGTTGATTTGGATCACTGTCCCGATTCTATTCAGCCAAATCCGAATCTGAAGATTCCACTTCCAGGTCTTCCATGATGTGCATGGGGGACCCCAGCTTGGCAATTGGCCATGGGGGGGACTCCGACTACTCCCCCAGACTCAGGAGGCACCAGTTGCTGAACTGGGGGGTAGAGGGAGGGTCCCCCATGTGCTCTGTGACAGACCCAGAAGTACTTCTGGTCACTTCTGGGTCCACCACCAAGTGTGCTGGGGACACTCCCACCACCCTGCACTCCCATGGGACACTCCATCTGCCCCAGAAAGTAGAAGAAGTAGGAGAGGTATCAAGAAAAAAAAAATAAAATTCTGTCTCTGTCCAAATCATCGAATCTCTCTGAATCGATTCAGAGAGATTAAAGGATCTCCTGATTCAATTCAGGTTCAGAGATTCAGCTGCCCAACAGGCCAAATCTCCGCTGAATCAAATAAGCGACTGAAGCTTTGTGCAGCCCTACAGCTTACTCATAGAACATCCATGTCCAATTATTATTTTTGGCAAGCTGACAAAATGTTCCTGAGAAAACCAACTAAGAGAAGTTTAAGTTTATAATTCAGCAAAGGCTAAGCAGATTTTTATGGGATGAAAAACAAAATGTATAGATACAATGGAAGTTTAAAATAATCTTTCACAATTAGAAAGTATTAGACAGACAGAACATACCATTACTACTACCCCTCCAATAATAGATTTAGAGTTAGCTTCCCAATTTCAAGTTCCTTTGATCATATGCTAGATGTTCTTTTTTCTCCACCTGTATTTTGAGAAAATTTACAATAACAATACTTTGTAAATACAAAAAAGTAAGTTGATATTTTAGTCCATTCTGATTCCAGATAGTGTTTATTATTTGAAATTATTTGTAATCACTTTGTACTTCTGGAGTAGCTTGCTTACAGACTTTAAATCCCCATTAATTTAATTGGGTGAAAAAAGTATATGTTCCTACTTCTGAGAAATACCTGACATTTTAGCCATAAATCTGCTATTATAATGAAACAGCAAATTGCATGTCAAAAATGATTGCGGGGGAAGGTGGCAGGAATGGAGCCCAGCCCTCCCTATGGTAGTCCAACCCCTTCCCCTTCAGCCCAACCCTGTCCCCCCAGCAGTTTGGCTTCAGGGATGGGGTTGCTCTCCTTCCTACCCCTCCATCATGGGCCTGACCCCATTGCCCCCCCCCCGTAGCCAAAGCCCTGCTTTGAGGCTTGGTCTGCTCACCCCCACTGCTGTGGCTCACCCCCACTGCTGTGGCTGTTACCCCCCCCAAGATTTCCTCCTACACTGGGGCCAGGCCTGCATCCAGCCCCACGCCTGCCACTTGGGCCTGGGCCTCTTTGGGTCCAGGCCCACTCTCCCCAATGGCTGCTGCCATGCCTGTACCACTGCCATCCTGTGCGTGAGGGACCAATGGTGGCCATGGGCCAAGGCCTGGTGGTGGCCACAGGCCCAGCAGCAGTAGTCAGAACAGGCCCAGCGGAGATGGTAGCATGCCCAGGCCTGGGCCTGGCAGCATCTATGAACACAGGCCTGGTGGGGTGCAGGCCCAGTGCAGCAGCTGCAGGCATGGGATGGTGGTCATGGCTACCGGTAACCACCTCCTCTCTCCCCCACACCTCTCCTCCCTGCTGTTTATGTGAGTTTGGGCATATTCTTTGTTTGATGTAGTAGTTACCCAGGCTAGGGACAGATACTCACAAAACCAGAGCCTGAAATGATTTAATCTTTGCAGGTTAATCTAACCTGCCTAAGTTGAACCAATTTGTAACAGTACAGACATTCCCTTTGGAATGAGGAAATGCAGGCACATGTCTACAGTTGCTCAGGCCAGGAGTTGGGGGAGTGCTAGAGTGGGCCCCTGGCTGCAGAAAATCTGTGCTGGGGGGACTGTAGCCAGCCCGGGTAGTAGCCTTGGTTGAACTAGCCAGAGAAGGGTTTAATTCAACCCTTTCTGTACCACTGGCAGGGACACAAGGCGGGTCTGCCAGGCACTCCCCCCTTGCTGCTTGCATCAGCAGGGCTAAGCATGGCCAGACACCAGCTGGCATGACCCCTGAGACAGACCAGGCAGGGAGGGGGGTTATTCTCCTCTTTATTCCCACTGTCGCTGGGAAACCACAGAAGATCTGCCCGCCTTGACTGCTGCCACCGCCACTCGCTCCCTGCTTGGGTAAAGTAGCAGAATAAGCCCCCTACTTCCCCCTCCACTGGATGCTGAAGGGAAGGGGAAATAACTCCTGCCTAAGGGGCCCTGCCAACCTGCATCTGGTCACACCCTCACCTGACCATTGCAGCAGTGATAGGGCAGAGCAGTTGATGGGGGCAGCAGCCCCTATCATGGTGTCAAGGAGTGTGAGCCCCTTCCGGGGAGGAGAGGGGGGCACGCTGTGGTGTGGGGCAGAGCTGTGATGGACTCTGTGCAGCAGCACCAGGGCCCAGAGGGGTCAGAACCCCCCAGCACTGATGCAACTATTGCTGCCATGGCCCACTGCAGCTTTTTCTGGCCCACTACACAGATCCCCACTGATAAGGGGCTCACACTCTGGGAGATAGGGACAGGAGCTGTTCCTCTGTCATGGCTACTCCCCTGTAGCTGCTCCAGTGACTGGATGGGGTGAGGCCAAACAACAGCCAACAGGACCTCCTAGGCAGGGGTCAGGGAGTTAGGTTATTCCCCCTTCTGTCCCCAGAAAATTGCAGCAGGGTCTGCCTGCCCTGACCACCACCTTTGCTACTCATTCTGTACCTGGGGCAAGTAGTGGAATAACTCCATTCCCTGCCCCCTGCCTAAGGGGTTCTGCCAACCAGCATCTGTCCCTGACTGGGCTGTTAGAGAAGCAAGAAGGGAGCAACTGTGATGAAGGCAGCAGCCCCTATCACTGTTTCCTGGAACATGAGCTCCTTCCCAGTGTAAGGGAAAGCTGCTGCATACCATGGAGGTGCTGGTGGTGCTGGTGGGGTCTCTGGCCTCCTCCAGGCCCTGATACTACTGTGTGCAGTCTATTGCAGCTCTGCCCACCCTGCAGTGTACCACCCCACAAGGAAGGGGCTTGCAATCCTCGAAACCATGACAGGGGTTGCTGCCCCCATCAACAGCCTTGCCCCCTTGCTGCTGCAGCAGCAGGGTGGTGGCATGACCAGTTGCCAGCCAGCTGGGCCCCTTAGGCAGGGGTTCTTCTCTCCTCCCTTCAGCATCTAGTGGAAGGGGCAGTAGGGGGCTTATTTTGCTGCTTGCCCCAAGCAGGGACCGAGTGGCTGCAGTGGCAGGCAGGGCAGACAGACCCAGTGTGGGCCCCCAGGGCAGTGAGGGTAGAGCAGGGGAATAACTCTCTTCCTGTCTCCTCTGCCTCAGGGCCATGCTAGCCAGTGTCTGGCCATGCTCACTCTGCTGCTGCAGCAGTGAGGGGGGAGTGCCTCACAGACCTGGCTCAGGTTCCTGCCAGTGGGACAGGGAAGGGAGAATTAAATCCCTCTCTGGCCAGTTCAGCCAAGGTTACTGGCAGGGAGCAGCCAGGACAGAGAAGTGCAGGTCTATGCTGCTGGGACAGGGGAGGGAGGTGTTGAATAAACTTCTTCCCTGCTCCCTTTAGCAGCCAGCATCTGGGCAGGCCCCCACCGCTGCATGTCCCTACTTGTCCTGACTCTGGCTGGGGAGCAGAAGAACTGAGCCAGCCCTGATCAGCTGAAGTAGAAATCCCATCCCAGACAGCATGCGGGGATGCTGGGGGACTATGGTTTAACTTAAACCAGGAAGTGGTCTGGGACAGACATTGCAGAAACCGGTTTCAGCTCAATCTGTTAAGTCTGAGTTCATAGAGGAAGTTTCAAATGAATGACAGGATTCTTCTAATGTTACTATATTTTCATCCATTAAAAAATTTCCTTTCATATTTTTAATTGTGAATCATTAAAGATGAAGAATCATCTAATGACTTAGGTTAAGTAAGAGGGGCAAGAGGGCGCAAAAGCCCCCCATGACTCACCAGAAGCTTATGAGAACGTCTCCTAGCTAAAAAGGAGGCATACACCCAATGGAAGAGAGGGACCATCACCACGGAGGACTATACCTTGGTTGCTCGTGGCTGCAGGGGGGCGGTTAGGAAGGCCAAGGCAGAGTTGGAACTGGGACTAGCTCCCCAGATCAAGGACATTAAGAAGTCCTTTAAATACATAGGTGGTAAAAAGAAGGTATCGGGTAATGTGGGGCCTCTGCAAGACACGCTAGGAAATCTGGTCATTGCACTAGACGACAAAGCTAACCTATTTAACAATTTCTTTGCCTCCATTTTTCTGAGCAGGGATTGGGTTACCCCCTCACTGGGACTTCCCATAGGCCCCAGGGAAGGTGCACCCAGGCCTAGGGTCAGCAAGGACCTAGTCAGGGAACTTCTGGAGGGGCTGGATGCATTTAAATCAGCTGGTCCTTATGAACTCCACCCCAGAGTGCTGAGGGAATTAGCAGAGGTCATTGCAGGACCCAAGGTACAGCTTTACAAGCACTCATGGTGCTCTGGTGTGATGCCAGCGGACTGGAAAAGGTTCAATGTGGTTCCCATTTTCCAAAAAGGGCGGAAGGAAGACTCAGGAAATTAGAGGTCAATTAGTCTTACCTCGATCCTGGGTAAGCTTTTTGAGAGAATTATCCTCAATTGTGCAGCAGGGCAGGCCCTACAAGAAGAACCTGAACCTGTTTAGCCTCCAGAAATAACGGTCACAAGCTGGCAGAGGGTAGATTCAGACTAGACATCAGGAGGCACTACTTCACTGTCAGGGCAGCTAGGATCTGGAACCAACTTCCAAAAGAAGTGGTGCTGGCAGCAAGGTGACACCTTGCTGGGGTCATTTGACCCCAGTACTCTTTCCTGGCATGGCAGGGGGTTGGACTTGATGATTTGCTCAGGTCTCTTCTGACTCTACCAACTATGAAACTATGAAAGTAGCAGAACGTCATCATTCATACTGTGTTTTAGAAGCAAAAGAGATTAATGTAATTGAAAAAATATATATGCACCAATTTAGTTTAAAAAATAATTTTCCTTTCTTAAACATTTCTGGTATATATACTGAATCAAGGTTCTCTTGAAGGACTTAAGTTCTTTCTGTGTAACTGGATTGTGGTCCAGCAAACTATTAAACCCAAATCCTTCCATCCTTATTCTGTGTCTAATCATCATTTCCCCAGAAAGGAAACAGAGCTGATGATCTAGTTTTCAGTTCCTGTGTTGGTAAAACGACATTAGTGGAAGTTTGATTTTGTTAAGACAGCACAGACTCCAGGAACTGTCCCATATTAAACAAGCTAAACATTGATTACAATATCAGCTGCAATAGCTTATATCCAGTTATAAATTTGTTCCCATCACACAGGGCGTTGGGGTATGGGGCATTATGTGCTTCAGACAATCTGAAGGTATTTTAAAATATATTTTTATGACCAATATTACATTTTGTCTTTTTCATGTAGGATTTCAGGTCTCAGGATCACATTCACCCACTCTATCACAATGCTGAGACAAACACTATATTGTGACATAAGTGCTACAATTTAGCCCTGCTGAAATAATTACGTGGCCAAGAAAGGCTCAGGGCAAAAATAATTCTTCTCTCCTTATAGAATCATGGGATATTAGGATTGGAAGGAACCTTGGGAGGTCATCTAGTCCAACCCCTTGTTCCAGGCATGGCCATCCCCAACTTGATCATCCTAGCCAAGACTTTGTCTAGCTAGGCCTTAAAATCCTCCAAGGATGGAGATTCCATAACCTCTCTGGGTAACCTGTTCCAGTGTTTTACTATCTGCCTAGTGAGAACATTTTTCCTAATATCTAACTTAATCTTCTCTTACTACAACATGAGACGGTTGCTCCTTCTTCTGTCATCTGCCACCACTGAGAACAGTCTAGCTCCATCCACTTTGGAACCACCCTTCATGTAGTTGAAGGCTACTATTAAATACCCTCTCAGTCTTCTCTCTGTTCTCTAGACTAAATAAGCCCACTTCCCTCAGCTTCTCCTCACAAGCCATGCACTTCATCCCCCCAGCTATTTTTGTTGCCCTCTGTTGGAGTCTTTCCAATTTGCCTACATCCTTTATGTAGTTGGGAGCCCAAAACTGGACACAGTACACCAGATATAGTCACACCAGTGCTGAATAGAGGGAAATAATCACTACCCTGGACCTGCTGGCTACATTCCTACCAATGCAGGTCAGTATGCCATTAGCCATCCTGGTAACAAGGGCACACTGTTGGCTCATATTCAGCTTATTATTAGATATTATTCTAGATATATCCAAGAGAAAGTTATTTTATCGAAGAATTTATAGGTCTATCCAAGAGAAAGTTAGTCCTTTTAACAAGCCTGTCACCATAGGTTCTAGAATTTGAGGTTTCATCCTCTTATCATCATCTAGGCCTCCAATACCATACAGTTCAAACTATGTGTCTACTCTAAAATGTATGTCTGTTCGCTAAAGTTTTCATAAATTAGGATGTTTTATTAAATTATAACATTTTTATTGCTTATTTGTATTATAGGAGTGCCTTGAAACTCAGGTGTTCATGGGTTCATATACATGACAGGCAGATTTTGCATCAATCAAACTAAAATCTAAGGGAATGTCCAGACAAGTACACATGTGCAGTTTGCAGCACCTCAAAATTGTTTGGGGCACCACAAACCACACACAGTGCATGTGCACCCATTTGCTGTGCTGCTATTTAGCAGCACGACAGGGCTTTTTGACACCAGGAGATCCCAGTGTAAAAAAAAAATCCAAAAAACCACCACTAAAAATAAAAGCATCATGGTGCACATGGCAACAGTGTGCTCATTCAAAAAGGGACTATGGCTGAGCAGAACCATGTTCTGGCTTCAGGCCAGGCTCCAGGCATCAGGTTCGGCACTGCTGCTGTCCCAATATTCTCCCAGGACCCCAGGTAAGGCTGCTGGGGCTAGCACAGGTGCTGGCCCCAACTTCCTCTACCCCACATAGGTCAATCTGCTATTCACCAGAGCATGTGGGCAGGAGTGTGCCATGGTACAAATAGCAGCAGCACAAATATATTCTGCTGCTATTTGTTCTGTGAGAAATATAAACCTTGCGCATGTGTACTTTTTGGGATGTGCCCTAAGGGTGCAAGCAAGCATTTGCAGGACCCAGTTTTGGTTTAGACAGCTTAATGCTTGAAGGAATTAGTCTCTGCTGGAAGTGGCACAGGCAAGCTGAAGTAAATAAGGTGTGGGAGGGGGTCTGATGGGACCCAGGGGGTGTTGTTGGGTTGTCTAGTCTGGGGTGGGGGAGTGTGGTGAAGTGGGTCCCTGACTAGCAACAGGGTTAATTTTTCCCATCTGCCTCTGGGCACGCCACCCACCTGTCTCACCCACCATGCCTTGTTGTTAATTAATAATGTTGTTACTTAAGGCAGGAGGCTGCCCATTGTTACACCCTGACATTGGGTGGGAGCCATCCACAGCTCTATTCCACCCCTACACCATGGCCCAAGCCTTGCAGACAGCATCTCAGGCAGTTAGCTCAACCATTGCCTTCACCCATTAGCTGTGGCCCCCCAACCCTGGGGACCTTCGGCTTCCATAAGCCCTGGCCCCATCTCAGGCCCAGTCAGGACCCTGAGCTTCTTTGCTCTTAATGGGCAACCCTCATGGTGGGCCCCTGGCCCTGTTGACCCTTTGGTCCTGGACCTAGCACTGACCAGTCAAGTACCTCAGTGGGGTTTTCACCACCTGCTTGCACTTATGGGTTGAGGTCCCCCATTCCCAGCTTAGGTGCTCCTGGAAGCATGCCTGGCTCTACGTAGTCTCACCCCCAGCAGGCTCAGGTGCCTCCAGAAGCTTACCTGGCCTATCCTACTCTAATGTTATATGGCCTACCTGAAGTGAGGGCTGGGGTTAAGGCACCCCTACTCATCTTTCACCGGAGTGGTAACTGGCCTGGCATTTTCTGGGGGCTCCCACATCACTGAGAGCACCACCAGGCCACCCATTCCCAGCAGAGTGCAGTTTTAGGTCATACCTAGGACCAGGAGCCTCCAGACCATCCCCTACATCTCCTGCCCTTACCTTCAAGTTGTTCCAAGCAGGCAATGTTATTCCCTGGCCTGCCAGCACTGAACTGCCCCATTTATATAGGCAGCCATGAATCTAAATGGCTGCCATAATTCAGCACCTGCTGGCTGCTTGGCTCATCCCTTAAAGTGGCAGGCACCAATGGTGCCCTGCCACAGGGAGTGGGGAGGTAAAGTCAGCCTAGAGGGAGCAGGTGGTAGGAAAATCATAGTCCCAGGGCTGGAGTGAGTGGCCAGGCTTTCCTAGCTCCAGCACTGCATTATGAATAAATAGAGGTATTCACTAGACTAGATCAATCCATTTTAGATTGGGTTAACCCAGGTCAATCTAAAATGAGTTCATCTTAAAGGTGAGTTAATTTTAGATGAGGTGTGATGTTTTAGGGCAATTTAAACCATGTGAATGCTTGTATGCCCAGCCATTTAGATACACCTAACTTTGGTTAGGTCGGTCTAAACATAAAACTTGTACATACCCTAAACAGATATAGCAAATGAAGAGTGGGAGAAAGAACATTATTATTATCACCATTTTATAGGTCAGATAAGTTAAGTAAGCTCCCTCACATAACACAAAAGGACCCCCATCTTTCCTGCAACTGACTGGAGGTCTTATGTCTTTGCCATGTACCTTTTGTCCGTTAAGTTACTGCCTGTAACTTATATTATAACAAAAATATTGTACATCCTTTTGCATCTCTGTTCTTATAATTTTGGATTCTGAGAATCTCTTATTTTATAAGCGCCAGCATTTTGAACCAGTGTCTGATTCTCTAAAGGCTTTTATTTCATTTCACTATAAGCAACAGAATTCAAGAAGGATCTCAGTATTCAAGAATTTTCCACAATAAAATTCTGTGTAACTTGAATAGTTTTGACTAATCATTTGTTACCGTAATAGATAATTTGCATGTGTTGCACTCAAAAAAGAAAGCATGCTGCAGATACTAGACTAGAGGATGCTACTATGTGTTGCAACTAAATTATTAAAAAGAAGTGAAGAATTCAATGTAATTAAAATTAATTTCAACACAGCAGAAAAAATGGCTTAGGTGAAAATCCCTTTGTAACTAGACACAAAATATCAGGTATGAACCTCCAGAATTCAGAGAAGTTCAAAGCTGACTCAAGATTAGAAAGGGACCATCTTATGGTTTTGTTCCAATGTGATTAAGATTTCCAACTATCACAATAAAATTATCGTGTTAGAAATCTCACCAGAACAAAGTGATCTAACAAAATGACTGAAGTCCCAAATATTTCAAGAAGAACAAAGCCAAAATGTCAGTTTTTAGTGAAATCGCATCTCTGAGTCCTAATTTGAACCAAGGGAAATCCAATTTTACAAACCACCTGCTTGCTTATTCTGTAAATGTAAAAGGATACAAGTACATTCTCTTAGCAAATTATGACTATTGGCAAAGGATTACCACACCCATGTAATAACATAACCACTCTCTTAGGCATACACATCATAAAGATCTGTTGACAGTACCACCAACAACGGGAGTTGAATTAGTGTAACTAAAAGAATTAGGAGAGAACAACCGAGGATCTGTTTAGACTCAAGAAACCTGAATGACACTATACAGGAAAAATACCACAAATTAGCCCACTAGAAGATGGAGTTTAAAGCAGATGCAGGGCCATGCTGTTCAGCATTTCAGTTACACAGCCTCCAGTTACCAAGAATTGTAAGTGAACAAATAAAGCAGTAATCTATGAAGCTACAGGCTAATCCAGATAAGAACGAAACCAGCTCCTTACATTTTTTCTCATTTGTAGGCAACACTAGGCAAGCAGTTTGAGACCTAGAGATTCATATATGACCATTCCAAATGACTGAAATACAAGACTTGGGAAAGGGACTATAATATTCCTTGCACAGGGAGAGCTTTGTTCGAGTACTGGTCAACAGAGACTGAATGCAGTGGACTTTCTATCAGATGCGTATAAACTAGGAAGAGAAACTGTTTGAGGGCTTCCATAACAGCTTTAGAAACATATCTTTCCCTATACCCCTTTTCACTTTTTCCTGTCTTCCCTTTTTCCTTTACTTTGTACTTATTTGACTGAAGAGGTAGTGCTAAGGTAGACACGTGAGAGCAAATCCTTGTTTTAATTATACAATAAATATTTCAATTAAAAAAAAGGAAGCCAGTTAATTACTCAAACTACAGAAGATAAGAACTATGAAATGGATATGGTAATGGATGTTGTTTGATAGTGGGTACCTGTAATAACAGGTACTAACTCATTGTACAGTAACTCACGTTTCTGCACAGCAGTGCTAGCGCATGATCTTTTAGTGATGCCAATGTGCAGTAGATTAATTCTACTGCACATTAGTGCATTAGCATGTTTTTTGCTATGATGCATTAATGGACAATGGAATTAGTTTACTGTACATTTAGCATATTGTCTAGATGTGCCCTGTAAGGCTTTATACTTTTTTACCCTAACTTGAACCTTTTCATCTGTAAAAGTAATGAAAGAGCAATTCATTTATTCAAGCATCTGAACATTCAGTATAATACCATTAATTAGTATCAAGACTGAATGTTCAGATGCTTGAATAAATGAACAACAACATCACTGTTTCTTTGGTTATGTTTGCTTTGAATTTTGATAAAAGGAAAATGAAATGGACTCAGTAGTGTTACCCACATAAAGAAAGGACCACATGCCTTAAAAAAAAAACCCAGCATGCAACAAAGGGGAGGTAAGTTTGAAGCTATCCCAGTGAGACCTAGATATAAAAGTCTAAATATTTAACGAGAGAGCATCTGCAAATAACTGTTGTACTTGGAGATTCAATATTTACAGGTAGGGACAGAAGTTACACATAAACCAGCTGAAGTGATCGTAATCCAGTTTAAACCAGTAATAGAACAGATGTTCAGAGCACTTAAACCACTTTCAAAATGGCCAAAACTGGTTTAAGATAAGCCTGGTTAGGTGTAGTATAAGACTTAACTGAATTAGGTCAAACTGGTTTATGGAACTTCCATCCCAGATCCCCTCCTGGTTCAAGTTAACTCATAGCCCCCCACCATGCCATCATGTTTTGCAGCCCTGGGCTATGTTGTTTGCTCTAATGAGAAAGATCAGCCCCACCCTTCTGTAGGCATGCTCCCTTCTCAGCCTCCTGGCTGGGTGAGAATAGGGAAAAGCCTGTACCAGGTCATGGCTCCACCCCCCAGAGCCAGCAGCAGGGCTGGAGTCCCTTGCCACATCCCCTTATCAGCCTCTGGGCTGACTGAGGGCAGAGCAGGGGAAGAAGCCTGAAGCAGGGCTTGGTTCTTCCCCCCAGAGCTGGGAGCCATGCTCCTCCTTTCATTTGGCTCGGAGACTGAGAAACTTCAGTCCTGCTCCTGGCTATAGGGGGCAGAGCAAAGCCCAAGTATAAGCTTCTCCCTCTTCCCAGTCAACCAGGAGGCTGAGAAAGGGGCATGGCTCCTGGCAAGCCAAGCTGGGTACAGGCTTCTCCTTACTCTCCCATTCCCCCTCCCCTCTCTCCTCAACCAGGTCCCAAGCTGAGAAGGGGATGTAGCTCCTGGCTTTGGGGACAGTGAAGCTCTGATGTAGGATTCTCCTCACCTCCCAGCCAGCCCAGAGGCTGAAAAGAGGGCATGGCTCCAACCTTTTGGGGGGCAGAGGTCTCCTGCTCTGGGGGGAAAAGCCCAAACCCTGCTTCTATCCTTTTCTCAGCCCACTCTGAGGCTAAGAAGGGAGCATGACAAGGGGACTCCATCCCTGCTTTCAGCTCTGGGAGAGGATGGAGCAAGCCCTGCTTTGCCCCCGCCCCCCCCCCCACAGTGGTTAAGGAGTGGGCATGACTCCTGGCTTCCAACTCTGGGGTCAGAGGTCAGAGTCAAGCCCTTGCTGTGGTCGTCCCTCCCCCACTTCTCCTCAACTAAACTCTGGCTGAGGAGGGGGCATGGCTCCTAGCTCCCTGCTCTGAAAGCAGAGTCAAGCCCAGGTGCAGACATACCTCCCTCACTGCCTCAGCTGGTGGGGGAGAAGGGGGCATGTCTAGAAGATTCCAGCTCCACTTCCAGCTGGAAGGGGACAGAGAAAAGCCCCCATTTTTAGCTTCCCTTCTCCCCCCTCCCAGATTGTTCCCAGCTGGGAATCCAGTGCCAGGCAGGATAGGTGGGATTCCCCCCCTCACCCCTTGTTCAGCCAGTGGGGGGGCTGGGGAGGGGACATGGAGAATCAGAGGGATCCAAATTTCTGCAGTGGTCAGCAAGCTGGGAGGTGTGCTCTAGCACCTCCCAGCTATTAGTATGGGACACTGTTTGGGGTCCGGTTGCCTTTCTTGCTTGAAAAATGAACATCAGTTCACTTTCTTATTGATTCAATCTATGCACTTTTAAAAAATCAATTCAGCCTTAGGCTATTTGACTGTCTGTACCCAGCCTATGAGTTAAAGAAGCTTTATTGGTTTTCATTTTTCTAGTTTTCAAAGGGGGTTCACAAAGCTTGGTTCATAAAAAACAAGAGCAAAATATTCTAAACAATTTCAGCTGTAGATTTTAGTGTGTTGGAATCTAACTTACAGGATGAAGTCTTAAAAATTGAGTCCTTCCACTTAGTAAAACATACCAATTTCTAACCATTGATACAACTAGTGGAAAATTCTTAACTTTAATAAAGGGAAAAATCATCTTCTTAGGAACATTGGAACTGCTTTGCTGGATAAGGCCAATGGGTTACAGTTTGATATCCAATTTCTGACAGTGGTTAGCACCACATTATTCAGAGGAAGGTGCATACAACCTCAGAGTGGGTTAATATGCCACTAGGAAAAGTTTCTTTCCAAGTCCTGACAGTTAGTGGTTCCAAGGTATCAAATGCAGATCCCCAAGGTTCTCTCCTGGGTCTGGTGTTGTTTAGTATGTTCCTTAATGATTTAGATGAGGTGATTCAGTGCATGCTTAGAAAAATTGTGGATGGCACCAATTTGGGTGGCGTGGCAGACACTCTGGAAGGTAAAGCTAGAGTGCAAAATGACCCGAATAGATTGAAAAATGGTTCACAATCAATCATATGAAATTCAATAAGGACAAATGCCAAGTCCCGTACTTGGGAAAAAATAACTGCACTTGGGGAATGAAGGGTTACGTTGAAGAACTGCAAAACAAGACCTGGGGGTTACAAGACTGCATAAACTGCATATGAGCAAATAGCATGCTCTTGTTACGAAAAAGGCCCACAACATACATACAACATGGGTTGTATTAACTGCAGTGTCAGGTGCAAATCAAAGGTCGTGATTCTTTCACACTATCTAGTATGGATGAGGCCTCACCTGGAATACTGTGTCCAGTTTCGAGCCCCATAATTCAAAAAGGATGTGAACAAACTGAAGAATCCAATGCAGAATGACAATACGTATTAGGACCCTGGATAATAAAACCAAGTAAAGGTTGAAATGACAAAAGTTATTTAGTCTCATAGGCCGTGGAAGAGGTGGGCCACCCAGCCCATGGCTCAACCAACTTTTAGCATGTTAATTTATATAACCCACAAATGTACAATTCTCATTCCAGTTAAAGCTGTTTAGCTATTTTTTTAACTGCATAGCTAGCTAAATGAATGTACTAAAGTTAGTTGGGCCATGGCCCAGGTAACCACCCTATTCCACAGCCTATGTTTAATCTGAAGAGGAGACAATTGAGAGGAGATTTGATAACACTCTTCAAGTATCTGAAGGATGATTATAGTATGAATACAGATGGGCTTTCCTCTATGGTGGCTAGAGGCAATGGCCTCAAGTGACATTGGGAAACATTTGGCTGGGATAGTTTAGTCAGGGATGGGATGATCTTGTCTTGAGCAGGGGGCTGGACTAGGTGATTTACGGACCTTCCATCCTTCCCTACTCTGATTATCTGAGAAGAGAGGAAAGGAAGAATCAAGTCAACTCTGGGAAAGTGGAGAGCTAAAGAACAGCAACAAGTGGTGCAAGAGGGAAGTAGGTCAAAATGCTAACTACGACTAGCATGTATACAGGCAACCCTCACTGTTTCTGGGGGATATGTTCTTGTATCCCCTGCGAATGGCACAATCCACAAATAAGGCACTGTGTTCATGAACACCATCTGTCTTCATGGATGGTTATACTTTGGTTTTGGAAGGACAGAGCTAGGAGAAAATCTGGTGTTGCCCTGTATGTTAAAAACATATATATTTGCTCCCTGGGTCAGAAAGAATAAGAACGCAAAGCAAAATACATTTGGATGAATATGAAAGATATAAAGGTTGGAATTTACTATAGCTCACTAAATCAGTAATAGAAGGTGATAAGACATTCTTCAACGAGGTGACAAATATATCCAAAAGCTATGGGTTGGTACTGATGGGCGATTTCACTGCTGAATGATAAATGCATCCAAACATAAAATGTTGAGCCAGTTCCTAACTTCTGGGGATTGCAACTTTGTGTTCCAGAAGATTGAGGATATGACTAGGATCATGGATCTTGTCTTCACCAATAGGGAAAAACTGCTGCAGGATGTGAAGTGAACTTGAAAGTAAGTGAATACAATAGGATAGGATACCAAATCCTGAGACAGAGAAAGCATGAGGTAAGCAAAATTGGGATGCTAGATTTCAAAAAGGCAGATTCCATCTGACTCAAGGAATTAATAGGCATTGTGCCATGGGAAGACAGACTGAAAGATGACAAACTGAAAGATAAAGACACACAGGAGGGCCGGGAGTTTCTAGAGGGCACAGTATAGGAAGACCAACAAGAAACTGTACAACATGATAGAAGCACAAGAAGAATGACAAGAGACCAATGTGCCTGTACAAGTTGCTTCTAGAATTCTTCAAATGAAAAAGGGAGACATACGGCAGTGGGAAAATGGGCATGTCACCAGGGAAACATACCAGGAAATAGTAAGATGCTGGAGGGACAAAATCAGAAAGGCAAAGATAAAGAATTGGCTGCATCTTGTGAGGGAGGTTAAAGAGAACAAAAGAAGGGGTTCTATAAGTATGTGGGCCAGAAAAGAAAGACCAAGGTAACTGTAGCTCCACTGTTAAACAGCCAAGAAGAACTCATAATAGAAGATAGAGAGAAACCAGAGCTACTCAACAGTTACTTTGCCTCTGTCTTCACCAAAAAATTAAACTTCAGTCAGACACTTAATAAGGATTAGTTGGATAACAGAGGAGGCACACTGCAGGACAAGACTGTCAATGAACTTTGATGGTTCTGAATGAATTCAACTTCATCCCAGGATACTGAATGAACTGCCAAAGGAAATATCTAAGTACTTTTACCCCATGGTCAGATTGGTATGGATTCCAGTGGGGTTTGCCTTCCCTCTGTAGTAGGAGTCATGGCCCTCTACCCAGGATCTCTCAAGTGTATATTAACAAACTTTTAAAGAAGCGGGATACTGCCTGTCATGTCCCCTGCTTTACCTGTGGCAAGTTAAGCTGTTATGTCTTGTGTTATGTCAGGACTGACAGTAGTTTTATTAAAGGTTAGATTATGGATTTATATAGGATGGTTTGGATACGGATGAACCTGCTTCAGGCAAGGGACTGAACTAGATGGCCTGCAGAGTAGGTCTCTGCCAGTTTGAAGCTTCAGTCACCAGTTTTATTTGGAGAAGATTCAGCAGCCAAATCATTGATTCCAAATTGAATCAGGAAACCCATTAAAAGCTCCAAATTGATTTGAAGCATTTACATTTCCACTGACTGGCTTTCTTGTCTGCAGCCCAGTCTCTGTTTTTTTTACTATTCATTCCATCCAGGAAGAGCACACACACCAACTGCAGATGCTTCCTCAGTGTGATGAAGGGCTTTTAAACCCAAAAGCTTGCCAAGATATATTTCTCCAACTACTCAGTTGGTCTAATAAATGATATCACATCTACTCAAAGAACTTTTCCTGCCTGTTCCTTAGACCAACAAGGCTACAACCACAACCCCAGTTAACACACACAAGTGACATGAGTTGTCCATTCAACAGTTTGAAGTGCTCTTTCACAGAAGCCCCTGTACCTATCTCGTTGAAACTTGGCAGGCTTCATGCCCTCAGAAGGACTGTTTCCATCCAATTCTTCAAGAAAATGACAACGTTATAGATATTTTTGTGATTCCCCATTATAGTCTATGGTTGAATCACCTAATCACACCAAATCAGCACCTAATCTTCTGAATCTAATTCAGCTGAATCAATTAGGGACAGTGATATGAATCATTGAATTGAATCACTGCCCCCTGAATTAGCCGAATCTGAACTGAATACTGGCTGCTTTGCACAGGCCTACTGCAGAGGTCCCTTCCAGCCCTATCTTTATGATTTGATGATATCCTGTGTACCTACCATGAGCATTCAGACAGGACTAGTCTGTGGTATAGCTGGTGTGAAAAATTAGGAAACAAGCATATTGGGTAAAGTTAAAATATATTGCAGCCTTTGACATATATGCTTTGTTTGTTCAAATCTGCAAACCTTTTGACAGTTCTTAGCATTTCAAACTCTCTACGAGGGCTGCCCTCTCTTGTTAAGAGGAGCAGTCAGTTTTAATCTTTGTTTTTTTCTCACCATTCACAAGACCACCCAAGCTGTGAGTCATGTATCCAGACAAAAAATATTCCATTGTGTGAGCCAGATTATTTGGAAATGGATCTCCTGCACCTGAATGCAAAGTTTCTGGCACAAATCTACAGTGATTTCTAGTTTGTAGTCATTCTTGCCTGAAACTTCTGTGTTCAGTGCAAATAAACTGGTGAGACAGATCTTATGAAAGTTCAATGGCTGCAATGCTGACTTGGATTTAAATGCTTCATCTGGGATTTATGAAAAAGAAACAAAAATAAAATCTTTTAGAAAATCCTTGGGCAATCTACATTTTTTTCTGATGACTTATTTAGAAGAGAAAGTTTATTTTTTCCAAAGACCATAAGGTGATTTGAAGCCCAGTATCCTAGCTTCTTCTATAATGGAGCATAACATTGAATTACTTTCCCTTCTTCCTATGTCACCTTTTGTTAGGTCACCTGACTACTTATTACAGATGAAGAAGTTAAGTCAAGCCGAGACTGGACAGCTTTTTTCAGTAGCGGTTACAAATTTATGTGCTGAAGAAACTATAAGTATGTCACATCTTGACTAGGGATTAGGAAGCACTTATTCCATGCGTCAAACGAATTCTTTATCAAACATTGAGAGTTTAAAAATATTGCCATTCATGTCAAAACTAAGGCTTTTCACATATGTTCCATGCAAAAAGAGGAAGACGGGAGATTGAGAGGTCCTCCAGTGCCTTACCCAGAATAGCCAAGAATGGAGTGTTTAGGAATTCAAATGGGTGCTCAAATCCCTGTGTTCAAATACAGAGTTTTGTGGACAATCTATGCAATAGTTAGAGTAGGACTGAAAACTGGGGGTCTAACTGAGAACTGAAAAGTTGAAAAGTAAGCTAAGATCAGTAATTGCTGATATATAATGAAATCAGGCTACCAAGAGGAAGCAGGCAAGCAGAAAGCAATGACTGGTCAAGGAAGCAAGGTGGGAGTTGGATTTCAACAGGAATGAGGGCAAAATATGCTTTAGACAGGCCTTCTAAAGCTGAAGGAGATGCATTAAACACACTTTCCAGAACTGTACAAAATTCTTTATGGCTGACTCTGAAGAAGAGATGAGCTTTTGTGACCCAGCCAACTTACAGCATGCTGAGGGCTTGGTTATGAAGATATGCTAGCTTTCTGACATGGGGTCAATCACACCTGATTCTGAGCACAGCTTTGAATCTAGATCTTCCAGATCTAAGCAGTAAGCTATGTTGTCAGGCACACTCTGATCTAACGAACATCTAGAGAAAGTGCATCCTCATTTGCCAAAAAAAAGAGGGTAAATTACCCGTAGAGCTCCACACTTCTGAGAGCTACACTGCTACTGGTACTCAAGTTGCCTAGTTTAAAGCTAGCTAACGTATCTCTACAGTCTACACTATGCTGCAGTATGCACATGTACTGAAAAAGAGAGACCAAGAGAGAGAGGAGGAAAATAGCCAAGTGGATTCATTGTTCAGGTTTTGGGTCTAAACAAACAGAACCGGAAATTGAACCACTTGGGTACCCTAACCATTGGGATGTTGTTTATTTTGAGTATTCTGCTTCCATCTCGGATTGTGACCAAAAATTCAGCCCTGGATATTAGGCAATTTTTACTAAAATCAACATTTCCCCACAAAGTTTTGGTTCTGGCGAATCAGTAATTTTGTCAAAAAGCCATTTCACCAAAAATTTCCCAACCAACTCTAATTCTGACACCCTTCCAATAGGAAAACATCTGGGTAAAATTATACAGGATATTTTAATAATGACATCCAAGAACAAAGTAAAAATAAGAAAGATCTTGCTGGCAAATATGATTTGGAAGAGTAAGAGTCAAATAGAATTTTAGCAGTCTATTAATCTAGAGTAGGACTGAGAAAATGTATAATTTATCAAATTAATATAACAGTAAGGACATTCTCAGTAGCTGCAAATATCATTATAACATTTAACTATGTTGAGCACTTATGCATATGCTTAAATGGAGAATTTATCAATGGATGTCCAACTGGAAGTCACTGCCAAATAGTAATCTCAGAGTAAAGAATAGATATGCACAAGCATAAAAGACCCTGACCCCCTTGATTTGTAGCTCTTTTACCATATTAAAAATATAAGCCTTCAACTAATTTGTTTCTAAAGGAATAATATTTTCCACCATTTTGATATTTCAACCTACTTTGCCTTTTTATATCTGCATCTGTGTTGTCATAGCATCCATTTTTGCATCAGCTATTAGTGGGCTTCAGTAACTGCCCAAAATCAATATCTGGTAGGTAAGCAATGTGCATTGTATTAATAAGAAAGAAAAAAAGACTTTTAAGAGGCATTTATTCCAGGGAGGGTGACCCATTGGGACCAGTAGAGGGTATTTACAGGCTGGCCCGAATACCTGGGCCTCCCAGACATGGTCCTGGGCTCATGGCCTGCAAGGCCTGCCCATACATTCTTGAGTAAAAACCACCCTAGCGAGCCAACAGACTATTTACATATTTACACATTTAGAGTTCAGCCAGCGGGGA
>JAGPOW010003316.1:32356628-32382946 GCA_030014935.1 Caiman crocodilus
TCTTGAGTAAAAACCACCCTAGCGAGCCAACAGACTATTTACATATTTACACATTTAGAGTTCAGCCAGCGGGGACCCCCACAGGGGGTTCTCAGCGGTTGACCCGCGTGAAGCACAGTCTGAGGCCTTGGCCCACTGGACGCATCGCCGCAGCTGGAGCAGCCAGGGGTGTTACAGGGCGAGGAGCAGGTGCCCTGCCTCAACTCGGCAGAGCGCCCCTTCAAGGGCCCAGTGTTCCTCGAAGGTGGGCACTGTCTGCTGCAGGACAGCGTGCTCAAACTCAAAGGAGAGGTGGGCCCACACCAGCAGGTGGAACAGCTGCAGGGCGTCAACCATCCCGGTCCCAGCAAGCCAATTTTGCCGGCTCTTCAAGGTGGCCATCTTGGTCTGGCTCAGCAGAAAGTTGGCTAGGCTGACCACAGCCCGCTCCGGTGCCCGGTAGGGGAAGGAGTGGACGTAGACATCGTCGGAGAAGTCCCGGCCCAGCACCTGAAGCAACGCGCCCAGGGTGGCAAAGAGCAGCTGCAGCCGGGGGCAATGGAGGAACGTGTGGAATATGTCCTTGTCCGGCACCCCCGGGCAGAAGGGACAGGCTGCCGAGGCTGCCGGGTCCAGGTGGTGAACAAAAGTGCCGCTGGCCAGGATGCCGTGCACGAGTCGCCACTGCGGGTCACCAGTCTTCTTGGCATTGGGTGCCTTGTATAGCATGCACCATGCCGGGGTTCCAGGCCGCAGCAGGCGCCACCGCCATGCAGTGTCGGGGTGGCCGGCCAGCACCCGGGCATGCCAGGCTTGTACCACCCACAGGTAGAGGCCCTTGCGGGGCAGGGTACCAAAAGGGCAGCCCGTCTCGCTGCTGGGGGAGACCAGGAGCCTGAGCAGTGTGTCGGGCTGCTCGGCCATCTCGCTGGGGACCGTGGGGATGATGGGCAGCGGTGAGAAGGCGTCGAGCATGGCGTCCGCAGCGGGTAGGGTCCTGCGAGCCCAGAGATGGGTTTCCAGGGCGGTCCCTGCTTCTGCTGGGAGGGCAGCCCTGACAGCCCGCAGAAGCCGGCCTGTCATGTGGACGGAGTGCAGCACCAGCCGGGCAGCCAGGGCCTTGGGGGACAGCCATGCCGACCGAGCAGGGTCCAGGAGGTGCTCCAGGTGGATGGTGCGTGCCTCAATGAGGGCCACTGTGAGGCCGACGGAGGCCAGGCTCGGCATGATTCTCTGCAGGGCTGGGTTGTAGAGCAGCGGCTCCCAAAGCAGGTGTGGGAACCGCAAGCACCTGGCCTGGGGGAAGAGCTGGAAGGCTGCCCACCAGGCCTGCACCACGCTGCGGTAGAACGGGGGGAGGACCGCCCCTTTCAGGAAAGCGAGGTCCAACAGGAACAGCTCCCGGTCCAAGCTGAGGCCCCCGACTCGTTGCAGGAACCGGCATGCCAGCTGCCATCACGGGAGGTGGCCTTTGGCGTACAGGAGCTGCTGGAGGGCCTGCAGCCGGTAGGCGGCCACCTGGCTGGCTAGGTCAACCAGGCCTTGGCCCCCTTCTCCGGTGGGCAGGTAGAGGGCGGCTCGGCGGAGCCAGTGGCATCCGTCCCACAGGAAGTCAGGAGCCACTGCACTCTCTCCAGGAGCTCTGGTGGAGGGTCCAGCATGGTGCAGCGGTGCCACAGGTGGCCGCCACCAGGTTGTTGGCCACGAGGACCCGGCCGCGGTAAGAGAGGGCGGGCAGATGCCAGCACCACAGGTGGGCCTCCACTCCCTCCGCCAGGCCCTCCCAGTTGCAGGCCACAAAGGCTGGCAGCCCCAGGAACACGCCCAGGGCTTTGAGGCCGTCCCAGCACCAGGCGAGGCTTCCTGGCAGGTCCGAAGGCGGCGCGCTGGCCCACGTCCCCAGTAGGAAGGCGTCACTCTTGCCCCAGTTAATGCAGGCCAAGGTGGCAAGCTCGTAGGTGCGCTGCCAGACCACCAGGGCCCGCACGTCCTCCTGGCTGCCCAGGAAGACGGTCATGTCATCTGCGTACGCCGTCAGCCAGAGTGGGGGGCCAGTGGCCCAGCACCGGTGGCAGGGCAAGGCCAGTCAGGCAACGTCGCAGCACGCGCAGCAGTGGCTCGATGGCCAGGGCATACAGCATGCCCGACAGGGGGCAGCCCTGGTGGATGCCGCACTGCACAGGGAACGGGGAGCACAGCGCGCCGTTTACCTTGAGGAGGCCATAGGTGTCATGGTACAGAGCACAGAGCACCGTGGTGAAAAGCAGCCCGAAGCTAAAGGCCTCGAGGGTGCTGAGCAGGTACCGGTGGTTGACGTGGTTGAAGGCCTTCTCCTGGTCCAGGGAGAGGACGCCGATGTCCAGGCTGAAAACCTCCATGGCTTCGAGCAGGTCCTGCAGCAGGAACAAGTTGTCCTGGATGGTCCTGCCCAGCATGCAGTAGCTCTGCTCGGGCCCAACGATGGAAGCCATGACGGTGCAGAGGCGGTTCTCGCCAGTGCCTTGGCCAGGATCTTGTAGTCGGCGCACAGGAGAGAGATGGGCCGCCAGTTCTTCAGGCAGCCGTGGTCCCCCCTTCTTGGGCAGCAGGGTGAGCACGGCCCGGCGGCAGCTGGTCGGCAGGGTCCCAGCGGCGAGGCTCTCGCGGAAGACACAGAGGAGGCTGAGCCCGAGAAGGGGCCAGAAGGCTCTGTAGAATTCCACGGGCAGGCCGTCCAGGCCCAGGGCCCTGCCCGAGGAAGAAAGAAAGAAACATTAATAAATTATAATGCACATAATCTGGTGACTTTTAGGAATGACTACAAATAATTTATCCAACTAGTAATATGAAATTAACTGTAAGTTCCAGGACCCAGAAATCTGGAAGTATAGATGCTCTCCAAATTATTTGCAAATATGGGGAAATATTTTTATGAAATTCCCAACTGTGTTCCTACAATCTTGTGAAAACCAGATATCATCATCATCATCATTATATGTATTACAGATGCAGTCAGATGCTCCAGTAGAAATCAGAACTCACTTAAGTAGGATCTGGACAAATAGCAGAGACTATTAGACTAATAGACTATTAGTCCCATACAGCTAACAATTTAAAAACACAAGATGAACGGACTGTGGAAGTGCCTATGCATGGGCGTTGACGTGTTCTAATTAGAACACGTTAGAGCAGACTCCATTAATTAAATCTTCACATTCTAATTAGAACGCTTTAGCATCTCCACAGTGCCACATGTATAAGCCACCATGGATTATGCCCTTAAGCATTTTACCACTGCACTATGCAAGATACACAACGAATTTTCTATGGGTCACCTAGTTATTATATATTTGTAGCTAAGTCATGATTTTTTAAACATTATAGCAAATATAACGTACAGAATCTTATTTCACTTTATGCTCCCAAATGGTACTTTGCATCCCAGCTGGGTAAGAGACATTTTTGACACTTAAAACATCTGGTCTTGCTCAATGCAGTGCTGACATATAAGCATCCACATGACTATTGCATTCTGTCCAAGGTACATGGTATGAATGCATGACATTGGTGAGTGTAAGTCACAAAACTAAAGGTGAACAAAAACAATGTGATGAGAAGGGCCAATAGTCTAGTGCTCTTAGCACTTACCCAGGCAGCAGACAATCCGGGTTCCAAGCCCTTCCCACTGAGAGGAGGTTCCCAGCTGACTTCCCAGCACAGTGCTCTAACCACTAGACTAATTGCTGAGCATTACTTGGTCTCCTCTCCAGGCCTCCTTTTGAAGTGGGGTTTCTGAGAAGCCCAAAGGAAAAGAACAAGGTTTAGGATATATTTGTCTCAATGCTGCTTTGTGAGGGAAGGGGGAACCTTTTATCCCAATGGAGCAGAAACTTCCCCATTGCCCCCATCCATTTGTCCAGTGACTGTTAAATGCAAAGTAAAGTGATTCCAGTTCAAAAGGCTAGAAAGAGGACTGGAAAATGCCTAACCTACAACTTGGTAGTATGAGCACTGTGCTGCAATGTAGAAGATGTGTGTTCAAGCCAAGCAAGTGCTCAAACAAAGTACTGAGCTTAACCAGGGGAGGGTCCTCCTTCCTCTTCATTTGTGTTGGGCCATGAGTTCAGGATTTATACATTTAGGTATGTACCTATGGAGCTACATACCTAACTGTCTAGAGTGCAGCCTACCAAATATGCTCAGCAGCAATGTGAGCACTCATGTGTAACCACTGTGCATGGAATAGGAATAAAACCATAAACAGCAGCTCCACAGCTGGAGGAGTACCATTTGGGCACATGGCATGACATAGGATTCTTCCCAACATGTTTTGAAAAGATCCCACACTCTGGGAACTACAAACACTATTTAGCATTCTCAACTAAAACTTTTACAAATTCTTAAATTCATTACTTTGACTTAAAAGTATCCATCAGTCATACTCCTACATGCTTTTTATAAAAAGAAAGCTAAACTTTTAATGCTTATGAAATGACAACAGATTCTCACCGTTGATGGAGTACTTGTGAAGTGATCAGCAAAAATACAGTGGTAAAACAAGATTCTCTTAATAGAGAAACTCATTGGTGCTGGGGTGCATGCCATTTTGATGTGATGATACCTAATTAAATGGCAAGAAGAAAAAAGTGTGAACAGCCTTTTCTGTCTGTCATCAGAAGGAGTTTGAGTGAAGAACCTTACAGGCATCTAAGTTCAAAACTGATGAACAACATTGCAGACATACATTTTTCAGAAATCAAAATTGTTCTAAAAAAACAAAAGCTTTTCATAGGAAACAGCTTCAAATAAAATATCCTACATCACTTCCTGCATTTTCCTTCTCATTTGGTTTGTGTATAACAGATTCACAGCTCCCTGGACTTTGCTACTTCTTATACTGAGCCAGTTACCCAACAATTCAGAGCCACAGTTGAAATGTGCTGCTCTAAAAGTTAGCATTTGATGTCTTTTATCAACAATGGGCCATGCTCCTAAAATAGGCCAGGTCTATTCAGGCTGCTCTGCCTTTCCGCACCTCCTATATGTACCCCCTCATCTCTTATATGCACTTTCACTGCTGCATCTTCTTTCTCTGTATATAGCCCTTCTTTATTACATTTAGAAATACCACTAGTTCTGGTCACTCAACATTTTAAGCTCTTCCCCTAGCATTTAGCAGAGTGAGTCTAGTCAGAGACACAGTTCTCTAAAAAAATTAAATAAAATAAACCACCAGTCCTCCCTCATCCTTCCCTCTCCTCCCCCCCCCCCCGAAAAAAATACAAAACAAAAGTGTCTACAACAGGGAAGGTTGAGGATCAGGGAAATGACTTTAAAAAAAATCAGGACTAGTGAATGTAGACAAAGTGGAAAACAAGAATGAAATACGGGGAGAAGAGAGAGAAAGAGATGCAGAGTAAGCTTCTTTCTCAATGGAACAGAGAGAATGGTTTTGTGAATGAGGTAGTGATTGTGCTCACTTTTTGACTCAAAGCCCAATTGTTGAGTCCAATTATTTACAGTCTGTCTTTCTTTATTCCCCATATGTAACCTGCGAATAGTAGATCCTTTTCCCAAGACTATAATGTTAACAAGTCTTATTATTGTTGGAGGCACTATTTTTTCATTAAAAGTATATCTACAGGCATCACTCAAACTGATGGGCCTGCTGTGCCAGGCTCTGTACAAATGTATAGGATGAAACATTTTATGGTCTCAATAGACAAAACAAATCAAAGAAAAAAGAAAGACAGAAAGGGGAAATGACTTAGGGTAAGTCACACTGCAGGTCAAGGCATAATTGGCATTTGAAATTAATCTGTTGACCCAGAGACTTTGCTATTAGCCCACAGTGTCACTATTATAAAACATTCTGCCAGACCAGTGTGTTCCCTATCGTGAAGAGGTTAATGACTAAACAAAGCACAAGGAATGGGGAAATTAAAAAATAACCCAGACTGTCTCACAAGGAGTTGCTGCTATTGCAAATTTTGTCCACATCTTAGGTTTACCCCTTACCCCTTAGTGTGAGCCAAGGCTTAACGCGACACTCTAAACCACAATGTTTTGATCTAAGGGTAAGTTACAGAATCCCATGAAAGAGTCAGGGAGTTTCTTACTCACTGTGAGTTTTCCGGAAAAAAGGTTTCATCTTTTGTATGTTTGTGCCAAATCAAAAATTTCCATTTGGCTAAACTTTTGATTAAAAGTGTTGAGGGATCTGAAACTGCTTCCTCAAAATGGGAAGTCCAGCTGCTACCTCCTAATTATAAATATCATTATTCAATGATAGCTTTCAAAAAAGAAATTTCCTGAGTTGATTTCTATGTCTTTTCAGACTAAGTCTGAGGAACAAACACAAATACATGTTAGACCTTAAACAAAAGTTCTTGCTACTAACTATCGTACAGAGAGCGAATACTCAGTTTGGTTCCAAATCTGTAATGCCAGTGAATATATGAATTTCTTATGTGCTCCCTTAAAAGCCAAATAGGAATTCAATGTTTTTCCTGATTCTGGGAAAGAGCAGTCAACCCTTATCTATGAATTGCATCCTATGGGATAAAATCAATCTGTTCATTTGGTTAATTCAGATTTTTTTAAAACAACCCATCAAAGTAACATTTAGTGACATTTTGAATTGTGATCAATTTCCATCCAATTCATATAAAAGAGTAGTATTTTTTAACACAACAGCTTTCACATACTACAACCAAGATAAAACCTGTTTACCTGACATTCTTCATTTCAATAGAATGTTGCTACTATAAATTCTGAAAGACAAA
The DNA here is from genome assembly GCA_030014935.1 of Caiman crocodilus. NCBI lineage: Eukaryota > Metazoa > Chordata > Crocodylia > Alligatoridae > Caiman > Caiman crocodilus. The sequence continues at coordinate 32,363,372 of JAGPOW010003316.1, forward strand.
ATGCCTTTTATGAATATTTATGAAAAAAATCTTTCCTTCACCCTCCCACTCTATTCACACTGTTCAGTTATTTTATTTGTTCTACTCTTTTCCTCCCTTTCACTTGGTTTTCAATCTAGAATGAGTCAACTAAAAAAAAAAAAGAACTTTGGGGAAAATTGGTTCAAATTGGAGCTCCTTGTCCATATCCAGATGCGTGCAGCTGTGTGGTACGTGACACCACAGACATGTCTGCGGCACCACGTACCACACATCCTATTCTTCTCTGTACTGCAAGGGAGAAGTGAGGAGGGTTTTTTGACCTCTGGATATCCAGGGGTCAAAAAAACCCACAGAGGAAAAAAAGCAGAGTGGTGCACACAACAGCAGCATGTGCCACGCAAAGCCAGAACCTGGCCAGTTAAAGCCACACTCTGCTGCTGGCCAGGCTCCGCAGGGCAGAATCACCACTGCTGCAGCCCTAGGAGGGCCCCCCTCAACCCATCTGGGGTAACTTGCCACATGCCAGAGTGCATGGGGCACAGGCATTCCCTGGGGACCACTCAGCAGAAGGTGCACTGCTTCTAGTTGTCCCCAGGGAACCAAACATCCATGGTTGTCTGAACATGGTCTTTGTGTTTAAGGCACTAATCTAAGACTCACAAGTCTAGGTTCACTTCCTGGCTCTGCCACACTGTTCTTTTGTGATGCTGGACAATCCCTTTATTCTCCATGCCTCAGTTTGCCATCTGTAAAAAGGGTTAATAGGGACCTCATAGGGACACCACAAGAATAAACTTATTCTGGTTTATGAAGTGCTCTGACAACAGATGCCACAAAAGTCATCTAAAAAGCAGCAATGTTCAATCTTCTGCTTAATCACAGTAATTTCATGTATATACTAAGTTTTAAGAAAGTGTTGCCATTAAACAATTGGAAAGGTATAGACAAAATCTGCTTAATAAATTGATGCTGTGCTTTAAACCTGTTGGATTACCGTGTCACTGTCAGAATTTCCCATGGATCACCAGATTTCAGCCTCATCAAATTTTGAATTGAAAATTGAAAATGAAAATGGCAGTGCAAGCTGAAAAGTGGCCTCACAGAACACCACTGGTTTGTTCTATCTCAATTGTATCCATATCCTCCTCTTCTGCAAGGATACAAATGCATTGTACTTCTTGAAGGACTGAGGTCAAACTTGTACCAAATTCCAACTGACAGCTCATGTCATAAATTCAAAATTACTACTCTAGTTAGGAAACTGGAGCACATTTTGGTATCCCTGCAGACTTAATTTTTTTACAAAAGCTAAATATTGACTACAACTATCATCATTAACCAAGGAAAAAAACTAACCACTCTTATTGTGATCTCAGTTTAGACATGTGACATCTGAAAATTATTAAACTTTAGAACTGAAGGCTGTAATCCAAAAGGGGGACTGGACCTGATGATCTTGTGGTCCCTTCCAGCCCCTAACAACTATGAAACTATAAGTTCAAGGTATTTAAGATTAGTTAAAGTTCCAGTTGGGGGATGTATGGATGGCCAATGTCAAGACCTTCTCTAATACAAGACTTTTGAGACAATTGTTTTGCAAGCAATGCTTCTGTGAATATCAGCTTCTACTGCCTCAATAAGGTCTCCTGGTGCACATTCACTTAGCTATAGCAGAGTAAGTGTTTCAAATTCCACACAGTTTTGGCCAGAATCCTTACCAACTTTTTCATGCTGTACCTCCTTTCTAAATATAAGTTTTTCACTGCGTACTTAGAACGTTTCATGGCTTTTCACTCATGGCCTGGCTTTCCTTTGTTTAACCATGTTGCACGTTTTGTAGATTGCACACCTGCAAGTTAATGGCTGTCTAGAGAACCAGTCTTTAGACTGATTGGAATTTCATTTAAGACAACAGTCTTAGCGCTCTGGCCCTCTTTTGCCTCCAAAATATACATGCTGAGTTTGAAAAAATAGCTGTAAATGTGCTGAAAGGAAATTGTAGAATGCTTTTTTCTCTCTCTCTAATGTCTCGCTCCACGGCAATCTGGTAAATGCCAGCAATGCAGGATGGGAAATTCCTATGAAAATGCTAGCACATGAATCACATATTATGCATTAGTACTGGTCATTACCAAACAAGGCCACTAAGAGAATTCTACAAGTGTGAGAAAATTCCCAGAGCCCTAATTTACAAACTGGCTTATACAATTCTCATTTTAGGCAGTAATGTGACAGGAGAGGGAAGTTTACTTTGAAAAACTGATTCCTCTGTGAATTGGAGGCAAGTGGACTTGTCACTACTAAACATTAAATAGTTACTATGTTTCTGGTGTGGAAAACCTAGTCATTACAAGAAACAATGCAAATTCCCATCACAGAATCTCAGCATTAGATTTTTAACTTTTAATTTCACTTAGAGTAACTTTTCACATTATTAACAGAAATCTTTGAAGGATACAAGGGGCTCCATTCAACACTGCATACGAGTGAAATGAGAGGAATTCCCTTGATTGCCACTAAAAAAAAACGCAAAGAAAATTTCCAGCATCTATAGTGTGAGAATACAACCTTTTCATTTCTTAACTGACTGAAATGTAAACTCAGCATATAACTGTTTCTTAAAGGATGGTTTCAATTATTGGAACAACAAAACAATATGGAAGATATTAGTGTGATTTGTATGTAAAATGTGAAACCCTCTTCCCATTTAGCTAATGGCAAATCTGAATGCGAGATAGGTATGTCTAACTTAAGTAACACAGAGTTCCTGAATAATTGCATCATTTGAGCTTTAGTTTGATAAGCACAAAACTGTTTACACTGTACTGCTTTTGCCTAGGATCGAACATAGGATGACCACCTAGGATGGATATACTAGATATATAGGATGCATCCAATATATTGGATGGATAGCTAGAATATATCTAGAATATAAATAAGGCCCCTCTTATGTGGAATGGGATTTAATGCGTGATCCACATAATTGCTTCCTGCCATACTGCAAGAAATAAGATTCTCTGGCTGGGAGTCTGGGTCAGCCGACAAGGCTCCCAGTCACAAAGATGCCCCAGTTGTCCCTGCTGCAGGGAGACTGCAATTACTGTGATCTCCCAGCTGTGGGAGGCTCACATACCCCTGTGGCTGGGAAACTACAGCTGATGCAGCCACTGGGGAGGGCTTCAAGGAATCCTGAGGATGGAAGATCACAGCAGCTACAGTCTCACAGCCACAGCAGTGCATGGGCTGCCCCCTGGTTGGGAGCCCTGTCAACTGGGAGGTCTCAGGCTCAGGAGTGCACCTGGGCCCCATCATCTGGGAGTTTAGATCAACTGACAGGGTTCCCAGCCACAGGGGCCCCTGGCCACACATTGAATTAATGGCATGATAGGATGCAGCTACAAAGTTATTGAACATATTTTGTGGAATAATATTGTCACTAATTCCTCTTTTTATTGTGCCCTTAATTGATTGACTGTGTAGATGGGTGACCAGTTAGGCTTGATTAATTGGTTAATCACACTTCAAGTGTAAGGTGTAGATAGGGCCCAAGAGCAATCACATTAACTTAAAAAAAAAAAGACTGAAGAAATCCCTTAATTATTTTAAACCTTTCCTTAGGAATGGCCAAGAAACTCCACCTAAGAAACCATTAATTTCTTCTAACAATCTTCCCAGTTAGTGTTTTGTACCTAATCTGACTGTTTTTGTTAAAGTTATTGAAAATATTTTTATAAATCAGCTCTTGCACTATCTAAATGTTATAGAGCTCCCAGATTTCCTGTTAACCATGATAGTATTTAATATCTTAGCACAATGATGGCACTGCTTTCATTGCTATAAATAGGGACAAGATAATTGACTCCCTAGCAATGGTTGAAATGAGGCTTCTATTTTGATATTATTGTGAAGATTTGGTGGAACCAAAGAATTATTCCCAAAATACCAAGATATACCAATATTCTAAAATTTGCTTTCAACCAGTATCAGGATGAAAGTTGAAATCTCTTGATTTTTTCCCCTCAAAAAATAATATTCCAAAATGTTTTGTTTTCTTTTGACTTGATAATTTTGACCATTGCATATAATGTATTGCATTAACCACTGAAACAGAGGTCAGCATCCTACCAGGGCTTTGACAGCATTTAGTGGCTACAGGCGCTCTCCCCACGTTAACATGGAGACAAGAGGTGGCTGAGTCGTAGGACCCACCTGCCCACTTATATCTCTCCCATGGTGAGATATTCTGACCCACAGTCAGAAAAAGGCTGCTTAGGCCTGATTTAAAATCTAGTGAAAATACATCATTTTGACCTAATCAAAATTAAATATTTCAAGCATTTCAGTCAACAATTTATATTACACCAATGCTCCCCATATAACATTTCACTTCATTCAAATCAACTTTTTCTTATCAAAAACAGTTGCATCTAAACTTTTTAAAATGGGCTTTATTAGTAATATCCATAATTATTGCTGTTGGTGATATTATTGACTCATGTACAAATGGTCCTGTTTATTTCTTGCTTCCTGTTCTCAGGGGGTGACTTAAAATAATTTTCTTAACCTTAAGGCACTTGTATAGAGGGTCCATCTGTATTGTAATAATAGCTTAAAAATAAGCCAGAATTTTCAGTCCATATTGGTGTTAATTATAAAGGAGATTTATTTTTTATAAACAACATTGTCTTTTAAAAAAATACATTGCTTTTTATTATAAAATTTCAGTGCATTATTTTATTAGCTCTACTCCATGCTTCAACAAACCCATGTTAATTTCAGGGTATACTCTCTTACCTTGTAAAACCATCTGCTTTATCTTTGTATTTTGGCTTTATGTTTGGTTTTTTTATATATATTTCTATGAGTAATTCACCTTTGCTTTATTTTAAGCAAAAACCAGTGCATAATATTCTCCATGTGTATTAATTTTATAGATAAGGAAAAAAAAGAGTATTGAATAGATACCATATATAACTTTGAGGAAAAATATGAAAATAGGTGTGGTAACAACTAAGCCTAACAGGGACTCTGTTGTTGTATAACAAGCAATGCTGCTTGTTATACATACAGCCCTAGTTAGGGAACTCTTATTTTAAAATAATTAAAAACTATTTGCAGCACTTTGAAACAGTCCGTTCAAGGAAAAAGAGAAGAAGAAGCATGTATCTTCCTGTTTCACCTCCAAGAAAATGAAATATTATTTCAAAGAATCAGGAAACTGATTTACTTATGTTCAGCTCACTTGTACCAACTTAATGAAAGCCAAGATGATGTTGGTTCTAAGATCAAGAAAGAATATTTATTTTACTTATGTTTATCTACCAAATTAAAGTAGCTACCAAATTAATTAAAAGATGATATTGTTGGTTCTGTGTTAACTGTTTGAGAGTCAACAGCTACAAGAAGCAAGTAGTTTTGGAATGCTCACTAAGCCAAAGTTCAGACTTACTGCAAGGGTCCTCACACTTGAATCTAGCAGTGACCATTTTTAACAGAGATTACAACAATAGACACTATCTGCCTGACACAATTGTGCTCAAACGTTTTGGCTGGCAGGCTGGATTGGCAATTCCCAGGCTCTCTGAAGGCCAGATCTGGCTGGTGGTCCTAATCTGGTATGGGGCAGAATCCTATCTGGTTGTACAGAGGCAGGAAGGGAGCATCATGGTTCCAACCTTGGCCTGTGGGAGGTGGTGTTGCCAAACCCCAAGTAGGACCCCCCAGAAGCAGTGGGGATGACCCAGCCCCAACCAGGTCCTGCAGGAAAGAGGGGACATGGCCTAGACCCATGGGTAAAGGGGCCATGGCCCAGCTCTGCGGGAAAGGGAGTATGGACCAGCCCCAACCTAGCCACGCAGGGGAAGGAGACTTGAACCAGACATGCACATGGTAAAGGTGCTTGAGCCAGAGCCAACCCAGTGCCATCAGGGAAATGGAGTATGTCCTAGCCCCATTCACCACAGGGGTGTGTGGCCTGGCCTGGCCTCATCCCACCACAGTGGTGGAGGAAGAGGCTTGACATGACCCCAGCCTGCTTCATAAGGCTTGGGATTTGGGAATTAGGCAGTGGGGGAAAGTAGTAGTATTTATTGCCATTGCTCCCTTGCTACCCAGTTTCCTGATCCATATGGAGTCCTGTGGGCCAGGTACCTAGAGCTTCATAGTCTGCTCAACTGATGTGGGTCAGAGGTTGAGCACCCCTGGCCTAATGTGTATGTGCGTGACAGCAAGAGCTTTACTATACTAATGGAAAAAGCTGTGAGATTGGACCCAGACAAAATTATTTATAACAGAGGCCTAAGTTTAAAATAACAGTCCTTTCTCCTAATTTACCTGCATTAAAAGCATCTCTTCAGTAGCAATATTCTTTATTCATTCCATGTCCATACATATTCTGTTAATAGTATAAGGAGAGAGTAGCTTCCAGCATATTGCTAGTATGCTATTTACTATAGTTACTGGACCTTGTTAATAACAGAATATTTTGACTTTTTTTGAAAAGTTTTAACAAATACTTTTCTGGTTTCTATAGTTTTCTAAGATAAATATTAAAAAGTTCCATAAAAGCAAACTTTTCATGAAAAATAATTTTGTTAAAAACCCAATTGTCGATCAAAAACAGTCTAGACAGAAAGAGGTTTCTTACACTATGTAATGACATGGATTTCATAGTTTCTACCTTAAAGTACTAAAAGATTTTAATTTTTTCCAGTAACACAACCATAATATCTAAACTACTAGTGGGGGCTTTTGAGATTTGTATTCACAAACTTCTGTATCTCTTTTCTTGAACCGTTAACTTAGTGATGCATTGGATCTTGTACCCAGCCAGAATTGTGGATGTTTTTCTTCGTGGGTTTCTGGATCCCAGGATCTCTCAAGGTCAGCCCCACTCCCCCTCCTTCACACTACGAAGTAGCAGCGCAGAAAATGCTTGAATGTGTGGTGTGCGGTGCCACAGATGGGTCTGCTGCACCACAGACTTCACAGCTGTGCTCATCTGTATGAGGCCTAAAAGTCCAGTATGGATGCAGCAACCTGTGCATATTGAAAAAAACCCAGAAATAGTGGATGGAGGTTATAAATGTTGAGATAATGGAGAAATAGCAATTTTGGGATTTGTGCTAATTTGCTTCACATTAAAGACTCCAATCTGGATTTTTGTCAAGGTTTAGGATAAACAAAACCATGACAAAATCCAGATGTGTATATGAACATTCTTGGCTTTTCCTGCAAAGAAAAGAAAAGCCAGACTGAACAGAACACAACTGCTGAACATCAGTACAGGCCTACTCGTGAGTTTGTAATGAATGTGTATGTACTCCCCCTCCCCGTCCCCAAAATCCTACAAAAATTGTATATGAACAAGAGTAACTATGTAAAATGTGGGATTAAGATGATCTTCCTATCCTTCTGTTCAATTTCAATGATTTTTTAATCATTAGGAATTTGGTTACTTAAATTAAAATTAAATCAAAGGGATCATTTTTGAGATTGTTATTCTAAATCCAGCATATGCTTGTTTTCTGTAGCAAGTGAGTGTTCAGAGTGCTCCAGTTGGAAAACTAGACTGAGGCCATCAGAAAAACAAAAGATTCTATGTTGAACTGCAGCTATAAATAAAATGGCTACCCTGGTATTGAGTATTCACAGATCTGGCCTATGTGGTTTTTTATGTACCCTATGTGCATTTTGTATAGTCCGGATGTATATTGCAATTGCATTGTAAGTCAAGTCATGTTAATCAACTGTTATGAAAACTCTAAAATAAAAAACACAACAAGACAAGCCAAATTCTCAAGACACATGTACAAAAGTGTTTTGTTTGCTAGGAAGGCTTTTAAGATGAATTGTGCATTTTATGCATTTGTTTTCTTTATAAAAATGTCAAACTTCAATATGGGCCTACGTACTCAGAATTCTTGACAATATTTTCTTCTCTGTTTGCCAACAGGTGACATCATTTCTGCTTTGTTTGAACAGCTGGTTTTCACCCAGCTTTAAGAGTTCAGAGGTACAATCAAGGGCAAGACCTTACTCTTCATAAAGAAATACCAAACTCACAGAAACAGAATGTATCACCAAACATTCACTTCCCACCCCCTTGGGACACACAAGTTAGTTATGTTAAATGCTTTCTACTGCAGTCAATACGAAAGATTTCACTATATGCCTCATAGCTAAAACACACACCATGCTAATTTCCATTATGCCCTCCCAAAAGCGAGCACCCATAAATCTGCATGTTAAACTCTGCTAGCTGCAGATACTCAGCAAGTCTAGTATTTAGCCTTTATACTGCTACCTGATTAATAGCTGTTGGAAAAGAGAAATTTAGATGTTGATTTGGATAGTGAGGAGAGGGGTTCCATTGTTAGAGGAACTAACAATGTCTTTACACTCGTAGTCAACAGTACAGATTTTCAGATTTACAATTCAAATTTTCTGAGTCGACTACATTTTTTTCAGACCCTGAGAACTTTTTGATCTGAGGGGAGAGCACAGTGTCAGTAGAAAGATTATAGTGTATGATATCAATGTATTATTATTTGAACTCATTTTTGTTTGTGGTGCTTCTGGATCTTGCAGTGGAATTTTCTGCTTCCCCCTCCAGTATTACTTCTAAATTTCATTTTTATTCTCCTTCATTATACTGAAAACTATAAAGGTACTAAAATCTACCAGATTCTCTTAATTCAAATCCATGTAAGAGGTCCCTCCTTCTCTAGTTTATAAATCATTTAAAAACTAAATAAAATGAATTACTAAGGAGAAGAGAACTTACATGTCACTGTTCTCAACTATGACAATGAAGTTGATCACGTGAATGAAGTTACTCTGGAGCTTAAATGCTTCAACAGATTGAGCCACAGGCCTCATACCCTTAAGAATGCTTAGCAGAACTGGCTAAGACATCTTTCAGAAAATACATTTTTGATGAAATATCACTTTCAAAAAAGCCTTTGTCACAGATAGAGAATATGGACATGCTAACCTGGTCATCAGGGCTGAGCTGTGGGACACTGAAGACCAAGTCTCTACTCTGTCCAATTTGAAGCTGACATTTCTTACTCTTCTGCTTAGGACTCATACAGAAATTCAGTTTATCCTGGGAGAGTCACTGCCTCTCCTACAGAAACCACAAGTGTACAGATGTTTAGGCTTTTTTTCCTACAGTAAAAATGTCTGCTATAGGTGAAAAATAACCCAGGAACAACCAAGGGTAAAATTACTCCTAGAAGAGTTTCTCCTGGGAGAATGAATGTCTCTACATGCTGTGGCTTCTCTCAGAAGAGAACATAGTTCTCATCTTCCTCCCCACTTCTGACACCCTGGAAGGAGTGTTGCTTGCTGGACTGCTGATCCAGCATGGTGCAGAACATTTCCCCTTCACAATCCCTACATTGTGCTATATGGTAATATAGGCTGACCATGGGAATGATAGCTCAGCTAATCAGGCCTGCCCAATGCACTGCTTACACCCATTACCAGGCAGACTATGGGAGCCTGCAGAGCACACTAAGATGTTTGCACAGATCTCCACCTGGCTGCATAGTGTCAGCAATGCAGGATCTCCAATTTTCAGGGCCTCAGCATTCAAATGTCTATGCACACAGCTCTGGGTAAGTTTTTTTACCAGGTGAACATTTCCAGGATAATTCTTTCAGATTACATGAATGTACATATGAAGCCTCAGTGCCCTAATCAGACTGTACAATGTACATCACACACATCCCCAAGATATAGTTTTTCTCACACATGCATATATAGACCTACACTTCAGTAAAGAATAAAATTAAAAAGCGATGATACTTCAAAGATAGAAAACAGGAATTGATAGCTCTAGTGCCAGAGGATGTGGCTGCAGCCCCCCTCAATGTGATCCTATATGCTAGTGAGCTCTCAGCAGCTCCTATGCGTAGTTCTGCATGTGATCTTTGAGCTCACCCATGTGGGGGTTGCCTGGAATCCCTGCTTTCAAGCAACCATAGAGACTGCTGCTCTTAACTCTTTCCCTCCCTCTCTTTTGCCACTCCCTGCAATTGAGTGGTAGAGAAAGGAGAAGGTAAGACAAGCAGGAGCAGTGCATGAAAGAAGGGGCTGCCCATAACTGACTGCTCCTCCATTCCTTTGCCCTGCTGCTGAATTCAGGGGAAGAGGGAAGGGTAGGAAGGAGGGGAAGAGCAAAAACAAGCAGAGCCCACACTGACTAGCAGTGAGTTCATAGAGGTCACAAAACATGTTGAGATCCCCAGTGGGAGCTCAATGCGCATGCAGAGCACAGCCAAAGGAGGTTGATGCACCACCCCTGGCACTGCCTCTGTCCGTTATATATACATTTTAACTGCTTTGGGCTCTATTTTTGCATATTGTACAGTGCAGAGGATACACTGCATACTGCTAGTATGATGTACAAATAAAAAACCCCAATATTTTATGACAATTGATTCTTTCTCCCTTTATATGAGCAATGTAGTTAGTGTCACAGTCTTCAGAGAGTAACCATACATCATGTAGAGAAATGGTATTGGAACTGACACTGTGGGCATTGTTTTTTGTGCTGATGACAAATGGGGGAAAAAATAACATTTTTTAGCATATACTTCTAATACCCAAGTGGGAGCAAAAAAAATTGTATACCCCTATCTTAGGACCATTTCATAGATTCCTCATTTGACTAAGTGAGAAGCCAGCAATAAATTTGTTTTTTAAAGCCAGAAATTTGTTACTACAGCAGAAACAAATTCCCCTGTATATTCTTCTCTCCCTAAGGCAGATGAAGCCGAGGAAGTTGTTGTGGATTTATAAGGACTGAATTAAAATAAAAGCAGGGCATTGGTGAAGTATGCAATTCATTTTCAGCTCATAAATTCTGATTTTTAAGTGTAAAGGGTGCACAGAGGATGTATAAAAGTATAGTGTCTACAGTATCCTAGTGTAAAAAAAACACATATTTGACTTTAAAACACATAGGAAAAATAGGCTGAGCTTAAAGAGCCTAAGCGTGGCCAAATTATACTCTTCTAAAAATAACCATTAAATTGTAAAATGTTAGTAAATCAAGTTGGTAAACTCCCAGTATGCACCTGCATGTGCAAATTTTAAGCTTTCAAATCTGCTTTACTACATCACCCAGTAAATCAATTTGTGATTTATTGAGACATGAAGTTTCAAACAAGGAATGAGTCAAGATATTTATTTGAATTCCACTGACCCCTTGTGAGAAAGGGAAAAGGTAGCACTAACCATTTCTGTGACTGCAATGTTTTGTATCCCATATCAAGGCATGTTATTTTTATTTGGACAGCTTATGACTTGGAGACATAAATAAAAAATCCTGCTGGTCACTTACTTAAACAAGTGGATATTGGGGAAAGGAAACCGTTTCAAACCTGGCAAACACTAGGACTGAAAACAGAGGTTCAATTTTTCCCAAAACAAAGCATGTTATCCTGGAATCCTACAGTCCTACAAGCACACTGTCCCACTTAAAGTACCTGTTAAGTTCTGTGATAACACTTTTTTTTCCCATGGGAAAATCAGGGGTAGTTTGAGTTAATTGCCATTCAAGCTGTGTGCATAAATGATTGCTCCATGCCTGTTTTTATGCAAATCAAAGCCCAGGACTATGAGACCAAAGCTAAACCGAATATCTGTTTTTATCTTAGATAATTAAGTCATAAACAAGTGGATTTTGAGTTAATGTACAATGGGAATGTCTAAAACAGAATGTGCCAAGCTATAGTTGTTTAATTCATTATATCTTATGTTTATGGTATGGTGGCAAAATGGCTAAGGAGACCTGCCCTGGATCTTGCTCTAGATTTCTACCAAAGGCTGCTGCCAGTTGATACAGATGTAATTAGGTACCTGATCATTTGGATAAAGAGTCCAAGGTAGCCTGGATGTGACCTGTATAAGTACTAAATGATTGCACAGTAATGACTGTGCAGACAGTGTCTCATACAGACATGGCCAGTAGGTGGGGCTATAGTATACATATTTTTAACACAGCAAATAAGTTGTCATGAGAGCAGGACTGGAGGATAGCACTCATTGTAATCTTTGCTCAGTCCATGATGAGTAATAGGTGGTAATGATCAAGACATTTTTTGGGCCCCAAACAACATTTACTAATTACATATGAGACCTACCTACATATATACAGGGTCATTCTATTACAAGCTGGTTGCTTCTTCAATACAAGTACACTGACTGAAATATTTTCAGACTATTGAAAGGCTACTAATCAATTTTTACATACTATACATTTTCTCCTCTGAACCTTAGTAGCAGGGAAACAGTGAGCTATAGAGTAAAATTAGGGTGCAATATTGATGTAAATTTTCCTGATGGCTAACTAACATAAATACATGTTACAATAAACATTACAAATTAACAGCACATAATTAAAAAAAATTCTGACTAAGAAAAAATGTATTTCTCCATTATAGGCATGTCCAGATGAGTGCTTGCTGCACCACATACCACACAGTTTGGAGTTTTCTGCTCAGCAAGTGCATGCTGCCCAAGCGTATGCATCTCCAGGAGTCTTTTTCCTCTTTTTTTTTAACCCCTGGAAAAAAAACCCCAAAGCAGCACATGCTCAGGCAGCGTGTGCTACTAAAAAGTAGAGCTGGACCACAGAGCTGTGCTCTGGCTTCTGGCCAGGCTCTGCCAAGCAGGATCACCATGGCTGCAGCTCTGGGAGGTCCCCAGGTAAAACTGCTGGGACCAGCACAGTGCTGGCCCCGACCTTCCCTATGCCACCCGAGCATCTTGACGCACGCCAAAGCATGTGTGGCACGGGCATTCGCCAGGGACAAGAAGTGGCAGCACAAGATACACCACTGCTACTTGTCCCCAGGGAACCAAACATCCACACACACCTGTACATTCCCCATATGACTATTGTGATATTATATCTTTCTGCAATAAAACAGTTACTCTCAACTGGTGTTTGACTCAAATATTTTCTTATGTAGTTGAGACAAACATCTCACTCATGCTTTCTGCAGTAGTGCAACAAATCATTTTCACTTTGTCAGAGATGAGGAAAACCAAAATTATTACAGCCGACAATAACCCCTCAAAGATGGTTTATATCCTTGTCTGACATCCAGCCAAGGTACCAAACTCAGTTACAATATGAACATCATACATACTTTTTTTCATCTTGAGTTGCCTTTCATCTATCTGACTACTGTTCTTTCTTCCCTTCCAGTTCAGGATGCAAGTATTTCATTTATTTACAAAGCATATAGGCATAGTTTATCATTTCTGTAATTTTACTGTTTTTCTAAACAAATTTATCAAGGAAGATTTTAAAAAACTGTATCAAGTAGAGAAGAGGATAAACCATCCTTGTACACAATTACATTTCAAGGATTAGGTCTCTTTCCTCAGCAGGAAGCATGAGCTATGGATATTTTTATTTTTAGTTCAGGTGGGGGGAAAATTGACACTGGCCCACATATCCATTTGCCATGTGTGCTATTTTGATTAGTCTGATTACTTCACTAAGTAAATTATTGTATATATTTTCAAAATCTAAGATTTATTCTCACATGTAAAGGAAACCCCATTATTTCCTTTCATATCACCTTCTATTAGTCTTTCAGTTATGCTACATTGTCACTGTGACATTTTTCACCACTGCTGTATGGATGTATCAACATCCATACCGTTAGAGTTTTTTGTAATTTTTTCCCTCTTCTACTTTCTGGCTGATGTTCATTTTATCTGATGCTTCCTGAAAATGCCCTTTTTACAGTAAAAAGCCAGTTAAGATCTAGAAGTATATAATCCTATGCAAATCTAGAACTTCTCAGTTTGAAAAAACAAAACCAAAGTGATTGGGGTTTCGCAAAAAGTAAAATCATCCATCCTTGTCTTGTGTTTCATTATTTTCAATTAAACTCATGTTCATAAACTTGTGCTCACTCATGTCTGACTCATGTTCATAAGCATTAACTTACGGTTAGCATATTTCCGGTTTCAAAAAAGAGGACACCTGTCAGGGAGAAGGGTAATATGATTGTGAGGAGGGGGCAGTGATGTGCCCTTCCCCTACCCCTCACTCTCAAGCCACAGCCACCCCTTCCACAGCCTTGCTGCTGCCTCTCACTCTCAGCCCATGGTTCCCTACAGCCAGATCATGCTGGTGCCCATCACTCCTGACCTGAAGCTCCCTATTAATACCTGTGCCCCGCACTCCTGATCTACAGTTCACCCTCTCCCCCACAGTGGACCTCACTGCCAAGCCACAGCCTGCTGGTGCCCCTGACTCCTCCTGACCTGCAGCCTTCTGCCCCTCCCAGCTCTACCAGTGCCCCTCACTTCTGACCTGTTCCCCCAAGTCCTGCAATGTCTCCCAGCTGCCGTGCCTCTGAGAGCACAGGCACTAGCCCTAGTACCACCAGCCTGACCACACAGCTCCCTGTTGCCCTGAAGAGCCCCCTGACCCCTTCCCTCACTGAAAGGGCAGGCGCCTCCCCTGCCTCCCCTACCCTGCTGCAGCCCTAATGCCCAGACAGCTTCCTCCAGCAATGGCAGGCATCCCTCACTCAACACACCCGTCCCCTCCACACACCCACTCCATACACCCACTCCAATCCCTAAGCCCTGGCCCTGGCCCTCCAGCCTCCACTCCCCACAGACTTACCTGCATCCAGCTGCTGGGACTGCTCCCACCACCCTGCCTGGCTGTATACTGACCACATGTGTGTGCGCACACAGATGCACGTGATGCCCCTGCCTCCAATCACCCTCTTTCCCGCTCCCTCCATCCCCAAGCAGCTGTTTGCTAGGGCAGGCTGGGAAGTGCTGGGAAAAACTTCAATGCTGAGCATGGTAATGCTCATTAACTTATAGCTAACTATGATTTTTCTGAAACCAAAACAAGAAATCAAGGCATGCTCTCACATTCATTAATAAGCCCTTGAATAAAAGTTATGCATCTATTAACCACAGCAATTACTCATTCCTTTAAATTAAATTATCTAGGGGTAAAGAATTAGAAATTATTAATAATTACACTGTGATCATCATTTAGAACAGTTCAAAATCAATCAGAGAAGGGAATAATGTCCTGAAGTTTCCTGTTCTGCATCATCAGATCACAGCAAAGCAAGCCAAACTGCAATGACTGCGAACACCCAGGCAGGGTCTTGTGCTCATTAGCCATCTGGAATATTTGGCAACTATCTCCTTTACCTTAATAGGAAAAAGTACAGGACCTGGATTAATTCTAGTCTGTTAAGTATTGTGTTTTTTAGTGCCAGAATACTCAGTAAGGCCTTTTCATTTTGTTGTACATGTTCAGTGACATCATATTAGTTCATACGATCTAACAAAATCCCTGCATTAATAAACAGAGAGGTAGATAGCCATGCTATTCTGAAGTGAGGCAAAAGGCAGGGTAGGCTTGCAGTTTATAGATTAATTTGAAATGCACAAGCTTTTACAAGCAACAGCTTACTGGGTTTCAATGGATACTCACTGAACTGTTGCTTACAGAAAGTTATGCATCCCTAAATTAGTTAGTCCAGGGCTGTCCAATTGGTATTTCCTGGGTCACATGCAGCCCCTGAAGGGTTGGCACATGGCCCTCAGGTTCCGCAAATAACCTCCTCAAATAACACTTTATACTATGCACTATGACACACCTTAATTGATGATGATCTGGCCTGAGTTACAAAAATGTCATCACCTCTCTCAACTGCAAAAAATACCACATACCTGGACATAAAGCCTTCTGCACTGAGGAACTCCAGGTTCTATAGGATGCACAAATTACAGAGAACATATCAGATATATCTTCCATTCTTTGCATTGCTTTTTTTCATGGAAAGTAAGTCATACTTGAATCCCCAATAAGTTGTTATTTTGAAGATATCTTCAACATTGTAACACCACCTGGATCTCTAATAACCCAGATGATCACAATCTCAAAATGGAAGACTAACAATTTACAAACAATGATACTACTTCATGAAACTGTGATTTACAGTAATAACAAAGCTCAACTGTGCATGACAACTCTCTGTGGCTAGTCTGAGACTATAGAAAAAATTCTGGAAAACCTAAGGACTATCACAAGTCTCACTGCTTTCAACTCCAAGGACAAGTTGCACTTCTTCAACTTTACTTCACTAATACAACACAGAACATTTAGTACATTTGGGGGAATGGGAATAAAAGAAAAAGGCTTTGCATTCACCGTTTTCACTCTGGGGAGAGGATGAAAGAGAACCACACATAACAGATGTTACTGACGTTGCTTAATGTGTTCTGGAAGCCACTAAATACCATAATGCTGAGTACAATATAAGAATTTATACAAAATAAAAAAGTAAGAGCCTTAGTAAGAGCCCAACTAATCCTAACTAAAAAAATTATTTAACACAAAAATATGCACTTGGGCACTTCCTCCAGCACAACATAATAAATGAAATTGTTGGGAGCTGATCAGCAGAATGAGTTAGCAAAGAGAAAAAAAAAAGTTATCAAAAATTGTTAATTGAAAGTTTTTGTTATCTGTTTTTATCAAGCTGGACAAAAAGATTAAAACAACACAATTTTTTTCAGCAAGAGTAAAAAATGTCAAACATAGCCATAGTGATTATTTCCATTACAGTTTTAATCCTCTATATTCCTAAGAAAAATAGAAAATCCCTTTATAAGTAATAATCAATAATGCTAGGCTACTGATTTAGGCGATCGGGTACACTGAAGGCCCAGACTCTGGGGTAGTCCACCAGGGCTCTGTATGAACATGCTCTTTGGAGGCACCTGCTAATTTACCATGTTGATTTGCCTACTACACATCTTTTCCCCTCAAATTATCTTTCCAACATTGCTGTGCATGTTCTAAGCAAGGAAGCTGATTTGTCTGCCCAGAATAGAAGCACAGAGATGCTCTAAAATAGTTGCAGCTTCTTTCCCTTCTCTTCCTTTCAGCAACTGCGTGGAGAGAGGGGTGGAGTCCAGCAGGGACAGATACATACAGGGCAAAATGGTACAATTGCATCCCTGTTTGATTCCTGTAACAGCCATATAGTTTCAAATCAACTGTTCAGCAGAAGCAGTAGTATTTTTATTTTCGCAATGCCAATGGAGTCAATGGACTTTATGGATCATAATAATCTACTTGATTCCTGCTAATTGCTCTTCATTCCACAGGTGCTAACGTCTCTCCCCTTTTTAATAGTTTTGATATTCTACTAAGTAAGATAACCTTTCTTTGTAACATTTTCTGCCTGTTACCTACTCCTGGTCTCTTGTCTCATATTTCCCAGACAACTTGACATGACCTCTTTTCAAAATCTTAGAACCACCTATGAAGTCCAGTGTTCAGCGGCAGCTACAGGCTGTTAAACCAAAAGGTGAAACAAGATCCACTGACAACTCAGCTGTGAAATGGGGTGGAGACCATCCTGGGTTCTAACATGGGTGGGTAAAAAACTTTATTGTAATTGCAGTGGTAGTGGTAAATGGAAGTTGCAGCTGATCTGTGTGCCCCGGGTGCAGGGCTGTATTGCTGCTCTCATGGTTAAATCTGCATTATTTGCATGAAGAAAGAGGGGGTGAATATTTAGCTCAGTCCCTGTTTTGTGGAACCATAATTCTGGAAAAAAAATCTTTTTTCCTTTATTGTGCTCCCCCCAAAAGCAAGGTGTGTATTTTATGTGGGAGTGTGTGGTATGTGATAAAAAGGGGGGGCGAGGGGTTATTTCTATGCTGCCCTCAGAAAGGCTCAGAGTTGCATAAAACAACATCATACACGCAGATAAAATAAGACAACTACAATAAAACAATTCTCTAAAGAATACCCAAGCTTAACCCCACCTGCTAAAAGCAAGCCCAAACAGGAAGGTCTTAAATCACTTCTGAAAGATGGCTAGGCTCAGGCACTGACAGACAGTAGGAGGGAGTTCCAGAACTCAGAAGCAACAACTGAGACAATCAGCTGTGCACTCTGCTCCTAATTTAAGATTAAATTAGGTGCTATGAAGAGGGTTTAGAGCTTCACCATATATATGACAGCAAGTGGAGCTACAGAGAAGGAAGATTCACTCAAGGTAGCTGTTTTTTAAACATAGTAAGCCCAGAAGCTCTCTTTTTATAATAGCCTACAACTGTCAGAAGCAGAACAGAAAAACTATGGTATGGTAATAAAAAGTTTGAGGAATATTATACGCCCACCCCCCAAAATGAAACCTTTTTGTAGTGTAATTTCTACATGCGACAGCAGAAAGAATGTGAGACAATAAAGGAGTTTGTCAAAGACCTCAGACTGATAAGCCACATATGCAACTCTGGAGACCTAAAAGAGGTGATCAGAAACTAAAGACTAGTAGGTATAAGGGATACAAACCTCAGGAAAAGCTGTAACATTGCCCTGAGGATTGCAGGAGGAAAGAGCAGATCAGGAGGCTAAGAAGATTCTAAATAAGCAAGCCTTAGCATTTTACAAGTTTAATTCCTTGGCCTTTTGAGAAAAAACATGTGAAGCACATGACACATGAAAATTAGGAAATACAGGTTGCATGAGAACATGCGCTGGCTCTAACTTTGTTATTCCTGGACCTGGTAACAGCCAAGTGAACTATCTGCAGGCATTCCATAGATTCATAGATGCTAGGGTGGAAGGGACCTCAACAGATCATCAAGTCTGACTCCCTGACTAGGAAAGAAAGAGTGCTGGGGTCAGATGACCCCAGCCAGATGCCTATCCAGCCTTCTCTTAAAGACCCCCAAGGTAAGGGAGAGCACCACCTTCCTTGGAAGCTCATTCCAAATTTTGCTCACCCTTACCATGAAGAAGTTTTTGTTGATATCTAGCCTAAATCTGCTCTGTCAGTTGTCACTGTTGTTCCTTGTTACCCCAATAGGTGCCCTGGTGAACAGAGCATCGCCAATCCCTTGCTGTGTCCCACTAATGAACTTGCAGGTAGCCAGAAGATCACCTCTCAGCCTTCTCCTGAGGAGGCTAAAGAGTGCCAGGTTCCCCAGTCTCTCCTTATAGGGCTTGTCTTATAAGCCCCTAAGCATAAAAGTGGCCCTCCTCTGGACCCTCTTGAGTCTATCAACATCCTTCTTGAAGTACGGCACCCAAAACTGGACACAGTACTCCTACTGCTGTCTGACTAATGCCACACAGAGGGGAAGTATCACTTCCTGGGATTTATTTGTCATGCATCTGCTGATGCATGATAAGATGTGGTTAGTTTTGCTGATGATTTTGTCACACTGACGACTCATGTTCATCTTGGAGTCCACTATGACTCCAAGATCCTTTTCCGCTTCTGTGCTGCTGAGAGGGTCACTTCCCAGCCAATAGGTGCGCTGGATATTTTTGTGCCCTAGATATAGCACTCTGCACTTGTCCTTGTTGAACTGCAACCTATTTTGTACTGCCCACTTTTTCTAACCTGTCCAGGTCTGCCTGCAATTGTTCCCTAGCCTCCAGAGTGTGTACTTCACCCCACAATTTAGTATCATCTGCAAACTTGGACAGAGCACACTTCACACCCACATCCAAGTCACTGATGAAGATATTGAAGAATACAGGTCCAAGGACCAAACCCT
>JAGPOW010003316.1:32383046-32398227 GCA_030014935.1 Caiman crocodilus
TTTAGTATCATCTGCAAACTTGGACAGAGCACACTTCACACCCACATCCAAGTCACTGATGAAGATATTGAAGAATACAGGTCCAAGGACCAAACCCTGTGAGACCCCACTAGCCACATCTATCCAAGTTGATATCGAGCAACTACTGTCTGGGTGTAACTGCTAAGCCAATGTGCCCCCCCACCATAAACATCTATGTCACAGTCTCTTAATTTATGAGAATGGGATGAGATACCATATTGAAGGCCTTGCTAAAATCCAAGAAAATTACATCCACCTCTACTCCTGCATCTAAGCATTTTGTGACCATGTCATAAAATTAAACCAGATTGGTCAGGTATGATCTACCTGCTATGAATCCATGCTGGTTTCCCTGCTGCATTATTGTTTCTGCTAGACTCCCAGAAATATAATCTTTCATAAACTTTTCAAAGACCTTTGCAAAGATGAAGGTGAGAATGACTAGCCTATAATTACTCAGAATCTCCTTCCTCCCCTTCATGAAAATAGGGATGATGCTGGCCCTTTTCCAGTCCTCTGGGACCTGATCCATGCACCTCAAAGGCTCAAACAGCCATGCCACTGGTTCGGCTATGACACCAGTCAATTCCTTCAGTACTCTTGGATGAAGCTCATCTGTGCCTGCTGACTTAAACATATCCAGTCCATCCAAGTGACTCTGCACCAAGTTAGCATCGACAGTTGGTGGGCTGGCGTCCATCTGATGCCCATCTAAGAACCCATTAGGAGACTTATCTTGACCCCTGATCAGGAATACTGAGGCAAAAACTCATTGAATAGCTCAGTTTTGTCCCCCCTTTCTGTCACTAATTGCTCCTCCTCCAGGGGCATTCACCATCTTACAGTAATACTATTGAATGGAGCCGTGTTTGTAATATATGATGACCTAGGATAGCATACCCTTCTAGTGAAAGGCCCTTTTGCCTGTATGAAAGATAAACAGAAACTGGGTGCCTAGAGACCCAGTATGACCCATTTCAACACTCCATTGGGTTGGGTGGGCAGTGGAAGGGCACTTGAATCATGGTAGCTATCAGCTGTCATCATATGGGTGATGAATGGATGATCTATGTTTACTGATAGCATGGGGAAGTATAATATAACCTGGTATCACATGCCTTTTTTATTTTAAAAGTAGTAAGATGTAGCCTACTACTCATGGGAAAAAAAACCCAGAATAACTGCTAAGTGACTGACTGTCTGACAAGGTGTAGGTAGCTCCTGTTCAGTATTGTTTAAAGGCAGAGTAATATGTGTTTCTGGAAAATTATTCTGCATAAGTACTAGTTCTTATGAGATAAGAAGCAGTGGAGATTTACTGTACATCAACTTCTGCATGGTAACTACCTGTATGCATGCTCATACCTCACAATAGATTAGAGCAATTTAGGTCTCAGTGAAAAAAGGCACAACTATCATGGAACTTCTAGTATATGGTAAATCCCTAGCCCTTCTACTTCACAGTAACTATTTTGTGTGCCCACAAAATAATTCTATGCTACATCTCTATGAGGCACACTGATCTCAGGGCAATGTGAGTAAGCTTTAGGATATTTAGAAAATGAGAAATCATTCTCTTCTCTAAGTCCAGTGCAGGGAGATTTCTCACATGATTTGAACATACCCTAAAGGAAAAGAAGAGTACAGATCCGTAGCTCATGAAGACAGAGGATGTAGAGAGCTCAGGTTAATGAACTCTTTCCCACAGCCTATTCATAAATCCAAAGTTTCTTTTCCTCTTTGACTTTCTATAGCAGGCCATCCTTCCCTGCTGCAAAGCCAGGAGCGGTTGTCTTCTGTGGTATGCTGGTCTTTGAATATTACAAATATTTTCTGTCGGAGCAGACCCAAAAGTCACAACTGCTACAGAATAGCTTTAATTTATAAGACAGTATCACATTACCACATACTTTCATGCTTGTCATAAACAGCTGTCAATAAAATCTAGACTTGATCTTTCATGTATTGTAAATCCAAGATGGTTCCAAACAGACCCCAAGGAGAATTGGATTTTAAACAGCAATACATAAAACAAGCGAAGGCATATTGAAGTGAGAAATACAGAGAAACTAAAATAGATGAAATTATAACCATCATGTAACACTTTCTCCTAAAAAAAAGAGTCCAAATGAGACAGATTTCCTCATAACACCATATAAAGATATTTTAGAAGTTGTCAGACAGCATGACAATAGTAAACAAGTCAAAGAAAGGGCACACAGCAGTGCTTCCGAAACTTTTCCTCAGCATGACCCCATTTTGTCAGCATGGCCCCTCACTCCCAATCCATAGCCCTCTACCCCTGCAACCCTATACACTGATGTTGTAATCCCATTTGTGAGGGCAGCCAATAGTTTGTGAACTGCTCACATATAGATTTCATAGCACAGTAGAATCCACATTGTATTGTCATACACTGCATTAGAGTTTAATTACTTCCTTTTCTTAAGAAGGACAAGATGTATGAGTATTTGCAAATGAAAAAGAACAATTTTACTTTAAGTCAACACAAGTATTCCACATGAAATTTGTGTCATCACTCCCTTCCTCTCTTTTACCTTTCCCCTGCCCATGGCCTTAGTGGGAGTGCTAGGGCCCAGCCCAGGTACCATGTTAGCTACCTAAACTGAGGGGGAATGACCCAGGTAAAACCCTGCAGAGTGAGCAGGCCTCTCTGGGTGGGTACCTAAGCAGGTAGCATCTTGGGGTAGCACAAAAGGCATCCTGTTAGCATTACCTTTCCACAGTGATGGGGGATGGAGCAGAGGGTCAATGCATTACTCTTTTTTTTTAATTTCCAATTTAATGTTGTGTTTGCTGGGAGAAAGGATCATAAATTTATGAATTTTAAGGATCAGCCACAGGTGTGGCCTTGGGAGAGACATTGGAGGACTGGCAGAGGATCTCTTCTGTATGTGAAGCAGGGGAACGGAAGTAGCTGGGCAGGAGAGGCAAAAGGAGAAGAAATGGAAAAAGGATACCTATACCTCAATGTAGAGGAGGATTAGGAAACAGGGCTGGATGGGCTGGAGGGTTTGCCCTTACAACTAAGTGAGGGAAGCAGAGTGAGCGGAGTTTTAAAATGTTAGAGGATCTCTCTCATTGTTTTTTATTTTATAAGTTTTTTGTCTGGTATTTTAAGCTGTCCTGAGCCTTTTTGGATAAGGTGGGATATAGATCAGATAATATTTTGGCTGCTCAAAGAGTTTTATGCTAGAACTGACCAGTAGGAAATCCAATGGAAGAAGCTAGGATCTGGAGAAAGATAAGCCAGGATTTTACAAGTGTTGGTGGCTGGATTGTGTTAACATGCGATGAGTGCAACGCTGCATAATGAAGAATTAATATTAACAAAATATACGAGCAAAAATGTTGGGCATTTTTTATTTTTAAAACAAGAAGATATAAAAGAAATGAAATTAGCCATTTTATAACTGAAAGTTAATGTGTCCTCTGATCTGGCCAATGGATTGGCATTTGGCAGGGGGGGCTTTTGCAGTAGTTGTTTTCCCCTGTTACAACTGAAAAAAACAGCAGCACCAGGCTAGGTCCTCCTGCCTACACACCTGACTGACTCAAACAGGGCCACTTTAGCCCATAGCCTATAGCCTAAAAAGGTAGCTGATTGCCAATGTAGGCAATTGTTAACATAAAGTTTTGCATCAGTCAAGAGCTGCCTTCAGTGTAGAATTCTCTATATCAAAATTGGGGTGGAAAAACAAAATTCCTGATTGTGAAAGGCTTTTGCTCTAAATAGAAAATCTGGTTGTGACAATCCTAACTATAGCTGAGATATCATGATTAGAACTAGTGGACATTTTTTATTCTCATTCTCTTCTACAGCAAAACACGTGTACATCAGGCACCACACTTATTTCACACACTGTTGTCCTGATCTTCCAGACAGAGCTTTTCAGGACAAAGGGACACAGTGAAGTCAATGGAAGATTTCCAAGCCTCAGCATTTCACCAACATTTTGTTAAACTATTGCATACTAGTCTGCTCTCTGTATATCTTATTTTGTTAGTTTATAGGTTGCATACTAGTTCCTCTTCATTTACTTTCACGATAAGAGTCAGGCATCAAAATACAGAATTACTGAAGGATTCATATATGGGGAAAAAAGACATGTATATAAAAAAATGCCTCCTTACCTACAGATGAGATGAAGAAAATCAAAATTGATACCAAAAAAAAGATAATAAGTGAAATGATTTAAACAAAATTTGGTAATATTAGCATTATTATTTTATACTGTTATGTGGGGCATATTAGGAAAAGCATTCTCGGTCTTAGTTACATCTGTACACAACTACAGGCACAATAATGTGAAAGTTAATTTGCACAAACACCAAATTAATAGTACTTTAAAACATTCTAACCTTTGTGTCAAATCTACATCGGCAGTTTACATTTAAATGTACTTTGTAACTTCTTAATTAAAAAAAGAGAAGAAAACAAATATATGCTTATTAAAACATCAAGGTCACTACAGAGCTGAAAAGTGAATGTCAAAAAAGTGGCAAATATACCTTCATATTATGAGGCTTACCATTTACTTAAAGGCAAGAGCTCCCTCTAGATAACAGCTTAGGAAATGTTCCCTTTCTGGGTTTTGTCATCAAGCTTAAAGAAAACAGAATCAAGAGAAAGTATGAATTAATTCTAATTCTTATCAATTCTTATTATTCATTATTAAGTAAAAAAGCTTATTGTTCAAACTGTAAAAAATTTAAATTTGTATAATTAGTTGTGGTTTTTAAAATATATATATATATATATATATATATATATATATATATATTAGTGGAGCTTATATGAAAGGACCTGTATTTTGTTCATGAATCACTGTAAGTTTAGGCTTTGCTAATATATCCAGTCTGAATCTACTGAAACCAATAGCTTCATAAATACGGAACAGAATTGCAGAAGTGATTCAAAGTGAATAATTTTCCACAGTGAATTTATTCATATTCAAATCTGTGTACTCTCTTAAACATATTTTTTTTTCAAGAATGATTTTTGGTAGGTTGCATGTTCATGAGCAGTTTGTTGCAAGCAAAGATTCAAATGGTGTAGATTCATTTGGTTTTCATCTTCCCTCCTTACCATATGCACTACATCTTTTTTCTGTTTCTTCAGCGTAGGAATATAACCTCAAGAACAAAAGATTCTCGTGCTAATATTAATATATTTAAGGATCAAAAGCCACTTTAATTTTTCTAATGTCAAGTAAAATGCTTTACTCCCTCATTACTGCAAGGAAATCTGACCAAAAATAGTGATTATGGAAAGAAAAAAAAAGTGTTGTTTTCTGTTGTCAAATAGCCATGTGACATGTTCTGAGATCTCACGTCTCTCCCACCACAGAGAAAGAGAGCATGACTAACAATTTGGAAACTGTTCATAACACTTCAGTGGGCACTAGTCCATAAAACCCCTACACTGAGAATTAGTTCACTAGAGTATTTATGGAAAGCACATACCGAAAGTAAATAAACACATTAATTAAAACTTGATGAATTACTTAAATTGATGTTTCTGGAAAATTATTTGAAGTCCTTTTCCATTGAATATATACACAGAGTCAGAACTAGCCTTGTTCAACATGTAAACAAACCAAAACAAATCTTTGTCCTTTAATTGTTGGATTGGAAAACCTCTAGCTGTTTCACCAACAGAAGGGACTGGTAAATGCCTTGAGCAAATATGTCATTCTATTTTATAGACAGCAGGGGTGAATCAACATGCAAGCTAGCAATTACAATACAAAATATTCAGATATCTGCCAAAGAGTGATGCTACTTCCAGGCAGTGGGATTTGGTACATAACAAAAATACTCATACTTACTCATAGATGCCTCAACTTTCGAGCTATATGTACTTTTCACAAGGTACACAAGGTACACCACCACCACCTTTCACAGCAAACTAGGTAACACTTTGATAATGGTTAACTTAGTTGGACAAGTATCTGTGGCCTAATTCTAACAGCTACAAGACTATTTTTTTTAATGTTAGCCTGGCATTTTTATTTTCCCTTGGACAGCTGGCAAAGGTCAATGGTCATTTAGTTTTTCATGCAGTAAAAATATCCCTTTCTTTTTTAAGCAGCATGTTTGATAGAACTTATATTTTAAGGGCAGATATTTTTATTTTCATTTGATTTCAAACAGTGCCTAACTGTCTTGTTATTGTTTGCTTGTATAAAACAGGTTTGGGAGAAAAATTCCATTTGTATCAGTGACTTGAATAGATTAAAAGATTTATAGGCTAATAAATATGGCAACATATGAGGAATACTCATGATATTATCTCTTCCATAAAGATCCCTGTAAGGATGCAGCAGGGATTGCCTCTCTTCTCTGAGTTTTGCTGGGTCTTTGCTCCCACCTTCTCTCTTGTCTGCCATGCTTTGTTGTTTACAACTAGAGGGAGGTTAGAATTTATGAGAAGGGAAAAAGATCCTCCTCTCAGACACCCTCTCATACACCCACTTCTCTCATTCCAGGTCAGGTGTCTAGATCTGTGGCCTTAACTCTTGAATTCCAACTTGTTCAGACAGTAATCATCACCCAGAGCACCATTAGGGACCCACACCATTCACATGTTTTGCAATACTCTGTTTTATACCCAGATTTTATGGGCTTCCAATAAGACTATTTTGGTTGAAGGACCCCTGGACTTCAGAGGATAATCATGACTCCAAGTCCCCTTTTTTCAATGACAATTAAGCCAGCTTCCATTTCCTCAGGGAACTCAACCATCAATCATTTCCACCAAGCTCCCAGTAGAGCCCCTTCAGGCTTATTGTCCCTGTAGATCTGATGACCATTATGTCATCAAGCCTTTCCTGGTATAACTCAAACAATTCTTGATCTATTCAGGAAGGCCTAATATAGGCTAATTTATTTTACAATATAAGCTGCCATCTTTCCCTTCCTTCACCCAAGTAATCTTCAATGCCTTCATCAATCCCTGTTCCCACAGAAGTTACCACTAACTTTATCAGTTCCCCTTTTATTATGGATGATCAATTAATTATCAATTGGACCCAATAGCTGGCAGCAGCAGGAGTTGTGACCCCCCCCATACTGTGGTCCCCCTTCCCCTCCCACTTTCAGCACTTATACATTGCCTCTGGGCCAGGAATTCTGAGCGGGAGTCTGGTTTTACTGACTCAAAACAGTGGCCCTGACTTTTTACTTGCTCTTTTTACCAATTCTGTTAATTCTGTTACCAATACCCCATTTTAGAATTGTTGAATAATTATTACAGCCCAGAAAACCAGAGCTCTCTGCCTTGCAGTTTAGCTGATAACTATCTGGGAAATCAGGAGACTGGACCCAATGACCCTTCCAGTTCCCTGTTCCTAAGAAATCACTGAAGTCAGTGGAAATCTTTATTATTGATCAAAGGTCTTTAAATCCAGGCTGGAAAGGAGCACACAAGTACTGTTTTTCCTCATAGGTGATGGAAGGTCCCTGAAATTGATTTTGTGCTCAGCGATAACGGTAGATGAAGGAATAGAATGATTTTTATAGAAGACTCAATAGGCACTAGACTGGAGACAACTTTGGATTGGACAACAATCCAAAGTGTAGCAACTTAGTGGAAAGTTGTAACTGCTTCTGAATAACTTCCTTTTTCCTCCCACATACCCAAGAGCTGAGAAAATATTGAAAGAAACATGAGACAATGAAATCCCATTTTCCTTGAAGAGGAAGCCAAATCTTGAGAATCATTTTGACCTACAAATGGAAAAAAATACATTTGAGCCCATCTCTGTTGGAAAGCTAAAGAAGATGAATCACTATGTTGTGGAATAAATTTCCTGCTTACTACAATACTTAAACCTTACATCAGTTTCTATGATTTGTATCTTTTTGCCTCCAGGGTTTCCTGTACCTGTGTGAAATGAGGAAACAATCATTTTCACTGCAGGTGAGTGTACAATAAAAGGACATGCTGTAGGCACTCCAAGTGCAAAAGAAAAATAATCTCCTAATAGATTCATCCATCAAAAAAGGGTTAGATTCTCAGATAAAGATTTCTGTGATAAAGAAAATTTATCGTTAGGACTTGGCAGGCAGATAGGACTGTGTTTGCCAACCAAGTTTGTGTATGTGCATATTTAGGTACTTAGCCAGCTGTGTATATTATCTACCGACCCGATAAAAGAAAAATTTAGAATCATCAAATGGCAAAGATTCAGCAGACATAGCATATTTCTTATGTTTGGGAGTTGAATTTTTATCCAATTTTTAGACAACAAACTCAAAAGAAACAAATGGGGTTTTTTGTTTGTTTATTTGTTTGTTTAACTATTATAGCAGTGGTACTCAACTGCACTGAACTGGAAAATCACTAAGGGATTGCATCTCCCGTCATCAGCTGTGTTGGAAGAGCCAAAAAAGAGCCCTACATAACTGGACTCCCCAAGGTCCCTGGCAGACATTAATATAACCGTATAATTGGGAATTGAAGAATTTTTTGCAGGCATGCATGGAAGGATGCACAATTTTTGGGACTGGGCATAAAATTCCTTAGAACTCAATCACATGACAGCCAGGGTGCAGGGAGCCAATGGGCTCCCTTCATACCCATCGTACTAGTCTTTGCCTTCCTCTGCAGCCCTCCGTATGGGACTGCAGGGCAAAGCTGAACATGATACAAATGTATTATACTACATGTCAATAATGTATAGATGTAACATCTGCCAGAAGCCCAA
This sequence comes from Caiman crocodilus, assembly GCA_030014935.1. Classification (NCBI taxonomy): domain Eukaryota; kingdom Metazoa; phylum Chordata; order Crocodylia; family Alligatoridae; genus Caiman; species Caiman crocodilus. The sequence continues at coordinate 32,391,800 of JAGPOW010003316.1, forward strand.
TAAGAATTTCAGCCCATCAAAAATGTTGTTGCTCTTTAAACATTTCTGCAGCAGGGACACCAACAAGTGTCATACCTACTACATCACTATTAAAAAGACTCAGCCACTGTCAAACACAGTGGTTTTCAACTCTTCTTTTCATGTGCAGACCTCTAAAAAAATTTGAATGGAGATGCTGACCCTTTGAATTGTCAGTGTGGTATTCATATACTTTTGATTGATCAAAGTCATCTTTTGTGGACCTGTTAGACATAGTCTGTGGGCTCCCAGGGGTTAGTGGACCACAGACTGAAAGCCACTGGTCTAGCAGAAGCAGGAAGTACATAGACACTAGTGAGCAAAGCACCTCTAATACTACTTGGGTTCATTTTCCAAGCTTACATATTGCACTTAACAATCCGTTTCAGATTGTGCTGCAAGTCATATAAAAACAAGAGATCTTGATACAAATTGTAAAAATAGATCTGGTAGTTGTTAAAAAGCTTTTGGCTGATCATCTCCTTTCTAAGAAACTGTGTAGCCAATTACAGAATTCAGCTAAGTATGGAAATACTGATAACAGCATCTATAGCTGGGAAAGTCCCACTCAATCCAGTTCACAGAATATCACTGACTTATCTATCTGATTTATTCAGGAACATCAAGGCCTATAATAATAACTATTGATTCGTGTGAATTCAAGGCATCAACTTTGCATGCACATGAAGCACTTTATTACAATGAAGGGATTAGGACCCAACATTACATTAAAATAATTAAAGAAAAGCCAAAAAACCCAGGATCTTGCCCTGTTTAGGTCTTAATTAGCCACAGAAGCCAGGTTGACAAACCTTACAGATCTATGTAGAGATTTTGGACAATCTGTGTGGAAGCCCTTTAGGATCACAGAATCTTTTGATTCATACCTATGGGTACGAATATGTTGGACTCCCCTGCCTGTAGAAGACCCCGCTATAGAAGTGAGGTTTCTCCAGTATGGTTTCTGATGTTTTTCACTGGGACCTGGAAGTTTCATTACCTCTTCTCAAGACTGTCAAGCTCAGGAAAATGGAACATCTTCTTCAGCCTGGCTAAAACTCATTCCTCGTGACTACTTCGCATTTCTCTATAAACGCAGAATCCTAGAGCTTCAAGTGGTCAGCTCCACTCAACCCAATCCACTTAGACTTGCTTACCCTCTGACTCAGCCTTGTCTCCAGTCCCTATCAGCTTAGATCATGGCCTCCCTGCCCTGTTTGCCCTAAAAGTCTTAATCATGGCCTTCAGCCTTCCCCATAGCCATGCCCATGTCTCACATGTGTCACCCAATCTCTGTCCCTAAGTCAGTCCAGCTCTTCTGGCCTTATGCCCTCAGTCTTGGTCTCAGCTCCTCAGTCTCTGACTCTTTCTCTGGGCTCCCAACCCAATCGCAGCCTCAGCCCCCCTCAGGTTTTTGTTCCTCTGTCCTGGCACGAGGTATCCCAGACTTGGCTATTCCTTATTCAGGCTTCAGCTTTCAGCATTGACACAGTCACAACCCTGTTCAGCACAGGATCCCCAACAGAGTGCTTCCAGCACACTTCTGCATACCCTCCTTATAGCTATCAGGTCCTTATACCCAGAACCCAAACCTTAGGTTAGACCCAGAACTGAAACCATTAGCAAACTGCTTCTAAATAAAATGTCACAGTCCCACAGCACCTTCCTGACCTGCCTCCTCTTAGCTCTTTAGTGTACTTTGTGCCTGTGGGTCTAACAGTCTAACTCACCAGGAGCTTTTCACCCTGCAACAGCCAGCATCAGATTGGCAGCCCTGGTCCACAGGCTAATTTATATTCCTGCCCCACCTTCCTCCTCCCCTTAAAGTGCCACCCCTTCTGGTCAAATAATCTCCAGCCCATCAAGAGAGCCTGTTCCTCTTGCACGACAATAAGTATTATGGTGAACTTTCTCCCACTAGTCTAAATAGGCACCTGTCTTACTGCTACTTACTGTTTGGCAAGTAGCTCAGCTTTTGCTGCCCCCTAATTGCAGCTTTGCTTTCCTGCCCCTACCATTTTTTAGTAGCAGGGGATAAGGGTGCTTGCTACAAGAAGTAAAGAACATCCATTCAGAGCATGTTGAAGTTTTTTGACAACAGAATTTGCCATGAAATCTACCTTTTGCTGAAGAACTGCAGGGAAATATGGAAATATAATTACCTCCATTTTGTAATGCAGAAGTGAGGCACAAAGTCTGAGATTTTCTTAAGGACAGACAGGAAGTCTGTGGCAGTGTCAGGAAGTGGCCTCAATTTTATGAGTCCCAGTTCAATGCCTTAACCATGATGCTACGTATCCCCCTGATTTTATTTCTCCGTCTTCCTATTCTTATCACAGAATATAGATCTCACCGAAGAGATGATGCATTGTTTAAAACTGGGCTCAACCCAAAGAAAGTTAGCAAAGCCTTTTCTACTAAAGAGCTGTAGTCCTGTACTACACATGGGAATGCAAGATTTAATTAGTGACTAGATGCATTTGTTAAACCCTAATAAGATTGTCAGATTTTCTTGTAAATGGCAGAGACTGGGTGTGTCTACACAGGCCCCTGCAGTGCCATTGTTACTGCACCATCAGTCAGTACTTCTTTTGGGAAGTAGTAAATGATAGTGCAGTAGCAGCCTATACTGTGCCTTGCCGGTGGTGCACGGTTATTTTTAGCTGCTATGTTGCCATAGCAACACACTATACCAAGGGAGCAATGTTGCTACAGCAATATATCTGCAGCATCATGGTTGGTGCCTGCCAATGCTATGTCACTGTGGTGTTTCACTATGGCGATGTAGCGTCACATGTAGATGTGACCACTTATTCTGATATTACATCACTAACAGTTAAGCATGTGATTCCTTGAAGCTGGAGAAAGAATTACATAAATGCTCTAACCAAAATGGATCTTCTTTTTAAGCACATTCTGTACAAGAAAAAAACGTTATTGATGATGTACTGCCTCATGTAAGGAAACCTTGGCTACTATAGTCCTTCATTCTGCCTACTAAGCTCAATATATGGATTGCAGTTTCAGTTATGACTTGAGAAATCTTGTGTGGGTATGTACATCAGAGAGGTTAGACTAAGACAGGCAGAGGGAAAGGCAAATGCTAAGTTTTAAGCAGTCCTTCATCCACTCCAGAGGACCCCTTTCCCCCACCCTTAAACCCTGCATGTATTAAAATCAATAATAAACACCCACATGGGTTTTAAAGGATGTGCTCTATATAAAAGTTTAAAATAATGTGCCTAGTTAATAAGCCTTATTGTTAGACCCTGTCTTCACCTTTTATCCATTTAGATTTCTCTGTTTATTATCTGAGTTATCCTCTATTCTTACCGAATGTTCCATTTTATTTTGAATCACCCCCTTCTTTTGAAAATGTAATGTCAGATCAAATAATTTATTCTTTCTGTTTGTGGATTACTCTCAGCTTGGTCTCATAGTCCAATTAAACTGTGCATCTTAACTGTATCTCATTCAAATTTGAGTCTGCTTAATATTTCTGCTATTCTGAACCAAACCCCAAACTAATGATCTGAAACAGTCCCCACATGGATTACTGAGATGGCTGTTTCTCAAAGTATTTTGGTTGGGTGAAGCCTCTTCTATTAGGCTTACTATTAATTATTTTTAAAATGCCATTAATTATTTTTGTGACTTTTGAGTACCCTTTTCCTCTGACTTTGTGTACCCTAGTTATTTTTAATGTAATTTTTAATTGTATTTTCATTATTCTTTCTGTGCATTTTTATGTTTCATTATGGTTAAGCAATGTTTATTTAAACTATTGGTGTATGTCTTGTAAACTATTGGTATATGTGGTTAAAACATTTGTTTTTCATCTTGTTTGAATTAAAAAGCTAGGGATCTATATCAACAAAAATAGACATTATATGATGTCTGTTGAACCTAGAACCTCCTCTTAAATCTAGGAAAAACAGATTTATAAGCTGCAAACTGGAAACTACAATGCATTTTCTAAAGCCAAATATTCTTTCTCAAACCAGACAGAGGCAGCAACAGGAACTATAGTCCAATAATTGTTTTATTGCTACAGCTAAGACTTATGTATCCCTGATTTATTGTTGGGCTTAAAAGCTGAAATCCATCATTTTGGTCCCCTTCCTCTTCAGTTTGACTTCAGATGTCCTTTCAGTCATTGGCTACAATAACCAACTGTTTGGACTGTTATTTTGGTTACTGTTGTAGTTGTGACTCAGAGGCTCTGGCTACAGAACAATGGAAATGTAGAGGTTACACCTTCTGACTTTGCTTGTATTGTTGACTAGACTTCCTGTCTGGTTTCCAGACACTGACTTAGGATTTGATAGCAGTGGTTAATTATTTCTTTCCTTCAACGCTGTTAATATTTCTGACTTAAAAGTCATCTGTTTTTCTTTATTATTGCAGGTAATTTTCCTTTTATAGCTATACTTTTTTGGCATTTTTCAATTATTCATCTATAATGCTTGGCATGTAATCATTGCACAAAGACCAAACTAATTCAAAGCCATCATTGGGCCTTTACATGTTCAATTCATCCTTATTTCCTACGCAGTTTGAAATCTCAACCAGTCAGGGCATTTGTACACGTGTTTGTGCTGCAGCATTGGGAGATTTTAAACCACTTGGCGCTGTGGCACATGCAGTTGTATAACCGGCAAAATGTACATCAGCGCTGAGAAAATGGAGATGGGGGGGCTTTTGAATTAAAACATATTAGAGGTATTTTAGTTTAGAAGTACCCCACTGTCAATCATTTTCTGTGTGCTAACATGCATTTTGTCCCTTATACAACTGCATGCAGTGCAGTGCAGTGTGTGTTAAGGGCCTTAAGCATGGCCTTCAGCCACCTTCCTAGGCCCAACTGTCTTTCCAAGTCTTTCAGTGGACATTTTTGGACCTGCATCTTTCATTTGTGCTTTGGGCCCCTGACCCTATCTTTGTCACTTGTATTTTGGGCCCCTAGCTCTATATTAGGTTCAACCCATTCTTTCAGGGCTGCCATTTTTAGCTGCTACCTTCTTAGCTGTAATCCATACAGCCCACTGGGTCCCAGACCTTTGCAAGGCACTCCTTGGACCTTAGTCTCTTATCTTACAGAGTACCTCCCATATGTGGCCTCCACTGCTCCCGTAGCCACACCCAAATCTCTGGTTTCTTAAACACAAACACAGCATAAATCCATCAGTGTCTAACACTCTCATGCTCCAAGCATGATTAAAACTTGCAGAAAGCCTCTCTATATATTTTTGGTTTCTCTGCAGCTGCTCCTGCTGACAGGAGCTTCTCTTCTTCAGAATATCAAGGACCGACTAGCTGGTCTGGTTCAGGGCTGAGTTTATAGCTCCCTAGACTCCATCCATTTCCAGTCACATGGCACCACCCCACCTTAGCTCTTATGCTAAGCCCAAGTATCCCTCTTTAACTTAATAAGCTGCCTGCTCTTCTCTGCTGCAGTTTGTACAGGTCAGCTGCTTACTCTGACATAGTTGGCCTATCAGAATGCAACTGGAGGAAAAGGTGGGGCTGGTGGCAGCCAGTCCCAGAGCAGCAGCCGCATGCAGAGCTGTGACACAGGATGGGGTTTGGTGACAGCAGCTGCCATGTGCAAGCTTCCCCCTCTGCTGCTCCGAGACTGGCTGCCACTACTCCCCAATGGAATGTAGTTTTAAAAAGTGCTGAATTTTCAATAATTCTAGATTTTTGATATCTGGATATATGAGCTTATACTGTATTAGACCAATTTTAGTTTTATCCTTAATGTCCAATGTCCTTTTAATTTATTTATTTTTTCACAATATTAATGCATATTGAGATTGTATATTGTGGGGGGGAAAGCTCTCTCATAAGGAGGGTAGTAAAGCTGTTCCAGTGAACAGGTTACCCAGAGAAATTGTGGAATCTCCATCCCTAAAGGTTTTTAAGACCTGACTAGAAAAAGTCTGGACTGGGATGATGTAAATGGGGCTGGTCCTGTTTGAGCAGGAATTTAGATTAGATGATCTCCTGAAGTCTCTTCCAACCTTCATTGTCTAGGATTCTATATTAAAAATACTCCATCATCTTTTACCTTTTACATCTTTGTTCCATACATCTCTTAACTGGTGATTTTTTGCATCTCTCTTCCCCTAGTGTTCTCCACATTAATTTTGAAAGCTAAGAAATTTGCAGTGAGAGCAGCATATTCAGTTCACAGTAAAATAAATTCCACAAACCTTCTTAAAAGAAAGTATAAACAGAAAAATAATAACCAACTTTTTTTGGACATTTCTTCTCTGATGTCATCCTAGCACAGTGTATAGTTTTCACTGATTGTGACCCCTATGGGCCCCTGGGTCGTGGGTAGTTCCTGCAGGTCGTCCCTTTACCCCTTTTTCTCGCCCGCCACGACTTTGATGTTTCGCAATATC
>JAGPOW010003316.1:32398327-32419641 GCA_030014935.1 Caiman crocodilus
CGCCGTCCGGTTCTCCCGTCCCCGGTGAGTCTCCTGCCTCTTCCTTCGCCCCCCGGGGTCCCTCTCGGGTCCCTAGGGACGGCCCGGCGCCGTCACACTGATGAAATAACCATTCCACTTGTGTGGACTGTTGATGCTTGAAGGTTACTAAGGGGTACCTTATTCATTCAGTAAAGATGCCCGCCTATGCAGAATCCTGGATATGAGGTGTCTGTGGTCAGTGATTGAAAGTGCCTCAGCACAACAGAATTTCCCGGGCACAGCATGATTCTTCGGTGCAAAAGTCCCTTGGTACGGCAGGAAAAAACCTTGGTGCAGTGATCAGTCCCAGCCAAACCTAGCGATTGCAGCGTTTGCATGCATGCTACCAATTGGCTCATTGTAAATTATTCCTACCTGGTGACTAGCAATTGGCTCGCTAGCCGTATAAAAGCTAGGGCAGTTTCCGCCCAAGTCGGAGCACTCCGTGTGTACTTTGGAAGAGAATTCCGCGTACATCTTGGAGCAAAGTTGGAGGCCTGATCCCCCACCAATGACTCCCTGTCACCGATTGTCCTGATGTACCCCGTACCCTGCATGCTCGGAAACTGTAGAATTCTACCCGGTTTGCAACCCTATGAAAGGTACCTACACTGCGTACATCAACGCAAGTCCCTTTACTTCAGTTTGTAAGTAAAGTTATTTTCAAGTTAACCAATATGCATCTGTGCCTAATTCTGCTCCATTGGTCGACACGCTAAAAACTCCATCCGGCTATACTCAACCCCCGCATGAGGCAATGTAGTCATGTTAGAGCGATCCTCAGCACACACCAATAAGAAGGTGTATGACAGTGGTTCTAGGCCCATAATCATGGCTGCTTTATGATGGCTATAGTGCCTCCCTTTAGGGAGAGAGAATTAGTGGGCATGAGACAGAAATCAGTGAACAAGTGTGTGCTTTACACAAGTAGTAAAGACATGCTCCAGGAAGCTCAGCAGTCCCAAAACATAATTACTTGCACTACTGAATCAAAGCATGACTTAAAAGTACCATTAAGAGAATATGTTTCTTAGAGACTGAATAATTTCACAGTGATCTGGCTTAAGGCCTTTATTATATAATTATATTTTTAAAAATCTGTTCCTTGCTTTTAGCTATATATGTGGATGTGGAAAATGGCTGAATCTCTATATTAGGAAGATCGCACAAGAAATAAAATCAAGTACTTTCTTATATCATAATACTTAATTTCAGTTGTTTCTGCAATAAGAAAGTCAAATCCTGCTTAAATTACTCTGATAAATTCCCCAGTGATGTCAATGGGAGTTTCACATGAGTAAGTGAAATCACAACTAGGGATTGGCCCTAGGAATGCTAGTAAATCAGACTTCTTCCCTTCATTTCTTCCAACCTCTTGCCAGTAATTAATGCCATAGACATTTTAGTTATCCCAATTACTGAAGTTCAAGTTGTAGCAAGTTCCTCTTTCCCAATTTCATGGTTGTCTGTATATTTACTTGACAACAGCTATAGGTCTATTTTTATCCCTAAATTTTCTCTTTCATTTCACTCAGACTAGTTACTGCAAAGCTAAAAATATTTTATGCTGTACTCTAGAGTTGTTAATGAAGACCCTTCCATTAAGAACTTTTCAGATATTAAGGCTTAAATGGAACCCCAGGCAGTTGGGTGCCCAATACTCAGAATGCAAAAATAGGAATCTACTTCCCGTTGACTCCTTTGGAATTCCCTGCCTTAACACATTATAATCCTACCTTTGAATGAGTATAATGGCACTTACCTTAATTTTAATTGGAGTGTATGATCCTCATGAATGGTAGAAATTAATGTCAGATATTATCAATAAGCTACTCCATGAAGCAGTATTTCAAGTTTTCTCCACAAAGTCTATCCTGGCACACAAATCGTGTTCCAATTCTCACTCCAGGTTCCTGAGGTATATAGCATGTGGGAAACAGCATATTTTAGGCTATGGACAGCCATAACTTTTAAGCATTTAAAAAAAAAAAGAGAAGTGGAGTGAAGAGGTACTGCCCTGGAACAAGCACCAGTTGTTACTTTGTACTGGTTATGTCTGTATGCTTCTTTCACAAGGAGGGCAACACTAAGCCTATTTCATTTGGGCTCATTGCTACAGAGAAGGACAGGGGCAATAGTTACAGCCTAACAGCTTGTATCAGTATATGATACACATAATGACATTCATATATTTGATATTCATATATTGTTACCTAAGGGTCTCTGGTGTGAGTCAGTTTGGAATAGGATCAAGACCCTCGGGTGGCCATGATGCCCACTGGTGGCCACTTGGCCCTTGTCCCCACTCTGGCTCCCAAGGTGCCCTCCCTTTCTAGCTTTCCTACCATGCCTTGATGTTACTTACACAGATTTGGGAGGCTGCCCCCAGAGCCCCAAAGCAAACCCAGTCTCGTTCTACCTTGCCCCTGGGACAAGTAGTATATAGTATGGCCTCCCTGGCTCTATCTACCTGTCTCCAGGCACCAGTTACTTTATGGGCTATTTGTGGTCTCCTTCCATTCCAGTTGCAAACCCATTTCTTGCACTAATTACTTCATGTCTATTTTGGAGAAGGCCCTCAATACAGCTTTTGGCCTTCAGGCCCTTACTCTTTGTTTGGGCCTCAGCCCATTTATTCTGGCTGTGGCCCTAGCCCCAGGTCCACAGGTAGAAAAAAACTGCACATTGCACTCAGCAGAACTCTAAGGTTCTGTATTCCTTAAAAAGGAAAGGAGATGTACTATTCCAGTTTCATTGTGGGCTGCAGTCAATGTCTTTATCAGTTCACCTTTAGAGCATGTCCCACCAACTACACAGTTGGTCTAATAAAAGATATGACAAAAATCCTCACTTCTCAAGCACATTTAGAAACAAATTCCAGGTCCCACCTAGAAAGAAAACAGATGTAGTACATGGTGATTCCACAGAAAATTCTGAAGGTGAAGCCACCTTGACTTTTGGCCAGAACAGAGGCAAAACTTTAGTTATGTCTCACTAAAATGCATGTTAGGCACAGAAGTCAGCACATAGTTTGACCAAATATACAGAACAGACTTGCTGTACACCAAAGCAGCCAGTACTGTTGATGACCTGATTGCAGTGTCTGAAAGTCTTCAGGGTCTAGGAAAGCACATATGTATGGATCTGTCAGTCAGCTGTAATAGCAAGATGCAGAAATTTGCAGTGACAGAAAACTGAGATGTACATTGAGACAACTAGAAAAGAAAGAGCAAATGCCAAAGTCCTTGAGCCTACTCTGTGGGATAACACTTGATCATCACACACAAGAGAAAGAGCAGGTTTAGAATGTTTATATCCTACAGATCTTAAAGTACTGTTGCCTCAGTATTATTATGTGAACACCAACATTGTGCAACTTGTTCAGGTTGTTGGTGAAAGGAGATTTAGTATCCTGGATGAAAAACAAGGCTACACTACACAATGCTATTCCAGGTAGAGGGACCCAAACTACGTTTAAGTAAGCTATAGCCTCCTATAAAGGAAGGCAGAAGGAAGGGAACAGCTGCATCTTACAGACTAATTCAAAGGAGAATGAACAGAATAAAAGTAAATTAATGTTTTAAGGTCAGAAAGGTAACAATCTCATTTTTAAGATCTGGCCATATTCACCACTTTCCTTGATAAATTGGTTTAATATTTAGCTATCTACACTATTAATAAATTAGGCATCATGTCAAACTTGACTTTATCTATCCAAGGATTAAGTTAGCCCTACTTGCCACAGCCTTTCCTGTACTTTGAGGCAATTATGACACCTTTCATGTCCTTTGATAAGTCATTGTCTTTCAAGACATCCCACATCCTGCTGATAGCCATGTTTGTGGTTCCTCATTCATTTCTATTCTTAGCTATGTTAAATAAAGTGTAATGTTGGACTGCAGTTTTAAATTAGGCCATTTAAATTGCTCTTAACTTTCATGTTATTTATAATACCACTGGTCATTTTGTCACCTATAAACTTTGACATTACAAAATGTATTATTATCTAGATTATTTATGAAATATTATCATGTTGGGAAAAAGCAAACAAAACAATCTCTGGGGATTCACGTAGTACAAACCCTGCTAACTCACCTTACTAGGAACAATGTTTTGCAAGTGATCCAGTCAATCAATCAATCAATCTAGTGCATGTCCTGTTATTTTCTCATAATGTAAATTTTTGTGAAGATATAAAATGCTTTGGAGAAATTAAAACATAACATAAAGGCCATGAGTTATCAACCAGACATTTACAATATCTCCATATATATCTAACTTTCTGCTAAGACCTATTTCCAGAAAACATGGTGGTGAACCTTAATTATATTTTTAGTTGCCAATTTCTTTGCTTAAAATGCCCTACATGCACTGTCTTATTATTTTGTCTGTGCCTGATTTTAGGCTCACCAATCTATAGTCTCCAAAAGCTTTCTTTTTAAGTATTAGAATTATTTTGGCTGTCATCTGCTCCTTAGAAATTTTCCAATCTTCCAAGATCTGTTTTTTTAAAAGAAAATCCTCTACAAACTGAGTGGTTCAGAATGTGCCTTAGCCAGTTCCTTTAATATTCCTGGAGACTAGTTATCTGTTAGACTTAAAAACATCCTATTGTAGCACGTACTTTTTGTTGCAGATACGAAGCTAATAATGTGCTAACAATGTGAAGAGTACATTTTTCCTGTTTTACCATAACTTATGAAATATATCATTTCAAACACATTATGTGTCTGCATGTGCAGATACATTCCTATCTATCCAAGGTACATATGCCTTTTCCATTGCACTATGCATTATTTTACTATCTGAACACACAAAAAGGATCTATTCCATTTTGTTTCTCCTATATTTTAAAATTCTTATTATTGCCTTTAATTCTTTCAGACATTTCATATCTCATTGGTTCCTTTTAGATGCCCTGCCTATTCACTTGCATTTCTTACATTGGTTACCATTTTTGTCTCCTTTCCCCATCTTCCCAGGCTTCTTATACTGATTTTTGGCACTGTGTGATGGGTCTTTTAATTCAGCACTGAAGTATGCAGTTTGAGGGTTCCAGTAGAGTGCATACAGTTCCCTTTATAGGTAAGAGATATGCCCATCTTGAGGACTATATATCAGATAAGCAAGGGAAACCAGATGAGTTAGGTCCAAAAAACCACAGGGGGAAAGCTCCAGAGAGTTGGTGATGGACAGCTCCCCATGGTTGGAGGAGCCAACAGAGAAAAAGCCAAAGCAGCAAGCCAGAGAAACATGCCAAGATGACCTGGGGAGCTGAGAAGATTTCTGGTAAGCAGAAGTGACTCATGGTAAGAAGAATGACTCATGCCAAAGGGAGCCACGTACTCAAAACGTCAAAAGGAGGAGAAGTGTTAAACTGTGATAGGATGTGGTAGTATATGCATAGTCAGGCAGGGCCTCAACCAGGACCCAGTGCATCAGGGTAGACTCAGATTCCCTTTATATTTCCTCCTTCCCCATTTTAAAAGGCACAAGAGTACTGGCTGCTAGAAAAAAAAATGGTGCAGTTGCTGGAGATGTTTGAGGAGTACACTATAAATGACTATTGGGACAGCATAGAAAGAACTCTGAGACTGATATAATTAATAATAGTCAGGACATGCCTGTCTGGAGGCAGGGCCTGAGCACAGGCTCAGAGATGGTAGGGTCAAGAGTTTCTAGCCACACTGTACCATATTTTACCACATTCCCATCCCCATTCAAAAGGTACAAGAATACTGGCAGCTGGTATCTGAGGGATTTCCTAAACAGAGTTACTTTCTTACCATATTAAACAGATGCCAACAATAGATTTTCATATTACAAGCTATAACAACACTTTAGCTTTTTAACATCCTGGTCCAGTGCATGGAATTAATAGAGCATTTTACCTTTTTTGCACATGAAGCCAAATCAAGTCCTGTAGCTAAATGGATTCAAAAAGCCTTTTTGTTCTTCCACCAGACAGGCACTTTCCTGAAAGACATTTTGGATGTTCCTCACCTCATAATTTGTTTCAGTGGCAAACCTGCAGTGCAAAACTTTAATTAAATTGGTTGACTTCTTCCCTAAAATCTTCTTCAGCTATCCCTCAGTATGAAGATGATGTCTGCTGTGGGGTGGGGTGGGGATTATTGGAAAGTTATAACATGGCTGAAGAGTGCAATCTGTGATCTATTTAGCACCTGTTATTACAGGTACTAAACTTAATGTGCCATAATTACAGCACGTGTACATGTGCTCAACTGTGTCCGTCCATCAGATCACCATCCTGATTCCTGTAGCATCAGCCCATAACAACATGTTGTTAAACAGCTACCAAAAAAAATGTGTAAGAGCCCAATACATTCTTTGCATGATTCCTTGCATTTTCAGGTCATTAGCAGATCTTACTGTTCCATCCACATGTAGCTACTTTATCTTAGTAAACAAATATATAAATTAAATCTGATACTGAAAAACATAGGGTGCCTTTACATGTGCTCTGGGGTGCGGGGAAGAGGCTTTAATTAGGGTGACTCTGAGATCTGCTCTAATTAAAACACCTGCAGCATCACATGCATTTGGTGTCCCATGCTTCAAAATGGTGGTGTGGGAGCTTTAATTAAAGCACATCAAATTGTGGCACAATTAATCAAGTCTGCTTTAATTAGCATGCATCAGAACAGACATCCAGCATGTGTTTGGCATTATATTCCAATAAATGCCAAACTGAGCTAAGCTAATAAAATAATGTTACAAAATATGTTTAGAGTAAACTGGAGAAAATGTAAGGCAGCAAAAGACAGAGCTTGAGTGCTTTAAGTATTGAAGGATTTAAATATATTGAAATTAAATGAAATTTTTGCTGCCAATTAGTTCCCAGATTAAAACCATTTTGCAGACATACAAAGGTAATAAGCAAGATTTCATGCTAATTTTCCATCTGCCTTGGAAGAATGAGAGTTTTGGATAGTTCCCAGAGAGAAACGTGATGGGTTAATCCAGAGAAAGTACCATGAATCTATGAACAATCTGTCAAACATTCTTGCTGATCTTTAATACTGAAAGAATTATTCTTTACAGTGATGTAACTGGGATTGTATGTACTCATGACTGGATTGTTAAAATGCGTAATTTATGGTGTACTCATAGAAGATACTATTTGCTACATCTGTGGTAAGAAGCCAATTACAATTAATGTGGGTCTATATTTAGAAGGCCTAAGATACCATTTATTTTATCACCTCCCAATGTGTCTTTTTTAGGTCATGGACTCACTTACAAGAGGATTTTAATGTTTTGTTGAATATTTCTAAAATTTCTAGGCTGACTTGTAAGTAGAAGCATATGAAGCGGTTGTGAAGCTGTGGAACTGGTATTGTTTGGAAAATTTAGGCAATACCTCACAGTGGGCATGTCCAGATGAGTGGGAACTTGTGTTTCCCTGGCAACAAGTAGCAGTGGCACACCTTGTGTTGCTGCTACTTGTCCCTGGGGAAAAGCCATGCTACACATGCTCTGGCATGCAGCAGGTTACCTTGGGTAGGGTAGAGGAGGCTGGAGCCAGTGACTGTGCTGGTCCCAGAAGCCTTACTGGGGGGCCTTTGGGAGCTGCAGGTATGGTGCTCCTGCAGTAGAAAGCCTGGCTGGCAGCTGGAGCGTAGCTTCGGCTGTCCAAGCTCTGGTTTTTGATAGTGCACGCTGCCACCACAAGCACTGCCCTGCTTTATTTTGGCATGGGTTTTTTTGACACTGAGATCTCCCAGGGCCAACCCCCCTGCTTCCACCACAATGCAAAGTAGCAGCATGGGGAATGCTTGCACGTGCAGTGTGTGGCATTGCAGACAGGTCCATGCTTATCTGGACATGTCCAGTGAGATTAATTCTTTTAATACACTAATCATTCAGTGGGCTTTTTAAGGCACTTCAGAAGTCAGGAACCGCTGATTTATAGTGGGACAGAGATTACAAAATCTCTTAGACTGCTATTACTGTAATCCACTGGACTAGGAAATTCAGTTTCTCAAATTCTCTTTAGCAATATGTCTGAACTGTACCTTTTATCATCATCATCCAGTGTTTTATTAAATGTGCTATGAATTGTACATATTTATGAAGGAGGATATAATACCTGCCTTAAATGGTAATAGTAATAAATAGGGATTAAAAACTTGATTAAGAACATAACATGAAAGCCAAGTAATCACAGAGCAGATAAAATACATGATCAAGGGAAGTGATTACTCCCCTGTATTTGGCATTGGTGAGACCACATCTGGAGTACTGTGTCCAGTTTTGAGTCCCCCACTACAGAAAGGATGTGGACCAATTGGAGAGACTCCAGTAGAGGGCAAGAAAAAAGGTTTAGGCCTGGGGCACATGACTTCTGAGGAGAGGCTGAGGAAATGGCTTTGGAGAAGAGAAAATTAATAGGGAATTTAATAGCAGCCTTCATCTACCTGAAAGGTGGTTCCAAAGAGGATGGAGCTAGACTGTTCTTAGTGGTGGCAGATGACAGAACAAAGAGCAATGGTTTCAGGTTACAGCACAGGAAATTTAGGTTAAATATTAGGAAAAACTTTCTTGATAGGAGGGTAGTAAAGCACTGGAACAGGTTCTCCAGAGAAGTTGTGGAATCTCCATCCTTGGAGGTTTTTAAGACAGGGTCAACAAAGCCTTGGTTGGAATGATCTAGTTGAGGCTGGTCTAACTGAGCAGGGAGTTGGACTAGATTCATAGATGTTAGGGTTGGAAGGGACCTCAATAGATCACCGAGTCGGACCCCCTGCATAGGCGGGAAAGAGTGCTGGGTCTACATGACCCCAGCTAGATGCATATACAACCTCCTGTTGAAGACTGCCAGGGTAGGGGAGAGAACCACCTCCCTTGGGAGCCCATTTCAGACTTTGGCCACTCCAACTGTGAAGAAATTCTTCCTAATATCTAGTCTAAATCTGCTTTCTACTAGCTTGTGGCCATTATTTCTTGTGACCCCTGGAGGCGCTTTGGTGAATAAAACCTCACCAATTTCCTTCTGTGCCCCCGTGATGAACTTATAGGCAGCCACAAGGTCGCCTCTCAACCTTCTCTTGTGGAGGCTGAAGAAGTCCAGGTGCCCCAGTTTCTCCTCAGAGGGCTTGGTCTGCAAGCCCTTAACCATACGAGTGGCCCTTCTCTGGACCCTCTCCAGATTATCCACATCCCTCTTGAAGTGTGGTGCCCAGAACTGCACGCAGTACTCCAACTGTGTGCAATTCCCGATGGTCCTGAGGTCCCTTCCAACCCTAATGTTCTATGATTCTACATCTCTTTGGTGACAAGTAGTCTATTGACAAGTGATATGTTCTGGTGGAAGTGACAGAAGAGGGTTCCTTGGACGACCCCAGTGGAGGGAGCTAACTGTGATTGAGGGGAAGCTGACACTGGGGGGATTTTCATAACAATTTTATGAAGGTTTTTATAATGGCTACTGGTAGTCTGAAAGTAAAGATTTGGTAGTTTTTTTGTCAGTTTCATTTTACCATATTCTGTTGTCAATTTCATCACTTTTTCTGTGTAATAAACCCTTGGGGGGGTTTTCTGTTGTTTAACTGTGAGAAAGAGATGCTGGAATTAACCCATCTACAACATAAGACTCCTTTATGACAAAAACCTGGCATGTCAGGGCACTCCCAGAGATACACCCTAGGTTTGTGTAAACTTACTGATCCTCCATTTTGATGAATGGGCATGCACAGGTTATTAATTTGCCCACCTGAGTCAAGCCTCCAGCAACACCGCTCCCTGGAGCAGGGCAGATCTGGGCTGATGGACCCCGGTCCAGGCATGGAGAAGCTCCATGAGGTGCAGGGCTCCCACCCTGTGTTTCCACACCCAGCTGTATGCATGTGGGATCGGCCCAGGGGAAACCTTCCACTTCTTCCTCCTGTGGCAGTGGTGGAGCCAAACTGCCCAGCTGTCCAGGGCAGGAGGAAGGGAAGGATTCCCCTCATCTCCTGGGGACAGGGAAGCTCTGGGCTGGGGCATCCTGGGCCAGGGGAAGCCCCTTGAGGTATTGGACTCCCCCCCACACCTGGCTGTGGGGGAACTGGCACTAGGATAGGGGCTTCTTACCTCTCACAGGAGCTATCAGGAGCTTTGGGAGTGTGCTGGACTCACTCCCAAAGGTAAAGGATGAGTAAGGATGGTCCTCACTTGGCTGGGCTAGGCTTGGCTTGAGAGTCACCTGTCTTCTGGCCTGGGCCAGAACAGGCCTGTCTGCATTTCTGAAGTGAATACTGACTATGAGTTCAGTTCATTATTGACTGTCTGTACTTAGCCTAAAGGTCAGAAAAGTCCATCTTGTCCATTATTTTAATAGACTAATTTCAAAGAATCATAGATTTGCATTCCAGCCTATCTAAAGTCTTCTCTACATTCAGAGATGTAGTGACCACAGGATGGAGTGAATACAAATTACCCCATATTAAATTCTATAGAGTTCTCATGTTACTCACTGGTTTTCTTTAACTAAACCACTTTTAATTTTGGTATACAAGGATAGATGTAGCCTCTCTTAAAACAAAAAAAAAAACCCAATGAATTCTACATTTAAGTCTTACACTGGTTGTAATAACATTAGAATAAACATCAGATCAGGCTTGAAGCAAAGATATTATGTCTATTAAATCATTTGTTATTAATGTAAGAATTTAAAATAAGTCTCTGTCTTTCTTGATACCTAGTGAAATTATCATGCTTTTAAGTTAAGGCAGAAATTTGCCCCAAAACATCACAAGTACCACTGAGGAGAAGACATAAATATGAGAACACTATAACTGTCCTAGGGATTTAATTTCTTTTTACTTTGAACAGCTCACCTCCATGTGGAAATATTGTAACTATTCTTACTAGAAGTAGCTCTTAGGAGTACCAGAAACATAGATGTCAGGGGGAAAACCGTCTGTTTTTCCCAGTGTGTTTACTTTGTGCTTTTACCTGCTCCTTGTGCATAGTTAGTTCTACCATCTTCTGAATGGCCATAGCAACAATGGGGTACTGATTTAGGGAAAGCTCATGCTCTTCCCTTAACTTTGCAAAATTGTGCTTACCAGCAGGAGGTAGATGTGATAACCTGTGTGATGGTGTGTGTGTGATGGTGGTGTCCTTCCAGGTTACCAAACTCTAATAAATAGAAGTGCTCTGTAAAATCAGTAAGCAGGGAGGCAGGATGTTTAAGGCATTATAAATTATTAAGTATGCTCTTTCAGAAATCAAGATTTAGAACCCATATTAATCTATTTCAAAAATTCAAGTTGATAGTTTCCCTTCCAATTCTTTATTGCCACTTTAGTATACTCATTGGAAAAGGTTTAAGCATACAGTTTTTAGCTGGACAGATTAATTTTGATAAGCTGACTCCTTGCATAAAGTGAAACATTATGCATGAGGTTCATTGCAACAATCACATGTTAAGAAGCTTTACAAGAAACTTCAATCACCTTCCAAATTCAATTTGCCTTTCGATTGTGCAACCCTATAGGCAGCAATCTTTTTTTAAAAGACTCCTGACAGCATCATTCCTGGGAAGTCAATGACAATCGAAATCACTGGTTCTCACAAAGATAGAAAAGCAGGACAAAATGAATGAGCTCCTGAACCAGCAGTGTAATTAAGCATAAGTCATCTATAAGTATTCTTATAGACTCAGACAATTAGACTATTTACATGCTTTAAAACCAGTTCAGTGTGTTTTCTTACCTTGTAGAATCCGGCCCAGAGGCTGTTCATACCAGTCAGCTTTAACTGGAAGAGGGAAAATAATGAAAAGCATTTTCACATCTACTTAAATGGTTGCATCTAATTAGACAGTTATAGCATCCTGATTCTCTGAGAGAATCTGAACTGCTCCCAGCTCTGGCATAAATTAGAGCAGGCCCAAAGACCATCCACGACTGAGAGTCATTGGAAAAGTCTAGACATCTCCCCTCCTTTTACCTTGCTGTCCACTATCACACATGGTGTTGATTTAGAGGCTGGCTACATAGCAGATTTATGCCCTTTAGAGAATTCCCCTCAGGAAAATTCATAGATGAGAAAATATGGTATGGAGAAACTGCACCTTAGGATCCAATACTGCAAGGGAAAGATTCAATAGGATAGATGTAATTTTAGAAAACTGAGTTTCATTGCTTTGGTATGAGTTACATATGAAGAAATAAAGATGATAAAGATAAACTAGAAATTGAAAAATAGACAACTGAGCACAATATAAAATGCTATATATTTCATACATCATTTAGATACAATTTGATTCTATTTTAGGTTCAGTCAGTGTCATGATGGTTAATATGATTCCATAGAAATGGAATGTTTGTAAAGCCCAAAATAGCACTAATCCTGTGCAACAAGTGTTACAATTACTTTGCTTAGGCAGCATACTTCCTCAAATTTAGGCCTCAGAATATGTTAAATTGTTAAAAAAGTTAATGAAGGCATTAGAAGGAAGTTGTGGTTCCTGATTTCTTAACTCTTGGCAATGAAAAAACAAAACAGACCCACTGGAAGCTTAAGCTGCATAAATCAAGTACTTGATTTACATTATATTTCTGTAAGCAGAAGATGCAATTCTTTTACACATCAAACACAAGGTGCCACTCTTTACTTTCAATGCCCTGTGTTGCCTATCACAATCTTCTGTCTTATCCCTCACATTCACTATTGCTAGATTGACTTCCACCTCTCATTGGACCATAATACTAGCCTCCATGGCTTACTTGTTCAAATAGAATACATTCACACGTCTTCCCATGCTGCCCCTTATGTTGCAACTGCTTCAGAGTAGAGATTCAAGCACCAGGACAGAGACTTGAGCTTGTGCAGGGGTTTTTGTAGAGAGCTAAAAATGGTTCAAGGGAGAACACTAGGTTTTCTGAACTGAACCTATACGTCTCTGTAATAACTGTTTGGCTATTTTTTTACTAAGCAACTGTAGTGTGTGTGTGTGTACACACATATGCACACACACAGAAAATGATGAAATCTGAATAATAAGAAATTTAGAAATGTCACCACATTGCCTTATGGAAATTGTAATGCAGCCTTTTTTCTCACACATGACTACAGTCGCTTGGTAAAGAAATGGCCAAACGATTATTACAGAGACTTATAGGTTCAGTTGACTATCTTACAAGAGCTGGTTTGATTTTACTGAATTGACAGGTCAACTACATTTTGTGGAGAAATTTGAGATTCTTGGTTTTGGTTCTGATAGAAACCCCCTACTGCTAGGTTCTATAGAAACGCAAGACAACATTTCAATCTCTACCCTGAAGCAGTTGCAACATAAGAGAGAGAGAGAGAAATTGCCTTTTTGGTGGAAAACAGATTTTTTTATGACAATTTGTTTAGTAAATACCTAGTATGACTAGGATTGTAGGTTGCAGCAAGGCTTATGGAAAGGTTGGTTAAGTCTCCTTAAAAGAAGAAAGAATTCAAGCAGAGTTAGAGAGACCACTGAGAATTTCTCCTTGATAAAGCAGAAATACATCTTTAGGCTTGTTTTGCATTTTCAAGTTCTCCTCCTCCTCCTCTCAAGGTAACAAACCAGTGAAATCAAAGAAAATCTGGACTGGGGCAAAGGAATCTCCAGGAAGATAAATCTTCTTTTACTTGCCTTGAAACAACTCTGCTTCTTATAATTAATGATTAAAACAACAATTAAAGAAATTAGAAGAAGAATTACAATAGTAAAAGTTGAGTGTGTTAGGAAATGTCAAGAACATAGTTATTTAAATATGGCAGGCAAAACTTAGCTGGGATGTTTTTGGTTAGCCTAATGTGGTCTAATTTGGCCTAATGTGCCAATTTATTAGGAAATCTAATTTATGCTTTTGCAGGTAAAAATCAGGCTTAGCACAAGAACTGGATGTTTGAGGGGAAAGAACTAGATGGCAGAGTATTCATCTTGGACAAGTATTTGCCCTCTTTGTGATGAAGCATCCAGGAACAGATGAAGGGAAGGGTGTGAGAGGGGTAGGGAGGCTTTGGGCAATGGAATCTGTTTCTGAACAGACCCATCGATTCTTCTGGTTCCCTCCTTGCTGGCTCTCCTGAAGCAATCTAATTCAGCCCTCAGTTACACAACTCTTCTGTGGCCTTTAGAGTACAATTTCTTCCCCTAAAGCTTGAGTTCAAGTGCCCAGTGCCCAGCCTCTCTATTCAAGCCAAATACTGTGAATAAAAATTCGCTTTTAGTTTTTAGGTCATCACCATGACTGCCTTTCTTATGGAACTATATAATTTCTTAAATAAAGGAAATATATCCATTTTGCCAATATTCCGCATTGGATTGAATTAAAAAGAAATGTGAAAGATATTGTGGTGAAAAGAGGAATCGACCATTCATTTTCTTGGAAATTACTAATGGAAACACACATCAAAATAAAGAAGGAACCAAAATTAAAGCCGGGAATTATGTCTGTGTATTTTCTTTGAAAAAATGTGGAAGTAGTCGAGACATGGTCAAACTGAAAGTGCTTTCTCATTTTCTAGGAGTCTAGGATTCTACATGGATCATGACATACGGACACCATACTCTCACCATCAACTGGACCATCCCTCCTCAGTCTCAGTGCAAGGGGCATTGGCCATGAGCTACTCCACTAATTCAATGGTAAATTTCTCAGTGAGAAACTGGGAAGTATTTCAGAATCCCTTATAGACCCTTCAAAATGCCAGTCAGTAAAGGGTAAAGGGATTATCATATTACAGATAATTAGTCTCAAAATTACTGGTTTCCCACACTATTTTGCAAACTGTCGAAATATAAGTTTGCAAGTGAGTGGCTCACGGAAATCTCCTGCAGAATGGGAGCTGTGATGCTCTTCCAACAAACTCCTCTCGAGGAGAAGTTTTTCTAACAAAAACTAACAAAAACCTGATTTTTATTACTTTATTTTGTTTTTACTGATACATATTTTGAGGAAGCAGAAATGTTATTTTACCCAGAAGGGAATGCAGAGTAATTTGACTCTTTGCATTATGTTTCAGAGACAAAGTGCTTTAAGTCTAATATATCACCAGGCTCCAGGTTTTCTGTTTAAAAATTGTAGCTTCTCTGACAAAAATAGCAAGTTCTCTGATTAAAACCCCCCAAATCAGCATTTTTCCATGATGAAAATGAAACATCCATATATATTTGCACACATATACACACACACACACATATCTGGGTGTGTATGTTTCTATATGTGTATATGTATATAGGTATCAGCTGAATATAATGTTTTATTAATATCGTTACCAGATTTGCCCATCACTTTGGGTTGTGCTCATTTATTAGGGGTATGTTTCTGGCCTCTGTGTAATTCTGTAAATGTGCTGCTCGTGTTACTTGTATTTCTATACAGAGCTGTATATCTCCCTTCTGCAAGTCCTCGTCCCCAGTGAAGCCACCTTGCAGGACTCAGTTTCAATGGGGCTGGGTTCCTCCAGTCACCAAATCAGTCAAATACACACATGCACACACAGATTAACGTGACACGCCTGACCCAACTGGGTTGATCAGCATGGACAGACTGACACCCTCATATGCCAGGAATCAATTCATTAAGGTAACAACACAATGCAGTCAGACACAAGCACAGATAAACCGAATACCTCTGAACCTAGCTGGGTGTCCAGCTGACAACCTCATGGGCCAACATTCAGTTCATTAGGGCATGTCTAAGCCAAACTGGGTAAACCAGCCTGTACAAGCTGATCCCCTTACGTGTCTCAAACTCAGCACATCCCAGTCCTTTGCCCTAACTATATTAGTAGTAACCCCCTTGATGAGCACCCACTGTGGTTTTGGGCATTACAGGGATCTTTGGCTTGGGTAAAAGAAGCATTGCTGCAGAGCAAAGTGGGAGGTTGAGGGGAAGAAAGAGTAGGTGAGGTTCATAGAAAAAGTATAGCAACCAGCTTCACCATAAAAGCTATTTATTGCCAGGTATACGAACTTATGATGATACCAGTAATAATAGCCATACAGGAGAGAGACATAAACAGTTACAATATTACACAGTTTCAGTTAGGGTTTTGGGGAAGTCTAGCTTGAGTTTAATTAGCAAAAGTCAGGTTTAGAAAGCTGAGCCTGAAGAGAATAAAAGTCAAGTTCCTGGAGAAAGACAGAGAGAGAGTTGGAGTCTCACCACTCAGCGAAGCTTGAATCAGTCAAGGTTCCCAGGTATTCGTTGGAGCTTGCAGACATGCAGAGTCTTCACTGCGACCAGTGGAGGGATTCCAAGCAGAAAAGGAGTGGAACGGGTGCAGCTTTTGGATCCAAGCACCAGGACAGGAAGTTGAGCTTGTGTAAGGGTTTTTGTAGAGAACTAACAATGGCTCAAGGGAGAACACTAGGGGGGTTTTTTAGGAGTAAACAATGGTTCATATGCTGGATAATAGGAATTGATAACTGCTGGCTATGGGTGGCATTACCTGAGAGAGCTCACAATACAGACAGACAGACTCAGTGTTTTGGATACCAATAGAGGAGTCATTGCTAGAATTGGTCTGATAAATGCTGAGCTGGGTGTGTGTAGATATGGACTGATTATCATTTGGAGCAAGGATTCCCCAACATTCGGTGCTCCCCTGCTTTTCTGATCCCAGAATTCAGTGAGGTCCTTGCCTTGGAACCTCTGTTCTCCATCCTGAATGCTAATGAAGGGGCTTTTCTGCCCTGTCTCCCATTTAAATGAGTTATCATTTGGTTCCATCTCAGATGCAAATGAGACCAGAGGAGTTGCTTCATTCTTATCACCCTTGTCCGGAGGGCTTTAGGTGCATCTCCCACTGAATCTTCTTTGTCTTCTGTTATTCCTTTCTCTAATCAGTTCTTGTCCAGGCAGAGGTGGGGTCGGGGGGAGCTCTTTCTGAGTCAGACAGGCTGCATACTGTGCCAGGCTTTCCCAAGAACATGGAGCTGAGATGTAACAATACATCTACAATTTTAAAGCAGTTTGGAAGTCTGCAGGGCCTCAATCACTACAATAAAATAATTTCTAAATGCCTGTGCATTTTGGAATTTGATTTTGGGGTTTTTTCATGGAAAATCAGAGCTCTTTTTACCCCCTTCACTCACCAGGATGTGGGTCCAGCTCTGGTTGTCCACACACTTCTTTGTGATGCTAAGCAGCCATGATATGCCAGTGCCTTACCCATACCATTGCCCCGCACTGCAAACCCCCAGATACCTAGCCTTACCAGTGCCCTTCACTCAGGACCCCCAGCCCTCCAGCCCTGCCAGTGCCCCTCACTCCACACCTACAGCCCCCTGGCTCTGCTGGTGCCTTTCACGCCCCATGCACAGCTCCTTGCACCTCCCAGCCTTGCTGGGGGCTGGGACCAGTTGCTAGGGTTATGGGGCCAGGAACCCAAGTCCACAGCTCTCTGCTCCCACTAGTAGCACCCAAGCCCCAGCTGCCACCCGTGGGAGGAAGAGGTGGTTGCTGTGGCTGGAGCAGAGTGTGGAGCAGAGTGCTCTCCTTCCTCCATGGGTGGCATGGCTGGAGCCTGTGGCAGGGGGGCATATTCAGGATGTCCACTGTGGGCTCAGGGATCCCCACTCTGCTGTACTTCCATTGGGGCCCTCTTCAGCCAAGTGGCTGGGACCCACCATAGCAGGGCAGAGATGCTCACTGCTACTTTTGGGAGCCAACATCACCATGGTGAAGTGCCACCTGCCCATGTGGCAGCAATACAGGGCACAACTCCATGTTACCATCCCCACTGCTGACAGGCAAGCAAGGAGTGCCTTATCAAGGTGGCACAGGGCTCCCTGCTATAGCACCAAGCCTCCCTGCCCGCATTGTCTTGTCATGTCTGGTCCCACCAGCTGGGTTGCAGAGGCCCTGGAGGGAGGGCAGCAGGCCAGGGAGCCCTGAGCCTGCACTGAGCTGCCTGCCCCCCACCCATGAACAAATCTGGGGGGCATGTGCCTGCAGTGCCCCCACTAGAAGTGTGCACAGTGGTGAGGAGCCAGCCTCCCACTGCCTCCTGGATGAGTAACCCACTCCCCACCTGGGCCCTGCAGCTTCACATTCTCACCCCAGCCCTGGACCTCAAGCTCCAAGCATTGTCCCAGCTGGATGACACCACTAGCCGCCAGCCCTGCTCAACTCCTTCCCTCATTATAGGGGCCTCAATTGCCCCACCTCTGACTTACCTACAGGAAGCTGCTCTCCATGATGCCTGGCTGCCATGTACATGTGCAGGTGCACATGACACATGACATCCCCTGCCTATTCGTTGTCGTCCTGCTCCCCACAGCACCTTGCAGGCTGGAACTCTGCCAGCCTGCAAGGGAAAGCCTGCAGTTTCCTGTATTTTTCTCCTTAAAATGAGAAAATTCACATTTTTCCACCTTTTTTTGTTGCAAATGGTAAGCCTAGATCCCTGGTTCTAACTACTACTTAGAAGGTGAGACATGAGGATATGACAACCTTTCAGTACAGGTTTTCATTTCTGAAGGAACTGATAATGTTTGTACTAAAACTCTATGCTGGTCTGATCCATCACACAGCATGCTATTTTAGCACACATTGAAACTTTAAAAATTCTTAAAGTCATAGCCTCATAAGTGGAAAATGGAAAGGCTCCATCTCAGTGGCAGCTTCCAGGAGCATTCTGGTGGCCCCAATAAAGAATCAATTAAATTAAACAATCCTAACATTTTGTATAAATACCACTGAGTTCTATCATCTGCTTTTAGTAGTTGCTGCTACTATACACTAGAGATGATTTTAATGAATGAAGTAAGGTATTTGAGATGAAAAAAAATGAACTATTTCATCTCCAGAATGAACATTTTCAATTTGGATAAGCCACTGGGATTCCTCCAGGGTGCTGTCACTTGAAGGACTCACATGCTCAATCCTCCTCCAGAGATGAGCTACCCTTGTCAACCTAAATTTCCCACAGCGCATCACAGTTTCCCCTCTAGGGAGCCCAGTCCGTAAAGGGACCACGAGCATAGGGCATAACTGACCTACATCTCCCATTTAGCATCATGTTGATATGTCCCATTTAAAAATATGAAAAAAATGTTCTTGAATATCAGCCAAAATTCATAACATTTGATTTAAAAAACAAAAGGTATCAAATGGGACATGTCAACATGATGCTGAATGGGAATTGTAGTTCAGTTATGTCCTGTGCTTGTGATCCTTTTATGAATTGGGCTCCTCAGATGGGAAACTGGGCAAACATTTTTTTTTGTTTTCATATTTTTAGTTAAACTTTTATACAGAAGGCATACTTTTTTTTTTTTAAGTAAAAAATCCCCTTTTTCAGTACCAAATCAGTTTCAATGGAAATTTTTCAAAAAAAAAAACCCTACTATAAAACCACAGTGAACACAGTATTATAATTTTATTTAAACATTAAACAAGAAAACAATAGATTTGGAATGACTTACTACGCCATCTGTGCTGAAGAAGAAACAATCATTTGCTATTATTTAAAGAAATAATGCTTGTGATTGTGAACTAACAGACTGCAATTAATCAAAACTGACAGTTCACATAAAATGGAAAAACTGGAGGCCCACCTTTGCATGAAGGAATAAGAGACTGTATGTGCAACTTTGGCCCTACTGATCAGATCAGGACATCATTTAAGCTAATGCCTACATGTCATCAGAAGAGCATGAACACTCACTTAAGTGTTATCCTGAACAGTGATACACTCCTGAATCAGGGACTAGAATAGGAAAAAGAAAATATTTCAATTAGAAATAAACCTTAATAGAAAAGTTTAGATGTGAAATAGGAATGGGATTTTCATTTTTTGAAAATCCATGGAAATTAGACTCGCTGCCAGCCTTTGCCCCATTGTAAAATAACAGCTCTCTCAACGCCAGGGTTTTAGTGATGGCAGAACACTATCATGGCCTTCTTTGCACAAATGAACCTCAATATCTATGGAGAAGATACATTTCTTTAGTAAGTGTCTAAACCTGGATCTTCAGGTGAAGTTTCTCTTTTGACATTTCTAATATCTTTGATCCTAACAATGAAAAGAGCAACCTGTCATGAAAAACATGTCAAACATGTCAGCGTTTAAATACTGCATTTGTTATTTGCAAAGGGAAACTTTTACACAAGTATTTTGTAATATGCAGTTTAATTTTACCAAACCTTTACAGTTTGGATAACTGTTTAGTTTTCTATGCTTGATTACCTATTACATTAAACTGTTCCAGTCCATGTAATTTCACCACTGTTTTAGAAACTATATTTCTTGACACACATTTTAAATGAAAGGCATGCATACACACATAGATACATACAAACATGGATAGGTATGCCAACACTATTGGCAAATGTACAGCACTAATCAATGTAGAAAAACTGCATTATATTTCTTTAAAAACCATTATATTTCTTACAAAGCCCCTGAAGTATTTTCAAATCAACCCCTCTGGTTTTCCTGATTATAGGAAACAGGTAGAGGTTCCCAAAGTTCTTTATTCTATGTCTTCAGCATCTGCTATATACCCTAAAACTTGATAACTTCTTATAGGGTAACATTTTCAAGAGTCTAAGGCTAGGGACAGACATTCAAAAAGCACAAGCCTGAATTGATTCAATCTTTGCAGGTTAGTTTAACCTGACTAGGATGAATCAGTTTTGTAACCAGACAGATATCCCAGAAGAGCAGACACATGCCTGCCGTGGCTCAGGCTAGAAGCCCAGGGGCGCTAGAGCAGCCCTCCTTTTCTTCCACAATGCTGAGCTGAGAGGGGCACGGCCAGGCCCCGGCAAGACACTCTGATTAGGGAGGGGTTCCCCCCTTTCTGAGCAGCCCAGCGGGGAATATTTATCACCTCTAACTCAGTGTTTATCACCCCTTTAAGAAAACAGAGCAACATTACCAGCTATCTGTTGATTCTGCCTTTGTTCCGTGTGCCACAGCTTGAAGGTAGCCAGCACGTGGTCTTCTGGCTAATGCTGAGATGCCTGCAAGGGATGGGAAATGCCTGCTTAGCAGACAGCTGTGGGGAGGGGAGCAGAAGCCAGGCAAGTGGGGAGGGGCCAGCCCAGAAAGCATGCTGGGATGCTGGGGGAGACTGAAGTAATTTAACCAGCAAGGGGTCTGAGACAGACATTGCATAAACCAGTTTGAGCCAAATCAGTTAAGTCAGATTGACTTTAATTAGTGAATGTTAAGGATTTTCAAAATCCCCAAGAAAAGATGACAAAGCCATGAGGGAAATACAGAGCGCCCGGGCGAGGGACTAACAAGAGAAGGATGGGGGTGAGGTTGGGAACGCACCTAGGTTACAT
>JAGPOW010003316.1:32423737-32438846 GCA_030014935.1 Caiman crocodilus
TAGCCTGACGAAGGGTTTTTGAACCCGAAATCTTGCTTAATAACTATTCTCCAACCATTTGGGTTGGTCTAATAAAAGATATCAAATTCACCCAAGGAAACTTGTCTGCCTGTAATATTCACTAGAAATTTTTAGACTGTAAATAATTTTAGCTACATAAAATGAAAAGAGAATTGCTTACTCTCTGCATTGTCTATGTAAATACAAGATTCATAGGGTGCTTATACACATGATGGGCTTTAGTCCTTTGGGTTGCATTCTTTGCCCCTAAATTGAAATAGTGTGTTTTTAATTGAAACAGTAGGTTTTATTTTTTATATCACTGTATATGGACATTTGTACACACAACATTTTTTCCCCTTTCTTGCACTGCAATGTCATGACTGTTTACGTGAGTGAGTTTTCCAGATACCTTAAAAGTGTTTCTGATGTATTAAAGTAAAACTCCTTGGATGTAGTTTAGTTTGGCTCATTATGGCTTTGGATCATCTCACCAATGTTCGTAAGCACTTGGTTTTTGAACAAATTAAGGCCAGTCCCTGGCCAGCACTGCAGGGTAGAGGAACTCCAGCTGAATCTTGACCTGTAGGGACAGAAGAGAAAGGCTCCCTGTGTCCTCTCCATCTTCATGTTCATTTCTGTAACAGCCTTCTACAATCTGACCCAAAGAAATCTGTCCAGATGTCTAAAACAGAGAAAGAACCTTAAACCTACTACACAAAGATAAGAAGGGAGGGGGACTTATCTGAGAAGAGGAAGAGAGAGGAAATATGGGAGGAAAGTAAAAACAGAGACAGGCAGACAGACTGATGAGAACAAATGTGTGTGTTCTGGCAATAAAAAGAGAAATAATAAGACACTTAACAGAGAAAGCCAAGTCCAGAGATCTGCCAAAGGTACTGGGAAATTGGTCCAGCCAAGAAATCTGTCAGTCTAACATTCTTTTTCCTTTTAAAGATCCATACAGTTTGACATAACAAAGGATTGAATCCATAACAATGGAAAAGGATCTCCTCTATTTATTGCAGTCTGAGTCAATTGTTCTTTAAAATCAATTGCTTTTTGCATTTAGAGGGGAAAAGACATTTTTGATGTCCTAATTTTTGGCTGCATAAGAATGAGATTCATTAAAGGGGATTTTGGGCAGGTGCTGGACCCAATGGCAATGCGCAAGAGCTTAGGCGATGGGCAGGGGGGCAGGCGGGAGCACTGGCACCCCCCCTGCAAGTACTGGCTGGGGAGTGGAGCATTATGGTGCTCTCAGAAATGGCTGCAGCCACTTCCAGAAAGTGTGGAGGCTCTCCTTGTTAAACGGAATCAGCTGAGGGGGATGTTTGGTCGAATACTGTTGGGGAAAAAATACGTTATCACTGGGGGTGAAAAAGGATAATTTAAAATGTTTTACTAAACATGGGCAGAAATTTCCATCATCAGAATAAAATTGTCAATTACCTATGCTAATACTATTAGCAATTATTAATGCCGTGATTTTCTATTTATTTCCTCCGATGCATGGGCATGTGTACATGCATACACAGTCTTGCACTTTTCCAGATGAGACCCTCCCTGAGTTTGTTTGTAGACTCAGGGCATCTCTACACCAGCATAGGACCACACTAAGAGCATAATACAGTGTACCTGCTCCACCTGCACTGCACTCAGCTGGACACAGAGCACAATGCATCTGCCTTATTTGCAAGTACCAACAAGCTTGTTATCTTGAGCATATTGGGACAATTACAGCTCCACATGAAGGCAGCTAGATTGCATCCATTTCTGGGTGTAGTACACATGAAACAGGCACACCATGCTTCACTCTGGTTCTCATGCCCCAGACAAATGGATGTCTTCCATTGCACATCTATTCAGTGTAAGCCTCTCTTTTAGCTTTGAATTTAAAAAGCAAAAAACTTTCATGGATGTTTCACAGGAATA
This sequence comes from Caiman crocodilus, assembly GCA_030014935.1. Taxonomy (NCBI): domain Eukaryota; kingdom Metazoa; phylum Chordata; order Crocodylia; family Alligatoridae; genus Caiman; species Caiman crocodilus. Next base: position 32,425,673 of record JAGPOW010003316.1, read on the forward strand.
AAATATCTTTGCAAGTACAAAATAAAGCAAGCTCATCAAGCCAAATCCACAGTGTAAATCAACTAAAGTCCATCTGAAATGAATGCTACAGGAACTTCCATCAGGTAAGATCTGACCTAACAAAAACAGGAGAGCTTGATTGAGATAAATGTTTCCTTGCAGTAATACACTAATACATGTGAACCAGAAAGTGAAATACAAAACTGAGTACAAACTCACTACAATGAGACATGTATTTACAGGCACCCTCTCCCTGGGCCACCTGCATTAATGGCTGGAACCATCCCAGTCCCCACGATATTTCCTTTCTCTTCCCATGCTAACTCCTTCTATGTTAAGTGACCAATGGTGACAGTTATTAACAGGTTTCACTGTGCAAACAAAACTATCCTTTGTATTTTAATTGTCCTAATTCCAAGTAAAGGAAAGTACAGGATATTTGGTGGTGTTTTGTTACCCTTGCAGTGTAGCTATCAAATCTGACTGGAAACCTTCATTAAAGACTTTACCTGTTCTTTACCCTTTAATATGGGTTCTTGCTGTAGTAATTCAAAACTCCTAGATACGTGAGAAGGTAGTAAGGAGTTGTCTCTACTTGTACAGAAACCAAATCGCAAGGTCCCAATCATTATCCAGAGCCCATAGGCAAAGGAAGTCTTGAGGTTCTATAAAGGTTAAAAAAGTCATGTGATTTTTCCCCTTACAAAAATACAGTCCATACTCTCCTAGCTACAGTAACTATATAGAAAGCCCAGATTCCCCCTTGCAATAAAGATGGATAGGTAGACTCTGTACTGTGATAAAGGTCTGTCTTCCTTGATGTCTTTCTTACTTCTTTCTTCTGCCTTCTACCTGGGACTCCCCTAAAGGCATGGGAATATTTAAGACCTATCTCCCTAACTTGGTTCAGATGGTCTTTTCCTGCCCTCCTTTGCTCTGTATCAGCAACATAAAGGCTTCCTATACACATGCTGAAGGAAGCAGGGGTAGAGGGAGGGAGGGGAGGAGAGGTGTTACTTGAAACAGTTTCTGGACAGTCACTCTAATTAAAATAGTGCATCGTTAGATGTATTAAGGCCCTGTGCATTTTAAAATGGCTGTAGGATGCTTTATGTAAAGCTTATTAGATGAGGTTTAGATTAAGCGCCCCCACTGCCAATTTGAAAGTAATGGGAGATTAATACATGTGGCAGTGAGGCAACACTGGAGTGTTATAATTAGAATGAGAACAAGTACATGTATAGGCATCCAAATAGACTAAAAGGTGGTTAAAAGACACAGCTAGGGATTCCTCTTGTGGCAGGGAATCACATTTAGCCAGAAATATGAGTCAGTTTTGGGAATAAAAGATATGCTGGGAGACAAATAAAGAACAAAAAGAGTTATGGTCAGAGAATATGTTCCAATGATTCTAACTGGAATACAGACTCCTGAAGCTACAGACAGATGGTTATAGTTTAGTACAAATTAAAAGGCACTCAAAAGTACGCTAAGGGACTAAACCATCCCTACCTGTCCACAGAGTTTATGGCAGTATAGAGAAGTGCCATACAACCCTATTTGCCATACAACCCAATGTTGCTACTAATACATAGCACAGTTCCATAGACTGTGTAAAGCTGCATATATCATCTTGATCCTTAGAGTGTAAAAGGGGTATGCCTCAAGGCTTGACACTTTCAATCTGGCATGTAATGGTGAAATGGCTGTTTTGTCTGAACATTGTTTCTTGAAATAGCTTAGCTCTTCTAAGCTTTTGATAATAAATTCTGCTTTTATTACAATGTCAAGTGGAGAAGGGCAATTACTGTTCCTGAAGTATTTATCACTAGAATGGAGTGAAAAAGTTTTGCTCAAAAAAGGAATAATTTGGATTCATTGTTTATTACTCTCATATTTTCATCACCAGCACAGTTCGCCATCAGCATATGGCAGCCTTAATGTAAAGGGAAAAAGAAAATTGCATAACATGGACTGGAGATAAATGGGTGTTTTCAAATGCAATACAAGTAGATGAAATTTGACTTCAGAAGAAAATGTATGGCATGCATAATTATCTACAGTATTTGTGCCTTTAATTATGCAATTGTAGAGTTGCAAGGAATCTTAAGGATCATCAACCCCCAACTCCCTGCATGAATGCAAGATTCATTTTTCCTAAATCACTTGAGACCAATGTTTTTCAGCCTCTTCTTGAAAACATCCAATGAAGAAAATTCCACAACTTGCCTAGGCAGCTTGTTCCATTATCCTACTGTTTTGCACTTAGAAAGTTCAAGTCTCAGGGAAAACTAAGCTTTGTTACAATTCAAACTTCTAGTTTTTTGTGGTGCCCTGTATGGCAAAGGAGAATAACATTTTTCCATATTCTTTCTGATAGCCATTCAAATGTTTGAAAACTGCTATTAAAGGGCACCTATATACATAACTGACCTCTGCTCTGACATGCTAATTAACACGCATCAGAGCAGACTCAATTAATCAAATCTTTTGTGAGTCTGCTGGAGTGTGCTAATTAGCACACTAATTAGCACACTCCAGCAGCTTCCACATCACATGTATTCAGCATCCCACATTTCAAAACTGCAGCACGGACACTTTAACTAAAGCTTGTTGGACAAGCTTTAGTTAAAGCACCCCACCACCATTTTGAAGCATGGGACACTGAATACATGTGACACTGCAGGTGCTTTAATTAGAGTAGCTCTGAGATCTGCTCCAGTTAAAGAGTTCCACTTCTACCCCAGAGCACAGGTATAGTTGCCCAAAGTTTGCAACAAAGTTTTGACTAGCAAAAAGCTACAAGTTGTACACACTTATTTTTGTCAAATAAGGCAACTTCAAGACCATATGCACCTGATATATTATAAACAAATACAAGGATTTGTATATAAAATGCAGTTCATAAAATATTGATCATGTAATAAAGTTTCAATCTTTGGCTTTCTCTCGTAAGAGTTCCATTTAAGACAGGGAAGAAAAACTGAAAAAAATATTGATGAATAGTTAGTCTAATTCCTATAAAGTGCAGTTTCTTTTTATTATGTAGGGCAATGTACCAATGCTTCCTTAAAGCATGGTTTGAAAAAGTGTGATGGAGGCAGTAGAAATAGAATGTTTCCACAGACTTTGGGATTGTGTCCTCCCAGTGCAGTATGATGAATTGCTGTACAATGGACTGGAACATAAATCTCTGGAAGCTAATTTTTAAGCAGCATTTTGACTGCCTGGAGGAAACCAGTGTAGTTTTGTATACTGCTTTCTACTATGCATCTTTTTTTAATTAAAGGGCAGTTTGTAAAATCAATGTGCATATACAACCCCAAACATCAATATGCCTTTTATGCATAGAATAACTGTATGACATGCCTTTTGCTGAGAAGTGCTACTATTTTATTTTTCATTCTTTCTTAAAAGTAAATGAGACCCATGTCAGGGCTAGCCCTGCCAAGAGATCATAACACCCAATGCCTGGCCAGCTTGAACTCAACCCAATTCTTCTGAACTGCTACCCTGTATCTGTCCTGCCATGCCTTGATGGAACAACCAGTAGTGAGGAAGATATTCTGAGGCCTAGAGTCCTACCCTTTTTATATTTGTTCAGGGCCCAACCCTCTTGGTCCAGACCTACTGCTAGCTTCAGTCCTAGGCCCACTCATTCAGGCCATGGCTCCTTGGCAGCAGCAGCTTTGCTGAGAATTAAGCTCCACAGTCAGCTCTCTGCACTCCCAGCCTTGAAGGGGTTAGATTCCTACCTTTTTCTCATTCCCTGTGTATGATCCCCTTGCCAAAAAGAGGTTGATCTTGTTGGGCTCTATATGGTGCCTACAATACAACCTCCACCTCCCCTTAGAGACACCTGCAATACTCTGGTCAAACGAAAATACAAGCAACCACTTCAAACTAAAATAGTGCCCATCCAGGCATTTGCACATAAAACCAACATAAACTAAAATTCTTTAGCCCTTCTGGGTCCTGTGGCAGGGTAAAAGGAGAAATAAAGAAAACCTTCACAGTCCTTAGTCACCAGGGTCTCCCTTATTCCTTCTGGACACCACTGTGGTTTGTCTGGGAGTCCTGCCTACTCCCCTGCCAGGTCCAGAATGCCCCCCCACAACCTAAGGCAAAACCTATTTCCTTCCCTGAGCTGCTCCCCTTCCAGTCAGCCTGGTTTATTATCTCATCTGAGCACAAGGCTTTCTCATTAGTCCCAGACCTGCCAGTGCCTGCCCTTTGGCTGTAATCCCTTCAACTTCCCAGGGCAGAGCAACTTGTTGTTACATGGATCTTATACTTTCCCCTCTTGCTGCTTGATACCTGGGGCTTCTCCCTAGAGGCCCCTGCAGTTAGCTCCTTTTTCCCCTGCCACAAAGATCCTGCTCTTAAAGGGTTCCTGCTGGTCCTTATGGCCCTGTAGCCTTCCCACAGTAACAAGGCAAGGGTTTCCCTGTTACACACCACAAATGCCAATGTTGTCATAGGTGACTCAAAAGGGTTTTTATGGGGGTTTTTTGTACAGCATTTTGTATCAGTGTGCCTCACACTCTTGATTGTATTTATCCTCATAATACCTCTGGAGAGTAAGGACATGCTATTAACCCCATTTTATGGATGGGGAACTGAGACACGGATACTCTAAGTGACTTCCTTCAGGTTACAGAATCTGAAGCCCAATCTCCCAAGTCCTAGCTTAGATCCTAACCTAACCTATTCTTCCTTTCTAACACAGAAAAGAAGAAACAAAATTTTAAGTGGCATATGCAGGGGATTTTCTAATAAGCAGGCTCAACTTTTAGAAGCATTTCACTGTTCTTTGTTGTGATGGAAACAGATTCATGTTGTAGACAGGCAGAGAGTGTACAACAGCCAATGTATAGCACATGTATAGCAATAGTGCTTTTCCTGGTCTAACAGCTACTGTGAGATGAAACAGTACGCATCCCATTCTACCACCTGCCTTACCCCTTGTGGAGCTAGAACACTACTAAAGAGCAGTTAATTCCCATCAGTCGCTCAAAAAAATATGAGGCCTGTAACTAGGATTTGTTTCTGCTCCCCAAAACATTACCCAAACAAGAACACTCTAGTTCATATAAAATAATTAATTAATTAAGTAAATGAACAGTATAGGTGTATGAAAACACACTTTGGATCTTAAAATATTTATTGTCCCTCTGCTTAGTATGGTGATAATTAATTTGAGGAAAGACCTCTCCATTGATGTAAGTTGATAAAAAAGATTATGACAAATTTGGGGTTGATTATTCCATAGGAGAATCCAATTAACATCTTATTTTTGTGTAGTTAATGTACAACAGTGACTTTTGTATAAATGTGTTTGTATTTTCTATTAATACTTTGCATTAAACATGCTACACCAGCTGCTCATTACACCACTTCTAATACAGTCTTTCCATTGTGTGTTAATACAATCCTTGATACAATCCATGAGCATTGTAAGAAGGGTTTTGCCTACTTCATAGAGGGTGCATCTATACGAGTCTAAAATCACCATTTTTAAGGGCACATTAAGAATGCAGGTCTACTCATGTGCTCCCTTAATGTGCCTTAAAAATAGTGATTTCAGGCTAATTGTGCCTCAATTTGATGCCTGCCTAAAGCAGGTATCTAATTTAGGTGCAAATAGTTAAGGAACCTTAAGGGAAGTGTAGACGTCTTAACCTGCCTTAACACTGTGTATGTTGACAGAGCAGGATGAAGACAAGCCCACAGGTCCCCAAGCTGCTGCAGAGCACCACAAAGAAGTGGTGGGTGTTGTTCTCCATGGAGCATATGTTGGAGCTGGAGTGGCAATTCCAGCAGCAGTGGTACCTGTCAGTGTGCCAAATGACTAAGTCCCAAGTTGGTCAGCACACTGACACTACCACTGCTCCCAGAACTGCCACCCCAGCTCTAGTGTCTGCACCTTGGAGAAGAGCACTCACTGTTTCTTTTTCTTGGCAGCACCTGGTGACAGTGCAGGGCCCTGTGGGCTTGGCTTTGGCCCACTGTCAATTGACACTGTGGAGAAAGGAACACAGGAAGGGGGTTTGAGTTGGGGCTGGGCCAGTTGCATCCAGGGTGCACCCCGCCCCTTTCTCTGCTCTCCCTGGCCAGGAATGCACTCATTGTTTGCACTACACCTGGCCACTTTCCCAGTGCAGCACCTGCCCACCACCCACAGGCCCCAATGTATCTGCGCATATGAGGGTGGGAGGCGGGAGGGCTGTCCAGGGTGCTGCCCAGGGCAGTCTGCAAAAGTACTTGCCCAGTGAGCCATGTCAAGGCACCTTAAGGTGTGCACATGTAGATAAGCACCTAAATCACCTTAATGTACCTTAGGCTAAGATGCATTAAGTTTAGGTATGTGTATATTCATGTGTAGACACACCCAGAGTGTATTATATAAGCCACACTGAGCTCCGAAAGCTAAAAAAATTAATTAAAAAAATCAGGAACAAATGCAATTTTCCAAACTGTTCTTTCTGCCATTTTGATAATCATTTTATTCTCCATCAGAATATATATGTAGGAAGCCATATTCAGAAAAGGAGTAGTATTTTCATTCTTTGCTGCCATTTTGGTTAAGCAGTGACTTAGCTAAATGGTCATACTTTACACTTCAGAAAATAGTTTCTCTCTCTCATTTCAATTAACTTTCTGTCAATAAGAAAATCCCACAAACATTACAGTGAGATCTGTTCCCTATGAAAGATGTTCTGGAAACCAATAGTTTAATATTCTTTTAACAACTACCTGTAAGGCTTGATTTCACTGAAGCTTACCTTAAATTATAATTCCACTGTTGTCCCTAATTCAAGTTCTGTGCATACCCAAACACCTATAGTTCTGTCTGGTAATATTTTTAACTTTTAACTGTCTTTGAACAGCTACACACCAGCCATACCACTTGTACCCACATTCATATTAGTATTCCAGTTACAAATGGTTTGGTGCTAGGACTTCTAGGGGTATATCTGTCAAAATGAACATTTATTCCTTCAGAGAAAAGAAAAGAAAAGTCTACTTATTTTTTTACATGAGAACATGGCCACGCCTTGCTTTCATTTCATTTTTATACATCATCCAGTTCAGAAGTTCATTCAGCAAAATGCCAAACTCTTAAGTACAGTAAGTAAAAAAATAACATTTATATCCCATTTGGAGGGCTAGGACAATCAAACCCCAGCCATATTACTAGTATTGATTCCAAAAACATTTTAGAAAGCCCTGGGGTTTATTACTAACAGAATCTCATCTATTGATGCAAAGGAGATATTTCATCATCAAGTAACTGAATAGCAGATCAAGGAATGGAAAGAGCTGGTGAGCTATGGAACTTACCACAAAATCTCATCAAATCTCAGCAACTGAATTCTGCCTGCTTGAAAAGTTATCAAATTTCTCCAGCCCAGAGAAAGAAATATTAAGGTACACATTATCATGATGATAGACTGGGACACAGATGCTTACTAACAACAGACTTGATTTTTCACATCTCCTCCCATGAATGGATGGGAACAAGATGCCCAACAAAGAAGTCCAACTAAGGACTTCTCCTCTTAATACAGCTGTCTGAAATATTGTTTTCATGAATGTGCTTGGGGTCAAGGAAGTGTCATGTCTTTCACCCTTACCTGAGGCTTAACTTACCTCTCATTGAAAGTAATAGCTTCTTTAGCTGTATTGGCCCTAACTCCAAAATTGATCCCCCACTCAGAGTACAGTCAACATGAAGGGAACCTGCCACTTGGCTTACATGGCTGCAAAACTCAGCTGTTCCCTGGGAACCATCCTTGAACAGACCTATGGACAATGGACCTTGGATGTCTTCTCCTTATCCCACCACAACATTTCTAGTGCTGTCATTTATTCCTAAGATTCAACCCCCTTCTTCTACAATGGTCTTTTCCGATGCTTTCCTCATCACCTCCTGCTCCCAATCTAATCATTAGAAGCATGTCACTCAGGACTGGTTCCAGACTCAGGGCAGTAGCAGGGACCTGGCTGAACACTTCAACATTAGGACAAGTACACCGACTTTATGTGTCTGATATCATGCACACCACTCTAGTTAAGCCTCACATTGCCAGCTTCCTTGAAGCAGTTTCTGCTTCTCCTAAGATCCTGTTCTTTGAATGACATTAACAATATTAACAATATTGATATTAACAATAAAGCCTGAACTGCTCTTACAGCCAGCTAGTGGCGCATACAGTAGGAAGTATGTTTTAATGTTGTTAGACAGAACTTGGCTGAGCTGTGCAGAAAATGGACTTCACATAGAAATACCAGGGTAAAGGCTGGGTTATATACACTGGTGCATAGTGGGCTAGTGTAGAGTGACTAAGGAAAAGGACCAGAATAGAGAGTCACAACAACTGCAAGATAGCTCTGAAGGATGACTGTTTAAGCATAATCACAGATATGTGCTTTTCAACAGCCTCCTTACTGTGAAGTAGGTTAAAAGGAATATAGTTCAAAATGGTACACAAGCACACCCCATCATTAAATCATGACATACAAGTATGCATTTAATAAGCACATAAAACATTTGAATCAGGGCTTTAGTGTAGATGTTAGGTGGCTTAGGCAACAATTATAGCTAGCTTGAAAAGCAGGGGTTCTAGTTAATGGGAATTTTGTGTTCTAAAAATGTGGTTTTGGCCCAAGTTGAAAGGAAACGTCCCCCTCCCTGGCCTTTTATTTATTTATTTTTACATACATATCAAAAAGGATCCTAAAGTACTTAATGAAATTGATCCTTGGATCCTAAAGGTATTCAATGAAATTGACTAATAACACTAGTGAAATAGACAAGAACAAATGTCACAGCAGCTGCAGAGGTTTCCGAGGGTCCCCATTCAGGACCAGATCCACTAATGGACTCCTCAGTAACTGAGAACAGAGCTCCCTGGGTTCCCAGATCCAGGACATACCTTCCATAAATCTAGGTAGATTCAATCTGCCTTGAATTCAGCAAAAGTTTATTGAACCTGGAGGGATGTCAGGGTCTTTAAGTCAGCATTTTCTGAAAAATCTTTGCTTCATTAGAAAATTTCTGACCAACAGTAGCAACAACACACGTATCAACATTCAGAAAGAGTGAAGTATAGCTTTAGCCATAGCCTACTTGTATAGAAAGTAATTGGTGGAAGCTGTGCTGATGCTCTATTTAACTGGTTAAAACTATCAGGTCAGTGATCTTGATCCCCCCTTTGCGGGTGGTACTGCCAGCCACCCTGGGATCCCAGCGGGACGGGGCTCCCAGCACACACTTCCGGTCTAGCTGGAACACCTGATTGGCTGTAGGGCCAACGATGGGAATTTCAAACTGTGGGCTTTAAAATCCATGGTTGGAAAGAACCACTGGCAGTTGGGGATCAGGAGCTGAGGCAGCAGGGCACACGTGTGCCCCCCCCACACACACACACGTGTGCCCCCTTACCTCAGCAGAAGAGGCAGCTGCAGCAAGCAGTGAACGGCGGTGGTGGTAGCTCAGGAGACAGCAGAGGGGGCAGCAATAGCTGATTCCTCGTAAGGTAAGTGGGGCAGAGGGTAGAGCACAGCTGAAGCAGATCCAAAGGGGAAGGCCTTTGGAGCCCTCTTAGTTCACCTGAGAGGCAGCTGCACTTTCGAGCCACGGGCAGGCAGCACACATGAACAGTGCATGCAAACAGGCATGTCCTGTAAGGGCATGACGGCATTTGTGCCCGCGTTTGCGTAAGGCGGACATGAGGTAGCAGCCCAGAGGGGCACCTCCAGCAAGTGAGAGAGCAGTAGACACAGCTCTGCAGACATGGTGCAGATGTGGAGCACCGTTGCTAGGGGCCTCACCCTGGCACTGCCACCTGCCATTGGCTCTCCTGAGGCCACCACCCAGACGGAGCTCTTTGTGAGGTTGGTGGCCCCTTGCCCCCTTGTCTGTGTGGGGGGACTTGGTGGGGCCCTGAGGGGGGTGGTCCCCCTGCCTGTCCCTCCTGTGCCTGGCTTAGGGCCCTGGAGAAGCAGGTGAGAGAGCTCCAGGCTGAGGTGAGCAGGCTGAGGGAGAGCCAGGATGCAGAGGATGGAATTGATGCCTATTTCTGTTTTCTGCAGGCCCGGTCACCCACTGTACAGCCCCCCCAGGAGACGCGTCCAACACAGGTGGCAGAAGGTGTCCAGATCCAAAGCTGCTCAGCCTAGAGTTGTGGAAGCTCCCCAGGTACACCTGGGGAACAGGTTTGAGGCCCTGGCAGCTGTGTGGAGGAAGACAGTTCAAAGGCCTCCAGAGGGGACGATGGCACTCCCCACACGAAAATGGGCAAAGATCAAGCACCAGCAGGAAGAAACACCGGGTCCTTGTCATTGGAGACTCCATCCTATGAGGGCTGGAAGATCCCATCTGCCAGTGTGACCCCACGACGCGGAGGGTCTGCTTCATGCCTGGGGCTCGGGTTTGGGACATCATGAAGAGGATTCTGGCCTACATCCAGCCTGCAGACCAGTACCCCATGGTTGTCATCCACGTGGGAACAAATGATGCAGCCAGGGGAAACCCTAACCACATTATGAAGGACTTTGAGGCTTTGGGGGCCAAGCTTAAGGAGATGTGGGCACAGGTGGTATTCTCCTCTGTCCTTCAGGTGTTGCGGGGACGGTGATATGAGGCCTGAATTGGTGAGGTCAACTGGCACTTACAGAGTTGGTGCCACCAGACGGGCCTTGAGTTCCTAGATAATGACCCATGCTTTTGGGTCGGGGACTTGCTGGGGCAGGATGGGCTTCACCTCTCTTCTAAAGGCAAGCATGTCTTCTCTTTCACGTTGGCTGATCTCATACAGTGAGCTTTAAACTAGCCTCGCCGGGGAAGGGGGCCACAGGAAGACGAGGAGATGCCACCCAAACAAGACAGGTGACACATGCAACGAGTCTCCAGGTAAGAAACGGGGGTCCAGATAGTCTTCCTAATCGGGGGGTGGCAAGCACAGCTATGCAAGACCTTAAATGTCTGTATACCAATGCTTGGAGTAAGGGGAACAAACAGGAGGAATTCTCTCCCAGAATAGCCATTTCAAACCCAGACGTAGTGGGGCTTAAAGAAACATGGTGGGATTCATCTCACAACTGAGCAGTTAGCATTAGGGGCTATAGGTTCTATAGGCGGGATAGAGAAGGAAGGGAGGGAGGGGGTGTGGCACTCTATGTCAAAGAGAAATACACATCTTCTGCCAGCAAAATGGGGTCAGAGGAGGGGCAAGCTAATGTCAAGGGGGTCATGGGCACAGAGATTTAATGGTGGGGGTCTACTACAGACCTCCCAACCAAGGGAAGGACCTGGACCAGGAATTTTCAGGCCAGCATGCAAAGGCACTTGAGGCAAGGGATGTAGTTGTCATGGGTAATCTAAATTACCCAGACATCTGCTGGAAGCAGCAGTCAGCCAGGTCAGGCTGTTCCAGGACGTTCTTGACAGGACCTCCACTTAACCCAAGAGGTGCACAGTCCCACCAGAGGAAATGCCCTGTTGGACCTGGTCCTGGCCACAGGCGATAATCTGGTAAGGGGGCTCCAGGTCCTGGACCACCTGGGTGACAGTGATCATCCCTTGCTGGAATTCATCATCCAGCGCAGGATGTCAAGGGCTTGCAGCAAGGTGGTAGCCCTAGACTTCAAGAGGGCCAACTTCAACAAGTTGAGGAAATTAGTGGGAGAGGCACTGGGGGTCTCGAAGGCAGGGGAACTCAGTGCCCAAGATGAGTGGTCATTCCTTAAGAGGACAATACTCAGGGCCCAAGGGGTGATAATTCCAACAAGATGGAAGGGGGACAAGAGTGCCCAAAAGCCTCCCTGGCTCATGAAGATCGCCTGGGAATGCCTGATTGCCAAAAAGGCGGTGTACACCCAGTGGAAGGGGGTAAGGCTATCTCCAAAGAAGAGTATATCTCCACTGCTCAGGCCTGTAAGGGGCTGTTAGGAAAACTAAAGCGGATATAGAGCTAGGATTAACATCCAAGATCAAAGATAATAAAAAGTCCTTTTTCAAATATATAGGAAGGATGAAGTCACTGGGAAATGTGGAGCCCCTGCAAGATCCACTGAGCAATCTGGTGGTTGCGCCACAGGAGAAGGCAGACCTCTTTAACAAATTCTTCATCTCCATTTTCTTGTGCAAGGATCAGGACTCCCCCACTGTGTTTCAAGACGGACTCAAGGGGAATGCCTCAAGACCTAAGGTTGAGGAGGACCGGGTTAGAGTGCTTCTGGAGAGGCGGGACATGTCCCCATCTTTAAGAAAGGGAGGAGGGAGGACCCGGGCAACTATAGGCCCATCAGTCTTACCTCAATCCTGGGGAAACTCTTTGAGAAGATCATCAAGATGGGCTGGCATAGGGGATGATGCTCAGGGGCAACCAGCATGGTTTCATTAGGGGCTGGTCATGTCAGACCAACCTGATTGCCTTTTACGATCAGGTTACAAAAGCACTGAATGCAGGTGTCGCTGTGGATATAGTCTTTCTGGACGTCAGCAAGGCCTTTGACGCTGTCTCCCAACCCATCCTCTTTAAAAATCTAGGTGACTGTGGCATCGATACCTACACAGTCAGATGGATTTCTAATTGGCTGAAGGGTCGTACTCAGAGGGTGGTGGTGGACGGGTCATATTCGACCTGGGGGAAAGTGGGCAGTAGAGTCCCCCAGGGCTCGCTCCTTGGGCCTGCACTGTTCAACGTCTTTATCAGCAATTTGGATGATTGGGTGAAAAGCAACCGGTATGCTGATTTTACCAAAATTTGGGGTGAGGTGGGCACTATTGGGAGGGAAAGACTGCAGAAAAATCTGGATAGGTTGCAAGCATGGGCTAACAAAAACAGGATGCGTTTCAATACGGACCAGTGCAGGTTGTTGCACGTGGGCAGTAGTAACTGGCAACACACTTATAAGATGGGAAACTCCATTCTTGAGAACACCGAGGCAGAATTGGATCTTGGAGTCATTATTAACTCCAAGATGAACATGGGCTGACAATACAAGGTCATGGTTGGCAGGGCTAACCGGACCCTATCATGCATCCACAGGTGCATCTCAAATAGGACCAAGGAGGTGATCCTCCCCCTCTATGTGACACTGGTCAGGCCACAGCTGGAGTACTGTGTCTAGTTCTGGGCACCCCACTTCAAGAGGGATGTGGACA
>JAGPOW010003316.1:32438946-32486410 GCA_030014935.1 Caiman crocodilus
AGGAGGTGATCCTCCCCCTCTATGTGACACTGGTCAGGCCACAGCTGGAGTACTGTGTCTAGTTCTGGGCACCCCACTTCAAGAGGGATGTGGACAACATTGAGTGGGTCCAGAGGAGGGCCATCCACATGATCCAGGGACAGCAGGGCAGACCCTAAAATGAGAGACTATGGGACCTGAACCTGTTCAGCCTCCACAAGAGAAGGCTGAAGGGGGATTTTGTGACTGTCTATAAACTCACTAGGGGGGGACCAGAAGGGTTTGGGGGAGACCTTGTTTCCCCTAGCGCCCCCTGGGATAACAAGGAATAGCAGCGGCAAGTTGTTGGAGAGTAGGTTTAGGTTAGACATCTGTAGGAACTGCTTCACAGTCAGGGTGGCTAGGATTTGCAACCAACTTCCAAGGGAAGTGGTGTCGGCTCCTACTCTGGGGGTCTTTAAGAAGCGGCTCGATGCCTACCTGGCTGGGGTCACTTGAGCCCAGTTGCCCTCTTGCCCAGGCAGGGGGTCAGACCTGAAGATCTACAAGGTCCCTTCTGACCCTATTTCTATGATTCTGTGATTCTATGATTCTTGTAAATATTGTATTATGCTTTGCTGAGTTCCAGAATTAATATTACATTATACCCATACATATTTCTTTATATAAAGATATTAATCTCTTTACTAATTTGTTTAAAATATCCATTAAAAACATTTATTAAATATTTTTTATAGTTTCAAGTCATCCTTAAAGCTAGATTTCCCAGAAAGCCCCTGATTATTGCAACATGTTGTCGCAAAATGTAGCCTTTCCCTGAAGGCATCACTAGTACTGGAATAGCAGTAACTTAAAAACTTCCTTGGAACCTTTTCATGTAACCAGCCCATAGAGTACTCTGAGAAAGAACACATTGCTGAAACCAGTTTGTCCAGTAATGCTTTTTGCTATCCTATTTGAGAAAAAAAGGATTGGCCTTCATTTAAGCAGCTAGTGGGAATTCCCTTCAAGATTTTATGGAAAAAATGAGGACTAGGAATATACATTATAGCTTTCTTTGTAACTCTAGTGGAAGATTTTCCATAGATGGCAATTAATCATTTATTTTAAGAATTCTGGTGATTCACTGCTGATTTTAACAATACATGTTTAGATGGGAAGGAAGATGAGAAAGTTTTCCCATCTAATTTTCCTGGTGTTTTGCCCTGGAATCATTTGGTAGATTCGTTTTTTAAAATAAATTTTATTTAGGTATATTTCCAAGGGCAACTTAATCTAATACGAAAATATATTTTTAAATATTTTTTTAAATATCTGTTGCACTGTAGATGAGTATTAGGGCTGTGTGAAATTTCACTCCGTGTTTCATTTTGAAGCTGCTTTGATGCATTTCGAGCTTGAAACAGTGAAATTGAACAAAAACAAAAGCCTTTGAAACAGCTTTTAAATTAAACAAGGGCACTTGAAACATTTCAAAAGTTTCAAAAAATTTGGAGTAAAGCCAGGCGTGCTTGGCTTCAGTTCTGGTCCCAGCCAGCAGCAGTAGCTTCCAGTCATATGGAGGTTGATTGGGGCCCACCTGCATCCCGGGGAGGGCTGCAGGGTTGTGCCGGACTCCTCCTACACGTGCAGGCCCCTAATATGCCTGTCATATGACAGGAGGCTGCTGCTATTGCCAGCTGGGACTGGTGCTGGGGGTAGCCTGCACCCAGCACCAGGAAGATTGGTGCTGCCACTGGCCCCAGACAGCAGCACCAGCTTCTGTCATCTGGCAGGCAGATCAGGCCCGCCCAGATCCCCAGAAGGGTTGCAGTTGCTGTGCCAGGTGCAGGGCCCTGATTTTCCTCCTGGATCACAGGAGGCTGGTGCCACCACCTGGGACCAGTGGCAGGCCAGCTTGGGGCAAATCAGCTCATGCGGGGAGTTGCCCCAGTCCCCAAAATCAGGGCAGCGGCGGGTCCCTACATGAGTTGATTTGCACCAGGCCCTGCACCGTCCTCAGGCCACTTCAGTAAGAAGTCTGGAGCACATCAGCTCATGCAGGAACCCATCACCACCCCGATCCCAGGGCAGGGGAGAGTCCCACCTGAGCTGATTTGCCCCAGGCACCCTTCTTGGGCTTGATCCAGTATGGGGTCCGAGGCATATCAGCTCATGTGGGGACCTGTCATCATGGGTATCACATCATGGACATATGGGAACACTTCTCATAATGGCCCACTCATATGTAGAACTTCTTGGAAATTATTGATCAAAACTGTATTTCAGAGCAAAATGAAGATTTGGTGACCAAGCAGGGCAGCAGGGCTTGTTTGGAAGTGATACTACCAGCAGCAGTTGGAAGGAGCTTCTACCACAGGGCTATCAGGAAGTGAGTCCAGCTGCCCTGCTGCCCCAGCCACGCTGTGAATTTGAGGATGGCAGGACCAACCATGCCCACCACAACCCAGGCTGCCTCCTATGCCTAGGCCAGGCAGGGCCAAAAATCCTGCCATGGACCAGACAAAATCCTTTGGCAGGCCAGATCTGGCCTGAAGGCTGCAGTTTGTCCACCCGTAATTTAAAGTATAACTTTCATTGGCTTCACTAGGGTAGGACTAGTTCTCTAGACTTTTTAAAGTAGGTCCATATTTTAATGTGATTGTATTTCTCCAACTAAAAGTGGAACAAAGAATCTATAGAGCTGTACAGGACATAATAGTTCTGATAAGCTATCCCAGGTTAGAACTATACACATAATTCAAAACTGCAGCCTGGAAATATTGCTGCGATTATTTGTTAAGGTAGCAGCAAGCACTTCATTATTAGGAACAAAAAATACAAACCATCACTAGCTCTGACACATTTTGATTCCAGAAACTGTTGCTTCTTGATTACATCCTGCAGTGAAGAAATTTAAATTTTAAACAGGAATGATTCAGTTTACTTTGTGAAATGAGTGCTGCCTTGTTCTCATGATGCCATTTGTAATTATTTTGAGAATGGCTATTAAAAACCTACATATGTAAATGAAAATGAGCACATTGTTAAAGTCTTATGGGGCAGTTTTAAAGGTCTTACTGTGTTGGCAATAGATACCAAAGTATGTAAGTGAGTGTTTTCCCAAGGTGAGTCCCTATGAGTCATAAAAAATGATAAAAGTTAATCATGGAAAATATCTATGTGGTAATTAAATGTAGAAAGTAATGAGTAAATTGCACAGAGAATGTGTCTAATACAAAAGCTCTTTTTCTAATATCAAATACAAAAGTGAATTGTGAAGTCTTTTACTTGCTCATTACTCAGTCAAGTTCCCACTGAGTAACTCATTTAAGTTCCTGAGACTTTGTCTCAGGGAAATGATGAGCTGGATCCCCTGGGAAGCCAGGCTGAGGGGGAAAGGAATCCAGGAGAGCTGACAGTATTTGAAAGAAACCTTACTGCGGGCACAGAAACAAACCATCCTGATGCTCAGGAAGAATAGCAAATGTGGCAAGTAAGCAGTTTAGCTTAGCATATAATTCTTTGGTGAGCTTAAACACAAAAAGGACGCTTATAAGAAGTGGAATCTTGGACAAACAACTTTGGAGAAGTATAAGAATATTTCTCAGAGAGAACAGAAACTGAGTGGGTCCTTTACTGTTCTTGGGGGTTTTTTTCCCAACACTTTTTAAAAAGAAAGCTGTGTTTTTCCTGTCAGTGTGATCCATCAGTGTGCAGGGAAACACATACATTACATACACTTACACACATACATCATAGAAGAAGTCAGATATTATTAAACAGAACACCATACAGAAGAAGTCAGAAAATCATAGAATAAGAAGAGACTATATGTAGTTATTATTAGTTATAGTTACATACAGTGACGATACATAGGGGGGTGCACATGCACTCCCTGTGAGCGCAGGCCAGGGAGTGGGGGCACCAGGGAAAGTGCTGCTGGCTCTTCCAGGAGCGCTGCACATGCCTCCCGGTTGGTGTGATTGGCTGCAGGGGACCCAGCCACTCTCAGCAAGATTGGCTGTGGAGGGACACCCCCACCTCACTGACTGGCCGCTAAAGGGGCACATGGCTCCCAGACTCAGGTGGCACCAGTTGCCCATAGTTACATACAGACTAAAGACAGCACAGAAGTCAAATAGAGATTCAGATTATTAAACACAACACAGAAGTCAGACAGTCATAGAAGGAGAAGAAGAAATATTATTTTAGTTACACACACAACAGTAAACACAACACAAAAGAAGTAATCATACACAGTCATACATCAGAGAAGAAGAGAGATATTATGAGTTATTATATACAAAGACACATTTTCCAGCAGAGGAAAGATTAATATGAAATGTGCTGAAAAGGCAGGTGCCAGGTCTTCTGACAGGGGAGGGAGAGAGGCTACAGGGGATAGGGGAGAGCTAGAGCTGCAAGTTACCTCCCCCGGAAACATAGATGCATCCTCTTCCCTGGTAGCCATGAGACTTTTGCTGCCAGTGGAAGCAAGGAGGTGGGAGCAGTACCTGTCCCTGCTTCCACACCACCTCCCCTAACAATCAAAATAGCCACCAGCAGCAGAATGACAGTCTTCTCCACCCCAATTTCATCTCCCAGAATGAGCCTTCCACTGCCAGAGAGGGAGCTGGATCTGGAACCAGGGAACCCAAATGTCCTAGCTAAAGAAAATCTGGGGACCAAGGGGAAATCTAATTTTGTGCTCTACACCCCTAAAAGAGAAGGAGCCTCAGGAAATCACCTCAGAGGAGGTTATGGAGGCAAGTGGCGCAGCTGAGTCAGTTCCTCCTGTTGTTGTGCCTCTCTGCCTGCTGAGAAGGGGGATAAGGCAGGATCCTCACCCTCAACGCAGAAGAGGGGGAGTAGTGTAGTGTGGGATTTTTCTGAGGTGGCAGGTGATCTCAAGTATGTTACCCGCCAGCACTGCTGAAGGTAGATCAGCTGGGGCAAGCAGGTGAAACACTTCACTACCACGGCAATGCTGCTGCATCTCAGGAGGCAGCACACCCTTGCCCTTCTTCCTCCTCAGCCTGGCATCAGTGGAAACATTGCCCAGAGGGAAGCCCCCTACTTGCTCCAAAGCCCTCATCCCCCCTGCAGAGCAGAGGCGGGCCACCCTGGAGCAGTGGGGGAAAGCCACAGACAAAGGGAGTATGTTTAAGGGTGAGCAAGGTCACCCAGAGCATGGGGGAGATGCGTGCTCTGGATGGTCATCCCTTCTCCTTTGTTGAGTGTCAGGGTTTAGGTAGCTCATGGCACCCATGGTCCCATCCTACCATGTTCCGACATGCACCACCTTTATCAGGACAGCGGTGCCCTCCCTGTATCAGGTATGCAGGGAGTACTTTAGGGAGGAGTACTTGAGGAAGGCTACCTGCAGGGCTGCAGGTAGACTTGCACTTCACCGCGGACATCTGGAGCAAACGGGATGGAGGTCATGCCTACTTCTCCCTCACAGGGCACTGGTGCAGTCAGTCAGGCAGTTGGTAGACTCTCCTTCAAAACAAGAATGGAAGTGTCCCACACAGCAAAGGAGATTATGGTGGTCATGAACTGCATGGTGCAGGGGTGGCTCATTGGGCAGGCAGAGCAGACCCATGAGTTCATGGTCACCGACAGTGAGGTCAATATGGTCAAGGTTGTCTGTGATGCCAACTTTGTTCGCTTCCATTGTGTGGCACACAAGCTGCACCTCATAGTCAGGGATGCCTTGGAGGGGGACAGGGCTGCTGGTGATGGCGTCATCACTACTACACAGCTAATTTCAAAATGCAGGAAGGTGGTAGGCTACTTCCACCTCAGCATCAAGGGGGCAAGATGCTTTAGGAAGAATAGGCAGAAGTGAGCATCTCACAGCACAAAACCATGCAAGGTGTAGAGACTCAGTGGAATTCCAAATATCTGATGCTGGAAAGGCTAGTGGAGCAACAGCAGGCCATCCATGAGATGACCTTGCTCAGGGAGATTGAGATCATCAGATCCCTTAACAAAGCTATGTGGGATATTATCTTCCAAGATCTTGGTGGTCCTCAAGCTTTTCCTCAAGGCCGCCGAGAGCCTCAGCATTTGCCCTCCTTATCCAGGTGATCCCCGTAGAATGGAGAAGTTCCAGGGAAACAATGTTCCTGGCTGGGACAAGTCACTGTCACCAGAAGTGCAGGCACTGGTGAGGTGTCTGAAGAAGGGCATCAGGAAACAGTTGTGTCTATTGCAATTCAGTATGGTCCACATGCTGGTGGGCATGTGCAACCCAAGGGTGAAGAGGAGAATGTGCACTGGCAACACCAAAACATTGATCACTAGATGGAGGTGCTGATCAACAGTCAGGAAGGCAGAAGGGCAGAGGTGAAACGATGTGGGAAAGTGAATCTCCCTCTTCCATGTCAGCACTCCCAGCACTAGCCAGTCTTTTCCACGTCAGCCATTGCCAATGTAGGCCAAGGGTATGGTTTCAATGTTGGGGTCCAGACCCCAACACCAGACCCCAGCCTCAGGCAGGTAGTGCTGAGACATTGGTGGTTACCTAGCTCACCAAGGACATGGAGCCACTGGACAATGACCCCTTGGTCTATTGGACAACCCACAGCCAGGTGTGGCAGGGTTTGGCCACAGTTGCCAGGGAACACCTGCCCTGTCCACTCACCAATGTTCCAAGTGAGAGGTTGTTCAGCATTGCTGGTGATGTTGTGACACCCCACCGCACCTGGTTGGATCCTGGTTTGGTGGAGCAGCTGGTGTTCCTCAAGGTGAACCTCCAGCTGTTGGGGTCCAATTGCAGACAGAGTGAGTGCCATCCTCCTCACTCCATCTGCATCTATTTCTGTCCACATGTTTGGTTTTTTTTAAGCCAGTTAATGCCCAGTCTTCAGCACTCACTGAATCATCAGCCAGCAGGGGAAGAACATGTGCCTGCTGAGTTTTCATGTCAGAACAAACTTGAAGGTATGGGCTGGAGCTATGGGGAAGGAGGAGGCCCTGGACATGACCACTAAAACTGCACTCTGCCAGGGTCAGGAGGCCTGGTGGGACTGCTGGTGGCACAGCAGCCGCAGGAAATACCAGGACCAAGGATCCCCCTGATGAAAGGCAGGTAGGAGGCACCATAACCTCTACCCACCATATTCATGCACACAGTCCTGCCTGGGGAAAGCCCAGACCCTTCATGTCTTTGACAGGCCTGAGGCTTACTGGTTGCAGTGGAGTTGTGAGGCTCCAGGTGAGCTCAGCTGAGCTTCCTGGGATACCAGCTTTCGGGTTTCAAAACCTTTCGTCAGACTGAGGAAGCACCTGCAGTTGGTGTGCGTGCTATTCCTGGGTGGAAGGAATAGTAAAGCCAGAGGCTGGCATGCAGTACAAGCAAGAAAGCCAGTCAGTGAAAATGGAAATGGAGGCATCAGGGGGTGAGAGAGACAGGCTGGGGCACAGGGAGTAGGGGGATGTAACAGGTAAAAGTGGAGAGGTACCTGAGGAGTCAGATGCCCAGCAGCTTGTAGTATGTCATAAATCCAATAGATAAAGAGCCCCTACTGTCATTTTGAAGTACAGGCACACTGATAAATGAGATGCTTCAGGCACTTGAATTAGAGGCAAGAGCCACTCTAATTAAAGTACCCCCCAGAGCATGTGTATAGATGCCCCCTGTGCCTAAATGGCATATACACAACCACATAATTGCAATTTTTGGTGCATAGGTACAGTTTGGGATTCTATTTTCCCCTGTGACAAAATAGAACTATCCTGTACACACACTGCTGGAAGCAGAATAGAGAAGGACCCTCCCACCTTTTACACCAAGAATATTATGATTAGGGTGATTGTCCAGAGTAGAGGAGATTCAGGTCATAGGCCTTTTTTGTCCAGTGAGGTTTGAACCTGAATCATCTTCTCAGGGGAATGTGCTAACCCCCAGGCCACAAGCTAGAGATTTCCCACACCTCACTCTGGTGTTTCTCTTGAAGCTATCTACTGCACTCTGCACATAGTTAATATTTCAGGGATAAACAGCACATGAGAAATTCCTGCTCTGTTGAGAGCAGGGACTCTGGCTCAAATGGGAAATGGCTCAAATGGGCCACCTCCCTTCCTGGGCATGCTCCATCTGACTATGACGCACACTCTCTGGGTTGTTCTCTTCCTCCTGATCCCACATATCTCCCCTAGTATTTAATTAATTTAAATCCCTCTTTCTGTTTTTTGTTAATGTTTTTGTTTTATATCTCCAAATTGACTTGGCCTATCTCCTCCATAGTTGGTTTATCTTGTTGGCTTTCCTGAAGAGCAATGCCTTGCAGGAGGTCTTCAACAGGGTTGATTCAGACAAAGGTGGGAAAGAATCAAAAACATATCATGGAAATATACATCTTCCTCATTAAGGAAGACGATGACAGCCAGGCAAAGGAAGGAAGTGAAAGGTCTGTCCTGGGAAGCTGTACAACCTGTGGGAATTCAAGGGAAGAGTTCCTGCTTAGGCCCAGCAGGGATATAAGAAGGAAGAAGTAAAAGGCTGTGGGAAGATCCCTGAAGGTCCCTTGTCTCTCCCTTACTTCCCCTCGGCTGCAACTAAAAGTCCTAAGTGCATCTATTTCTAACTGCTATGCTACCTGATATTAGATCATCTGATATTTACATTACCCCTTAACAAAATAAACAATGTATATTTATTATTTGCCTCTTTCCACAGCTATTACAGGTAAATATACAACTTGGGAAAACAGCATTTACAACTAACTTCTAGCATTGTATTATCCACACATTTTATACCACCAAGCCTAGCAGTCATCTCAATTTTGTTTAGTAAAATATTCATCTAGGCCACTAACATACTGGGAGAAACCCTATATAACTCTGGTATAATGTAAGACATCTTGGGACCAGATTCCTTCCAAACCCTTTACTACACATTGAATAAACGATGTGTATATTGACAGAAAGCATTGAACAGAAGACCCATCACAGAATGAAGCATACAAAGGATGAGGGGGTACAGTGCAAACTGGATTGAGAAAGAATGAGTGACAAAGGGTTACATCAGCAGAAGTGGAAAAATGGCCACATTTCTCAACTTTTCATCTGCAGATGTCATACAAAAAGGGTTAAAAGAGTAGAATTCTCTCTTTCTCATACACCCACACACATGTACACAGAGGAAAGAATAGATTTTTTAGTTTGTCTTTGTTTTCAACCAGGTGGGATTAGCTAATCTGCAGTAAAATGCAAAATCTTAAATGGCTTCCATGTTTGGTTATTTATGGGGACGATAGCATAATACATCTGGATAATCTATGCTAATGAAGGATAAAACATTTAATAAAGATGTTGAAGTAGCAGAACAGGCTGGAGTATTATATCTCTAAAATAATATGTTTTTTTTCTGAATGTGTAAGTGGTAATTGGAAATGATAGGTATCATTTGTGCCAGTCCAAATAGCAGTGCATTACACACTCAAAAACAAAAGTAACATTTGAATGGCTAAATCAAGTACATCAAAGTTTAATCTGAAAATTGTATTTACTTGTCAAATATAAAATGGGGAGAGAGAAGCTTTCTGTGATCCAGGAGCGCCACCTGCTGAATAAATGTCAGTGCATGATTCAGATTTTTTAAATAAAATATTACCAGCACCCTCTTCTAAACTTTTCAGAACTAGAAGACCGATAAACTAAAACATTCCTTTATTACATGGAAACTACTCTCTTAATCTGTGCCAGGGGAATACATCTCTTTCAGAAACTCTAGCCAAAGAGCTTAAATCAGAAAGAAGCATATATACTCAATTTAAAGGAGAACTTAATCCTTGTAGAAAATGTACTCCCTTACTAGTACCACAGAACCATAACTGCAATTAAACATTTGGTAAGAGCAGAAGGCAAAGTGATTTTTATGTAGCATAGAACAGAATGGAATAGCAAAATGAATAAATTAATAAAAATCTGCAATCTTTGAAGACAAGGTATATGTACCTTATAGGTGTGATAAAGTTTTGAGTTTCCTTACACACTTTATCCACATGACATTTCTTTATAAAGGAGTTTTACAAAAATAAATCTGTATTATTTCAGGGGAGCCATATTAAATTATTTTACAATCACTTGCACTTTTCTTTTCACTTTACTACCAGCATGTTCATCACAAAACCTAACCCCCAGAATCAAAAGAACAACTGTTAACATTTTGTTTATGTATTTTTGCAGCTGTAAATTCTGGTCATCAGCATGCGTTTGTCATTTGCCCCTCTCCACATCCTCAACAATATCTATTTTAATACAGGCATTGATATGTGAAAGGGAGTAAAAGGGAACTAGGATTGTCCATTACTATTAATTATTAATATTGTAATAGCATCTTTGCTAGGTGCTATAGAGATGAATGAAGCAGCAGAATTCCTGCCCCAAAAGCCACGAGAGTCAAGAACTCTAGAAAAGACATGAGTCAGCTACACAAACAGAGTTAGGATAGCACAAAGGACGGGTATTATAGTTATGACTTTAACAAAAAAGGTAAATCTTGGAACTAGCTCTTCAGACCTGAATTTTGGAGAAAGTATTATTTGGAATTACATTGTATGGCCTGAGGTCTATTCCAAGACTCTGAATTTAAGAGAAATTCAAAATCTAAATTTGGATTTCACAGTTTCAATCCATCCACAAAAGAGATATTTGTTCCAGATGCATCTAATATATTTTGTACATTTGGTATGATATAAATCAACCCAGTAACCCATTGTGGACTAACCAAGACAATATTCAAAGATAGATACTGCTGGATAGGCATAGAATCCATCAGCAAACTACTAGCTATTTCTAAAGTAAATGAACTGTGAGTGGGATGACACGTTGGCCTGCTGAAAAACACTTCAGATTTAAAATTTAACTGGCTAAATTATCCCAGAGGATAATATGGAAATACACTTTCATCTGGAATAATGTTGACGTTTCCTATCTGCATCAAAACTATTCTTTCACTTCTGAGAGAATCGTGCATGTCAAATGTCAGCCCTAAGCCAGTGGTTTTCAACCTTTTTTTCATTTTCAGACTCTTAAAAAAATTTGAATGGAGGAGCAGACCTCTTTGGAGATTTCAAATTGAGTTGTGGACCTGTTCAAATTGTAAGTGTGGGTATTCACACACTTTTGATTGATCATAGTCATCTTTCATGGACCCCTTAGACATAGTCTGCAAACTTCCAGGTGTCCACAGACCACAGATTCAAAACCACTGCCCTAAGCAATCACATATATCTGGTCATCTAACACCCCCAGGATCAGTAGCAAGCATTACCACAGAAAGTGACTTCACCGCCCTATAACCTGCTACTGCTCAAGTTTGCTCAGTCTGATTTCCTCTATCTCTGCTGCCTTACCTAGCTTTGCTCTGTGCTAAAAAGATCCTGTTGCATTATGTAGATTCAGAAATTTACATGTTGCTAATAGGTAGTACACATTTTGAATGGAACAGTGTTTCAGGGAACTCTTCATTATATCAGTTCTTTATACAAAACCAAGATAACAAGATATATGTAACAAAATATCATAAAAACCCACAGGCAGTATTTAAAAATCCGCTTAACTTGTGATACAGAAGGTGGGAAAGTGTTGGAATAATATGAATTGGAGAAAAAAACCCTTATAAACAGGAAAAAAAAGGGGGGAAGGGAGAAGATCCTATTAAAGGAGTGAGGCGACGATAACAAGTGTCAAAGACTCAAGTTTCCTTAATAAATATAATACAGCTAGAGGAATCCAATAAGACGAGAGAACTGTTAGAGATCACACAAAGAGAGAACATAATTCTATGCCCAATAACACTTTGTGGAGATAATGGGTTTCTACACATGCACAGGGAGCTGGCTCTGATACACTGGAAATCCAGTGCATTGGAGCAGACTTGATTAATCCAGTCCACTGTAGCATGGAAATAAATGTACTCCACCAGACTCTGTTGTCACATGTATTAGTATCCCTGGGCCAAAAAATGGCAATCAGGCACTTTGAATTAAGTTAGTTCAAAGTGCCCTGCTGCCATTTTTTAGCATGGGGGATGCTGATACATGTGGTGCTTGGGCTTTTAATTAAAAGTCCTCACTAATTAAAGTGCCCCCCATGCCTCCCACACCACATGTAAAAATACCCCATGTTTCTTTCCCTGTGCACTTGTGTTTGGAAACATCGTGTTGTCTCATGCCCTGCAGATGGGGGTGAGTCCATTATTACACTCCATGAATTCACATTTATTCAAAGGGGTGCATGATTCAGATTTTTTAAATAAGATATTACCAGCGCCCTCTTCTAAACTTTTCAGAACTCCCCATCTCCAGCTAGTTACAAACCCTTCCTAGGACTAGAACTTTGCTGAAGTCTATCTAAGGAAACTTAGCTAGATGCAAATAAATCCTCCTTTGTTGGCTAGATGCAAATAAATCCTCCTTTAACTCCTATATTGCTTCTATACTGAATATGCAACAACAGTATTTACTACTGATTCAAATGAATGGGTTGGCCATACTGGACACATCTGCACAGGTGCTTTAATATACAGTAGTCTATTTTACTGTACGTGAATGCATCACATAAAAAAACATGACATTATGCTAATACACAGCAACATAGTGTACTGCTCATGTTGAGTTTAAGCATCACTCAAAAAGCATGCAAATGCACATTAATTTAGTACCTTACATTGGGAAGTATTTATACACACAAAATTTGTCTGCTCTGACAAGCCAGAGATCCAGTGTGTCAGAGCAGATTCAATTAATCAAGTCTGCTCCACATGGGAGGTGACACGCTGGTGCAGCAGCTCATGCATTTGTATAAATAGTGAAATGTGCGTCAGCACTGAGAATATGCCAGCAACGTGCTTTTGAATTAAAAAAGCTTCAATGTGTTTTATTTCAAAGCACACTGTAGCACAAGCATATGCCTAAAAGTACTAATTTTAATGCGACTTAGAAAAGACACATTAATACACATGTAGATGTGCCAACTAAATACACAAGCTAAACAAAGTAGTTTTCAGGCATGTATGATATTTCATTCAGAATTGTTTTATGCATGCCTCCAGTTCATACTAAAACCCCAGATTTTTGCACTTCTTTTTATTTGTGGTATGCTTAATGTCCAATCCCCCTTCAACATCAAGTCTGCCATCATAGTTAACTTAAGCTTGGGGCTTTTGTTACAGTGGGGTTCTTTTTTCCAGTCAAAGGAATGCTTACAGGTTTTTACATACAACATTATTACTGTCCTACCCCAGTGTGCTCTGACATGCAAGGGCCACATTCTGGCCTTAGGGGCTCAGCAGATGCTTTAAAATATTTAAACTATTAAAACTTACAATGTATGATTAATGATTTGAAGGATCCTTATTTTTAAAGACTCAGAAGGATTTGCCAACAATTTTTCACTTTGTGTGTCCCTTTCTGTATGTGTTAGAAATGTTTCCTAATCTATGCAATTATTTCTCATAAAATCAGTTGCATGGTATGCAAGACCAATAATGTTCCAAAAAAGTTAATAAATAAAGATAAAATGTTCTAGAAGTCTCCACTGATTTACAGCATTCATAAATTATGGTTGCTCTGCGAGTTTCAGTCTCATGGCACCTCATTTTTTTTTTAATTTTGTCAGCCATACCACAGAAGACATCTGCTTCTTTGTCTGTTCTTGCAGAAGGCTTGATAGTCTTTTAAACTACATTTTAAGCTTTAACTAATTTTCTGGATTTTCTTACTGGAATGAAAAAGTTGATATTTTGGGGGATTTAGCTAGCATAAAATTTGTCTCCGGAGAACGAAACAGGAAGATCAATGTGATGTTCTAAGGGGAAGCTGGAGTTTACATTATTCCCTCAAGCAATATTGAAAACACTCTAAAATGCATCTTAGGGTATTGTTAAACATTTAATTTTAGGTGGCTTCTTGAACTCTTGGTTGATCCACACATTAACACCTGTAACTAATTTTATGTACACATTAGGGTGTTAAAATTATACCACTCCAGGACAGGTTTATTCCATGTTACGCAGATCATGTTCCATTAATGTGTTCCTTCATGTTTCTGCCCCCCAAACCTCTAAATCTCTCACATACCCTAACCTAAAGCAGAGATAGGGATAGAAGTCCACCCTGGTTCACCAGCACTGTAGTAGCAATTCACAGCTGTCAGCAGCAGCAGTTTCGCACAGTCAAAGATGATCTAGATACTGTTAGTATGGACAAGATCATGATCTGCACATTTACTGAGTAAAAGGATACCATGGGATTGGCCTTTCCTACTCATTCCTTCCCACTGGTGCCCCTCCACATGTTAAAGTCTCAGCCATCTCTCGCATTGAAGTTTTAAGGAGGGAGATCTTGTCCTCTTTTGGGATGATAGTCAAGATTTCATCAAGGTCAGCATAAAACTGTTCATTCTATTCTTCCTTGACATTGAGTGTTGAGTTATATGGCATGGATGATGGTAGCAAACAAATTGTTGATCAGTTGGAAGCAGAGTCATGAGGTGCTTGTTAATGCCAACAGGGAATTTGATCATCTGGCTGACAAGCTGGTTCTTAATGGTGAAACCAACACCGTGTATTTGCCTGTCATTTGCAGGTTTCCCTTTATATAAAAATGTATAGCCACCCCTATCCTCTTTCAGATGGTCTTTCTCTTCACATCTGGTCTCACTGAGAGCAGTGATATTGATGGTATATCATGACAGTTCTTGGTCGGCAATAGCTGTTCTACATTCAGGTCACTGTTCAGGTCATCTACTAAGGTTCATACATTCCAGGATGCAAAGGATATTTGAGTGATCCTGTAGGAAATAGCTATCCAGTTGGGTAAAGTAAGGTGGAACAACCTATGTTTGGGACACCTTTTCTAGCTCCCTCCCCATGCCAGGTAAGCAAAAGAGATCCTAAAAAGGACTCCTCAGTCACAATTGCAGCTGTTGAATCACTGTCCTATTTCAACTGTGTGTGGATCCATGTCTAGGGACTCCCAGTGATCACTTCATCTATCCCCATTGCCACTCATCCATTGCCACAGGAATTTGTAATGTTATTAGTAGGTATTGGTTATTGTAGTAGACATTAGACCAGTGGGAGAAGCCTGAACTTGACTTGTTTTATGTGAGGAGGCCCTTACATATCGGCTGCATGGATCTTGTCAGAAGTAAAACCTATGTCCAGTGGCAAGGAGATCCAAGACAACTGGGGTTACTCTTCCACTTCAGCCTTCATTTGCCTTCACATCCATTGAGATGTATGCCTTCTGCATCTGTCTGCCGCACCACTGAGTTCTTTGTGTTGTGTTGGATTGCTCTTCATGTAATACCTCACCTTTGACCTTACCGCAACAGATGGCCCTACCAGGAGTACAATACTCCTGGTGGTGTTGTTCTTAGGGTCATCATTATACACAAGCCTCTCCACCCTGTCAAGGTGGCAGTCCATAGTGAGGACTCATAGCTGTAGCTCCTACGCAGGGCCCTGCTTGCTAGCTTTCTAGTGGAAAGTCACAGCTGTGTAGGTGGGGGACAGTCGGAGAAACGTTTTAGACTTAACGTGTGACAGTTCCAAACTTGAGCTAGCACTGATCAACATTTGGGAAGCTCAAAGGACAACATGTAAGAAGGCCCTTACTAACCCTTACACTTGAGAAGCTCAGAAAGGAGACATGTCTTAAACAGGATAAGTGACAGAACTTGGTTATTTGACTCCCAACCCCGAGCCCTGTCAGTTAGAATCATGTGACCTTCCTTTACAGTTATGATTACAAAAAGGTTTGGAATTCTAAAGAACAGAATGAAGATAAACAAAGAATTAATTATTTAATTAATTAGCACATGGGATTTTTTTTTCTTACCATCTCTTCTGCTATGGGATTTTAAAAAAGGAACACTTGAGTTGTATCCTCATTGGCACATACATTTTATTATTTATTGTCTGCATTAAGGGCTCTAATATGGAGTCTAGTTTTGGTCACATAAAACAGTTGTACTTTAGAAAGGCAGTTTGTTAGCTGTAGAATTCCCCACCAACTTTCATTCTCAAGTTTACATAGATTTTAGCATTAAGGACTAAAGTAAAACACATTCTTAGTAAATAGACTAAAGATGTAAATGGAGGTAGAGGTGGGAATAGGCAAATGTTTTTGGTTTCTAGATCAACCTTCCCCATTCACTTCTGCTTAGTAACCTTTAGCACCATTTTATATGACTATATTTTCTTTTCAGGCCTAATAAATCATTCTGTTGATACCTTGCTTTCTGTCAGAAAGCAATGGGACTCAATACATTGCCTGAGCTTTCCTAATGAGGAAAGAGTGACTTAGTGGGGCTGGCTCACCCCATTTTGAAGTTTTCTTTCAAGGTAGGAAAATCAAATAGAAAGACTGAAAAATCATAAAGGTCAAAGGAACTATTCTAATCAAGGGAAAGGAACAGAAAATGGCAACTAGTGTTCAGTTGAGGTAAAAGAGAAAACAGAGGGACATACACATTTATAAAATCTCAACCCTAAATAGCGTACGGGGTCTCTGATGCTTCAAACAATTATATTGCAAGTCTGAATCATTATCTAGATGTCATTTGTCAACAATCTCTTCTCCCCATCTAGAGAAAAGTCTGGAGTCATTTAGGGGGGAAATGCATATTTTTTTACAAAGGCAAGACATATTTTTATGGTTTTTGACCTTTAGTAAAAAGTTTATGTGCTAGAATGCCAGTGTTAGATAGCTGCTGAAAGGTACTTACCTTTTAATTTTATGAATATATGTAATTGCCTCTCCTTAACAGAGATTGCTGATAGCAGAGAATTAGGCCAGAAATGTGATGTGCAGTAAGGAAATGAAGGCTACGTCTATACTACTTCCTGCATAAGTGCAGGACAACCACTGGGAAATAAGCTCAAGGAAAAATCATATGCCTATTCTACATGCACTCAAGCCTGTGAATTAGGCAGTATACCTGGCCCTGAAAGAACACTAAACGCATGCTACAACACCATGCTCAGGCCCCCCATACACTGAGAGCTTGGAAAGTAATGTTCAGGGCTGCTCAGATCTTCCCTGAGCCATCTACACTGCTTTATTCACAGGCTTGGGCTTAGGTGGGTCTTATTTCTTAGCAGCAGTCTTAGGTTTACACTGGAAAATGTATAGATATTGGTATGTGACTTTGATTCTCTTAGAGACCCTAGCAGGAATGTCCCTGTTTCTGTGGCTTTAAGACTTTTGTTGAGCAGGTACTTGACTACAGTAGGGCTCTATATGATCACAAAGGTCTGCCCAAGGAGATGCCTTACAAAATTAGGGCCTATGATGATATTATCAAATTTACTCTGACTTCTTAGAAAAATGAAGGTGGAGTTGTCTTCTGAGTATCTGAGTCCAGTCCTACACCTATTGGGAATTTCCCAGATTTTGCAGTATCAACAATCAATAATTTTATACACATTAACATGTTTGACAAGAAGAGAAAATAAGTAGGCGTGCATTGATAGAGATTTTGGGGCCTGATACC
This sequence comes from Caiman crocodilus, assembly GCA_030014935.1. Classification (NCBI taxonomy): domain Eukaryota; kingdom Metazoa; phylum Chordata; order Crocodylia; family Alligatoridae; genus Caiman; species Caiman crocodilus. The sequence goes on from JAGPOW010003316.1 coordinate 32,456,422, forward strand.
AATAGCTGATTTTTAAGGAGACATGTAGGTCAATACTGATCCCATTTCCAATACAGCTGCACTGACCTGGTAAATCTGTTGTGGTAAAAGGGGACGGAGGAGAGAAGGGCAGTTCAGGGCCCCACACCATGAGAGAGGGAGTGGGGCCAGGCTGGGGTAGGTGCTGCCCAGCTGGGGGGGGCAGGGCTGGGACAGAGCTGCAGCTCTTGCAGGGGAGTGTGGTGGGGGAGGGTGGCTCCTGCCACAGCTCCGGCTGCTCATCCAGGGAGTTGAAAAGGGGAAGATTCTGACCAGTTACAGAAGTATGCACAGATTTTTAGAAGTCAAAATCTGTGTGAAAAATACCAACGTTTCCCCAAATTGTAAAGTTTTTCAAGACCTTTTACTGATCTTCTGTTTTCCTCTTCTTCCATACTAAAGCTACCTTGACTAAAGTAGTTTTCTTGCTTCAGCACCCTCTTCAGCACATCCATTGAACAAACACATCAAGTTCTCTGAAGCTAACAGTTTCTCTTGTTTGTCCAATAGCTTGTTCCAGACAGGGTGGATGATATGAGAATGCCTTGCAAACTGCACAGTAAAGCACTAAAGCACTGAAAGATAGAATAATCACATAAAATTAACTAGAAGTCATAAGTTGTAAAGTGATGGACTCTTCAGATTGTCACACAAGTGCATAAGCAGTGACAGAAAAATGCCTGAGGATATTGTAACATTGATCCATTGGACCACTTTAGCCACAGTGTGAGCGATACCTGAATTTTAGTCATAAAGGACATCGTTTCCCAGAAACAGGCAAGACTGAGTTAAGACCCAGCAAACAAATATCATTTCCATTGCCGGCACACCTTCTGAAGAAAGGAGCAGCAAAACACATTTCACACACCAGCCTTATTTGGCCCCTGCCATAAAAGAGCAAGAGTAGCCATCAGGCATTACACATGTGAAGTTATTGCTTCTCCTACCAAGATTTAAGTACCATTAGGGATGAAATCCTGAAATTTAGGTTGTCTATTCCATTTTATCATCAGCTCAGTTTGCTATTACAGAGAAGCAAACATGTAAGGGTAACAACTGAGTCTTTTGTTCTTTATACAAACTGGAACAAGAGAGAGAGAGAGAGAAAAAAAAAACAATAATTTGAAATCAAGTCCCTCAGAGCTTGAAGGACTTGAACTTTTCTTCTGGAAAACTTAATTGGCACAAAAAATCATTTAAAGATTTTTAGCAAATGGAATTCTGCTAAATCATTTTTCAGAAACAATTTCATACTATATAGGCTCAAGAATTCTTTTTAAAATAATGTATAACCTCAGCTTTAATTTTTGTTCCCAGACTCTCATACTGTTCCTTTTATAGTTAAGGGACAGCCACCTGGCATATTTTCCATATATCTTTTTCCACTCAGTAGCTATGGCCTAAGAGTTGTCAGCACAACTCAGAAGTATCTGAGCCAACAAAAAAGTGGCTGTAAGATACCTTACAACTGATGAAGACCAGGTGAGTCCTCTAGTATACAGTGTAACCTAAAAACTGGATCTGAATAGTTCAGAAAGCCAAGGACCTCATAGGGTGAGAATGTGTTGAATATTCCTTTTATGCTGGCTACAGTAAGTGAGAAGATAGTACTGTGATATGGCCAAGAATAGCACAAGGATTTCTGCAGCCATAGGCAAATGTATTTGCCACCCTCCTTTGTAACATACCTGGGATCTGGGAAGAGCAGGCACCAGATAGCCCCAGAACTGCCCTGCTCATTTCTGCATATGCCCAGACTCCTGACGCAGCACCTCAGTGAGCATTTGCAAGGTGTGTGCACACTGTGTAGCTGCCCCTCTCAATTTGCTGCCCCAGGCAGCCACCGGTCCTGCTTGACCAGTTACACTAGTCCTGGATATGGCAGCTGTACTCTCACTTGTTCCTGAGAGGATCCTTTTTCTACTGTTGAATCCAGTCTTAGGGCACCTTTCTGACAAGGGAGCAGTACAAAATAACCCAATGAACCAGAAGATCTGGCTTACTTTGTGCAAGATAAAAGTAGGTCAGAAAGGAAACCTGCTCACTGCTGCAAACAGTATAACAGCATAATTCCATTTTACTAGGCTCAGAGTTTATGTAAGACACTAACTTCGGCTGCGTCACACCTAAACTATAGAAATAACATTTGACTTCTGGTAAAAAGGCTTAGCTCATCTACTGAACAGCAGAAATAATCATTTGGCAGTCATTTAACTGTAGAGAGAAAGAAAACAGACAGTGGCTGAAGTCCTTTTGCATGACCTGGGTTATCTTCTAGGAGCTCGTTGACCAGCTTCACCTGCATCTGAAGCAGCGGGCCACCACCAGGTGGTGGTTCCTCCCCATGGAAGCTGACCATTACCCTGCTATGTCTGCCAGCCTGTGCTATGTTGGCCATCTCTTCAGCATGGGCAAGAAGATTGCTGGGAAGGGTGTCCTGGAGGTCTGTTGTGTCTTCCAGAATGTGTTGGAGCACACTGTGCTATGTGTGCACAATCTCTGGAACTTGTGGTGAAGTTCCATGCCCTGGGCTTCCTCCAATGTATTTGGGCCCTAGATAGTACCCACATCTCCATCACCCTGCAGTAACCACCTCTAACACAGCCAGCAGGCCTTTCACTCTGCCATGCTTCATGCACATGACAACATAAAACAACTGACAACAACCACAGTGCTTTTACCAATGTCAGTGCCAGTTGGGTGGGCAGCACCCACAATGCCTATGTCTTCCTCAGCTCCACCCTACCAGCCCTGGTGGAGTGTGGGTGCTTGGCACCAGGAGTGCCATACCTCCAGCTGGATGTGGTGGTGGTCCCACAACTCCTCATCGGGGACCCCATCAACTCACTTCTCCCCTGGTTTATGTGTCCCTGTACTGGCCAGCCAGATCCCCACGAGGTACAGTTCAACAATTGCCTGGGCTGGACCTGCATGCTGGTGCAGTGCACCTTTGGATGCCTCAAGGGATGCTGGTACACCCTGACCACTTGCTTTGAAGTCACCGAGACGAACGTCTCCAGGGTTATTGTTGCAGTCCGTGTGCTGCATAACATCTGTGAGGCCTGGGCAGAGGAAGCTCAGTGGGTGGAGGACACCTGTCACCAGGAGTGCCAGCTGCACTGACAGTGACAGGATACCGTCTTGACCCTGGTGGTCACCTTCATGCTGCCCACTTCCCAGCTGCTGGATGCAGCCCCACCTGCCCCCTGGCAGCTGCCTGTTGTCCAGCAGCAAACCCCTCAGTGGGCATGGGCTGAGGTGCAGCAGCACCTACACTGCCCAGGTGCCCCTGTCCCAGCACCTATCCTAAGACCCCTGCCAGCCATCCCCCAGCCTGGGCCTTGCCCTGCCAGTCAGACCAACTGCATGTGTTGCCAGAGCAGAAGCTGCCTGCAGCGGGGCCAGTACCGTTTATGTATCCAGCACCCAGTGGTCTTCCTCTGTCGCCTCCACTGCTTTGCCCACCATGGCAGCCTGCCCCTCCTCAGCCTCCAGGTGTCTCTCCTCAAGGTTCAGAATCCCGTCTGCCTGGTCCTTCTGCCAGCCCTCTCCACCTTGTGTGAGACATCTTCTGTGTGCCAAGCCCATGATTCAGCAAGCCACTCTTCAGCCACAGTGACCAGGTGGGTCCAGCAGCTGGCGCCAGTCCTGGGTCCTCAGCTGCCAGACTGGCAGGGACCTTGATAGTGCATCCCTGTTGTCAACTGGTGCCTCTCCCCTGCATGCAGCTTCAGGACCTGTAGAGCCAGGAAAAAGAGGCAGTTTGTGAGTTTTCAACATTTCTGAGATAACATGCACTATACCAAGGAGTTGTGCACTGCCCAGCCTCAGATAGGGAGTTGTGTGTGCATGGGTGCCGAGGGACCATGGTAAGTCAGCTGGACAGGTCCTGTCACAGATGGCTGCCAAATAACTCCCCCGTCCCTACTTGCTCAGCATGGGCAGATGGACTGCTGGTGCTGGCTGCAAGCACCTTGCCTTCCCTGCCCTCTTCACAGGCTGAAACAGACTTGGCTCCTGGCAACACCTGTTGCTTTGGCTCCAGACTCACTCCCCAACCTTGTCCTTCTGCAAGCCAGGCCATCTCCCTCAATGCTGCCATGCTGTCTCCTCCCCACAGTGTGGGGCTCACAGAGTAGGTGTGGCAGGTGTGACCAGTGACCTGAGTCTTTTCCCAGTGCCCAGGTTAAGGGGCCAGGGGGCTCCCAGACAACTGGCATGTGGAGCTGGTGACACCTCTGCCCTATGCCCAGGGGGCCTCTCTGGAGAACTACCCTGGGGTGGTCCCCCCAAGCCTGCCCTGCTCCCTGTGCCTCTGATGAGAGTGTCCTGGGCATCTGCAAGGAGCTATTTGTGTGGACCAAGGGGTGCCCATCCCACCTTGAACTGCTATGCTGCTACTCGCTATGGTGGCTCAAATGCACCTGAGAACCTGGTGCAGGACCCTGAGCTTTGACAGTGTGGTGGGCAAGCTCTCACTTACCCACAATGTCCACCACTGCCTGGAGGGTTACCTGTGGCTACACTACATGTCCCTGCCTCCCAAAGCCAAGGACAACATCACCACCGGCATTAATGCATTCTCCATAAGAGGGGCCCATGCTTGCCTATCTGAGGGTGGGCACAGACCACTCAAAGTTTTGCCCTGTCTCCCAACACCCTGTATGCTGTGGGGAAGGGTCTCTCGGGCCCAGGGGGAACACAGCTGGGCAGGCAAGTGCTGGTAAGCAAAGGTGTGGACGGCCCTCCCCCCTGTGAGGAACTTACTGGGTGGGCATGGCAAGTGGACCGAGTGGCCTAAGTCTGTCCCCACTGGTGAAGATGTGAAGCTCCCAAGAGTGTCCTTGAGTGCAGGGGCATGCAGTCTGGCAGCTTGGGCAGAGGATCCCTCCTGGGAGATGCTGGAGCTGCTGAAGCATGGCAGTGCCATGGCTGGGCTGGCCTTCCAGGCAGGGCTGCGCACCTAGAACTGGCAGGGCAGATGCTGGATAAGACCGGGGTATGGGGAACGTTGTAGGACTGGGTCCTGGCATCCAAAGGGGTACTCCTCTGTTGATCCCTCATTGAGGCTGCCAGGGTGCAGCAGAGGCTTGGGCAGGCTTCCCTTGTTAAAATGTATAGCATGGTTTTGGCCAGGGTCCTGGGGCACCATGAGCAGCATAAAGGGAAAAGACTTGCTGGCAGTTGTGGTCGGTGATGGTCACCCACTGTGTGCATAGCAGTTTCACCTTTACACAGCACTGGCATGCTGATAGGCCAAGCCCTTGCTTCTACACACAGCTTAACAAGACCTCATATACATGGGCAGAAGAGCACCTGATGCAGGAAAACCAGCAGAAGGTTTTCTTTGGAGGTCTGTGATCTCCTTCTGGGACCAGTTCTGACTCTGGGAGGTAGTGTGTGGCATTAGGGATGATGCCAGTATGGCTCCCTTGATGGCTCACAGGGCCTCCATGCTTCAAGGAGGCCCTGGGTGCCGCCAGGTTTGGGCAGGTGTCTTTGGTGCTCAGTGTAGCAACACAGTACAGGACAAACAAGTGGCTGGAAAGGCTGTGTCAGGAATGAGTGCCAGGGTCCAGGCAGGACGCTGTGGCTGGCTGGCGGCCACTGGAGTGGGACCCAGTGACCAGAGGCTGACTGCAGGTGGTCCAGAGTTCTGCTGGGCTTCAGCAAGTGCCTGTAACATCCAGTGCAGGGGTATGGTGTGTGCCAGGCAGGTAGGAGGCAGAGCTCTATCAGGGACCAGTGTCAGGGTCCAGGTAGGCTGCTGCAGCTGGCCAGGAGCCACTGATGCAGATCCCAGTGACCAGAGGCTGGCTGCAGGTGACTCAGGGCCCTGGAGTCCCTTTTAAGGGCCAGGCAAAGAGCTGCCCCAGCCCTAGGGCAGGAGAAATCCACGTCCCGTGGCCTTGGGGCTAGCCAGCAGGAGGATGCCTGGTAGTGGGGCTGACCAAGAGCAAATTTGCTCCCAGGCAGCAGCTACACATACTTTACTATGCAGTAAACTACTTTGCATTTAATCTGCTGCCTAGCAGTTAATTTGCATTTACAGGTAGCAAATTAACTATAGAGTAGACCAATTTACCATTCAGGAAGCAACTGCACATGTAGATGGTGACACTTACTGCACAGTAAATTGGACTACTGCTCAGTAAGGCATCTCACATAGATGTGTCCTGTGTTCACAATACCAAAGTAGCATTTCTTACCTCAGTTTTCTTCTCTGTAGGCTTGATTTCCAGTTTTATTAATGTTCTTCCTTGTCACCCAGACAGTCAAATGGAGCAGTCATGGGTCACTCACTGACATGGGTACAGTCAGACAACAGAATGAACATTCTTCTCCCTGATCCTCTTTGGCACTGTAAGAATCTTGTAGTAAGCTTATCCCAAGTTCAGGCGAAAGGGCAGAATCAGAGCAATAACCAGAGCAATACTATTGCCATTTCCTGCTATCCATGACTTACGAGGCTGATGAATCTTACACCGAGACCTAGATAGAACCTTGCCTGCTTCCAGAAAATATGGAGTACAAAAATGGCTTAAAACAGCATAACATCACAAGAACTGTCTTTTCTTGGGTCAGACCATAGAATCATAGAAAATTATGGTAGGAAGATACTTCAGGAGGTCATCTAGTCCAACCCCCTGCTCAAAACAGAACCATCCCCAACTAGATCATTTCACCGAGGGCTTTGTTAAGGTAACATGTTCCAGTGCTTCATCACCCTCCTAATGAGAAAGTTTTTCCTAATACCCAACTTAAACCTCCTTTGCTGCAACATGAGATCATTGCTCCTTGTTCTGTCATACATCACGACTGAGAACAGTCCAGCTTCATTCTCTTTGGAATCACTCTTCAGGTAGTTAAAGGCCACTATCAAATCCATTCTCAGTCCTCTGTCCTCTAAACTAAATATTTTCAGTTCCCTCAGCCTCTCTTCATAGGTCAGTTGCTCCCAGTCCCCCAAACCGTTATTGTTGCTTTCCAATGGACTCTCTCCAACTTGTCCACGTCCTTTCTATAGTGGGAGACCCAAAACTGGACACAGACTCACCAATACAGAATAAAGCAGAACAATTACTTCCCTCTTCTGCCAATACTCCTATTAATGCAGCCCAGTATGCTGTTAGCCTTTTTGGTATCAAGGGCACACTGCTGACTTGTATTCAATTTATTGTCCACTGTAATCCCCAGGTCCTTTTCTGCAGAGCTGCTATTTAGCCAGTCAGTCCCCAGGCTGTAGCAATGCATGGGATTCTTCAGTCCTAAGTGCAGGACTTTGCATTTGTCCTTATTGAACTTCATGAGATTTCTTTTGGCCCAAACCATCTTTCCCAGTATCCCATGTTGCACAGTGGCATAAAAGGAATGATGAAAGGTAGACCAAACAGAGTATGTCCAGGGTTTTTTCCCACTGTTTCTTTCCCACTTGCATCTTCCAGCATTTAAAGTCTTGGAAGTTCTGATTCAGAGGCTTTATCCCTTATTCCCATGCTCATTAGCTATTGATTCACCTTTCTTACAATAATTTGCACCTCCCCCACACACCATCCCTTACAGAGTAAGTGTGCTAGCCTTGGCCCAAGCTCTCTACCTCAGCTGAGCAGAGAAGTGTGCTCTAGCACTCCCCAACTTCTGGCCCAGGCCCCTACAGTCATGTGGTTGCATTTCTGGAATCAAAAGTGCAGGTTTGTTCACTTGCTTATCAGTTGAATCTATGCAATTTAGACTAACATGCTAAGATTGAATCAATTCAGCCTCAGGTTTTTTTAACTGTCTGTTTTAGTCTAAGAGCCTCTGATGGGATCCTTATCAAAGGGTTTTCATAAGTCCAAGTGTACTATGTTAACTGGATCACTTCAATCCATCTGTTTATTGATACCCTCAAAGACATCTAAGCACGCTGGTGAGTCATGATTTCCCTTCGAAAAAACAATGCCATTTTGTCCCCAGCAAGTCATGTTCATCTTTGCACTGAATTTTTAAATTATTATTATGGTTTCTATCAGTTTTCGAGGAAACAGACTCACCAACCTGTAGTTACCTGGGTGCCCGCTAGAGCTTTTTTTAAAAATATGGAAGATACATGTATAACCCTCCAGTCTTCTGGTACTGAGGCTGTTTTTAGTGATAGTTTGCATATTACAGTTAGGAGTATGCCAATTTTCTGAGTTCATATTTATCCCAAGTAGCTCCATCTCTACATTTTTGAGCTCTATACTATTCTCATTCAGGTTACCTTATCTGTTTATCACTGAGGCATAGGAACGTAGGGCTAGAAAGGACCTTATGAGCTCATTTAGTGCTCAGGGCAGGATCCTAACTAAATTACCCCAGTCAAGTGTCTGTTGCACTTGGTCTAAAGTTTCCAGGATGGAGATTCCACAGCTTCTCTAGGTATCCTTTGCCAGGGTTTGACTATCCTCATAGTAAGAAAATACTTCCTAAAATCCAACCTAAATTAATTTTGCTACAGCTCAAGGCTATTTCACCTATCCCATCTCCAATAGTCACAGAGACAGTGTATCTTCATCTTCTTTGTGAGCTCTCTTCAGGTACTTGAAGACTACAGAGACTCTTCAGGTACATCCGCCATGGAAAGCTGATGCGAGTAGGTAGTACATAGTCTATTGTATTTAAATACATACTGTAACAAGAAGCCAGACTGTTATTTTAAGAGCCAGCATGCAGCTAAGCTGGCTGTGTAAGACAGCAAGCAGCAGAGGAACACAGGCTGGCCCTTAAGTAAAGGGGAAATTCCTGTGTGTGGTTGGGGAACCACATGACAGGAAGGGTGGGGCTTTGAAGCATATAAATATAAGTCCTGAGACAGAAGAGGTAGTCTGGTCCTGCATACTTCAGGGAGAAGAGCCCCTGGGGAAGTTTGGCTGCAGGAAATAGGCCCATGGATGCCCAAGCTAGCCACAAAAACAAGACTGAGACAGCTAAGGGGGAAATATACCTTATGGTGAGGTATTGACCCAGAGTGGGGGAGAACTTTTGTGGGAAGCACTTTTCTTATATTTCTGCAATGCTTAAAACCAGAGAACTGGACTGTGGCTACAGGGGTGTGTGGAGGCCATAGAGGCTTCTGAGAGGCACCCAGCATAGAGCTCCCTAACCATGCTCAGGGACCCCTGGGGCAGAGTAGTGCACCAGCCATCATAGCAGGCTCAGGGATCTCTGGGGTACAGCAGCATGTCAGGCAACATGTCAAGGTCAGGGAGCCTAGGAGCTGCCACAAGAGACCAGGCTAAGGGGCCCAGAACCTGAGAGGGTGAGACAGAGTTGAAACCCAGAAGTGTGAGTCTGGGACAATGGACCTGGACTAGAGGCAGAGTCACAGAAAAGGGGCCAAAGCCAGGAAGGCTGAAACCCTGGCATAGGTCTGAGGCTTGAGGGGCCAATGCAGATTCAAGGCCAGTGGTGGTCCTCCAACTCCCGAGTCATCTATGAGACATGGGTGTGACTATGGGGTGGCTGAAGATCACAATTCTAGCCCCTAAGAGGAAGTACACCCATGGGTGCAATGACAGAGGTAACAGGCACCAAGAAGTAGGCCACTCCAGCTTCCATAGCAGCCTAACCTTTTATATATATTTAACAGCAAGTCATGGCAGGAAAAAGCTAGGAGTCACAGGAGGATGGGGAACATAGACAGGCCAATTTGGCCATTAGAGGTACCAGATTCTGTGAAGGGAGATTTTCCAAGCCTATCACATATACATACATATTCACTCTAGTACTCAGATTACACTCAAGTTATCTGACACTTGGCCGCTGCTTTAAAGGGGAGAAGATTTGGGAAATTTTCTACTCTCTCTCTGCTAGAAGTATTTATTACAAAAATAAAAAAAAAAAGCTGTGCAAGCTCTCTTGTGGCCTTTTCCTCTGACATCACTCTAGACACATGTTGTCAAATATCACTCAAGTGCCAAGGGGATTCAAGCCTACTGTAAGCAGACACAATTCCTTTGACTTTAGCAGGGTTGCACATGAAAGACAAATCTGGTTCAAAATCTCAAAGTGAAACCCCAGATGTTAAGTTTCAATTTAGAAAAAATGGGAATTTAGCATGGTTTTGAAACCAGTCAGCACATCAGTGCACCTCTCCAGAGAAATGAGCTCAGATTTGGATCCACATACTGGTTTAATGTGGAATTTAACCTACAAACCAGGTAAATGTTATGTGATTTCAATTTTCAGTGATTCATGGTAAAAATGTTATTGAATTCTGTGTTCTATATATTGATCCTAAATATATTTCTTACATTCCACTTTTTGTATTTCTATGAAAAGTGACCCAAGTTTCTAAAGTAAATTAATTTTAATTCCCTCAAGTCCTTGCAGGTGATGGAAAGTTCTGTACCAAAGTATCAGACTACATGTTTATTTGTATAAAAGTCAAAGAGTTACTCAAAGAACCAAGAGTAAAAGTTTAGGAGATACAGTACAATCTTTTTGAGATAAGTAAATCTGTACATTTTCTAGCTTTGAGTACAAGTTATGTTGCAATCTGGAAGACAAGCAAAGATGAAAACTGGCAGAAAAGCTAACTGAAAACATAAAAGTCAAGGCAGGAACAGGTTGAACAGGCAATGCATTTCAGCATAGAGTTGGAATGAGGAAAAAATGTCAAGAAAGATAAAAAATTAAGCTCTACAAGCAAACCTGATCTGAGAAGAGGTATGTCACCAAGGCGTTATAGTACTGTGCCTCAATAGCGGAAAGAAAAAAAATGTACTTAATAAACACACAAAAAAAATCTTTATCCAGTGCTTTCAACATAATGCTCATGAGCAAAATTGAACTTTTATTCCAGGATGACTAAAGAGTCAAGAAAGGAGTACATTAGTATATACTGCTACAAATAGTAGATTATTGTATTACATAGTTTCACTTCACATTCTTGAATGGTTTCATTGCTCAATAAATTAATAATACACTCTTATGGAAGGGTACTATGACATTTCATAAGGATAAAACCCAGTTGAGATCCATAAAAATGTCAGCATGCTCTAAAAACCTATAGAATTTAATACTGAATATGGTCCTTTCTATAGGTAAATGAACTATAGTTTTATTCTCTTGTTATTGCATTGCCTTTCATAAAGTAGCTATGTAGCTAATAGCAGAATTAGCCTGATGGGTGGGTTTAATTTTAAACTATTCTGTAGCCACTTATAAGTCTCTATACAATTCTATAGGACATTATAATATTCCATTATATTCTACAGGGCTTATCCACAAGCGTAACTAGGCAAATAAACAATTCAATTGCAACTATTGCAATCAGTAGGACTACTCCTGAAGTTAAGTCCTTTGCACAATCAGATCATATAGCCTAAAGAAGTCCATGCAATGCTTGTACCACAGTCCTTCATAGGTTATATTTTGCTAAGGCTAAATAATGAGGTAACACATACCTTGTTCATGAACAACAATCTGTACATTCCACTTTATGTTTTATGAACTGTATGTCCAGAGATACATTTATCTACATTATGTTCCTTGGAGACTTAACGGTTAGGCAATAAAACTGTCAGATGTTCAAGCAAGATATGTGCTTGGCAGATAAATTCCAGAGAACCTTCAAATGCTTTAGTAAACCATGATAAATATATGCATGAATCTGCAGTCATGTCTTATAGTTTGTCAAACCTGAGTTTTTCAGTGCATCAATTGTAGCTTAGATTAATTTTTATTAATTAATTCAGATTAACAACCCATATATAATTGAACAAGTAAAACAATTGATCAAAAGTTTTACAATGAGAGAAGATAAACTTTCTCTAGGTCTGCTCAATCTTCTTATAAAATGCTCTTGAATGAGATGACCAGGTACTACATTGGGCTTTTTTTTTTTTTTAACTTTAATAACTTGAGAATAATTTCCTTAGATCAGCTTTCACAATGAAGACAAAATGTGATTTGGATACTAACATAACAGCAAAGTTGGTTTACAAAAAGGAAATAAACCATTACTTGAATTTCTTAGTACAAAGTAATACCCTTTCCCTAGCCCTTCTGTGCACATTTATGCAAGATAGTGAATGAAGATGTGGGTTAAATAAATGCTGAAGGATCTAGGCACACTTCTATTATTATACTTTTATGGGCCCTTCCATTTCTTAAGAGTGGTTATGAGCATTATGTGTGTCAGTGGGTGCATCTATGTGAGGTGCTTTGCTGTGGAGTGGTAAAGTAAAAATAAACATAGCCAACAGATAAACTATAGAGAAGTATAAGTGAAAAATAAATAAGCCATAAATAAATACAAATAAACAACAGGTAAAATAACAGCAAACCGGGGTCCCAATAGAGCCCTAGGACTCTACTCATCTACTAATTTACAAACATGAGAGTTCACTAAAATATAAGACATGACATCACACCACTTCTGGCGCAAGAACCTCAAAGATAAACTTAACCCCAAGGGGAAACCCCGATGCCCTATGGCTTTTTTCCAGGCCCTTCAAGGAAGCTGGTAACTTCAGGGGGGCCCTCTCAATAGGACCTGCACCTTCAGGATCCCTTAACTAACTAGGGGGAACTCCCCCTCCCCTGTGGGAATCCTTTTTCCCCTGCAACTCATGGCTCCCAGACCTGGAGGGTGGCCCTCATCCTCTGCACCAAGCTGCTCTCATGCCTGCAGTGGGCTTCAGGAGGGGTTGCTGTCCCTTGGAACAGAGCTCGCTATGCAGGGCTTCTAGGGCCTCTGGCTCAGCCCTGACCACTAGCTCAGTAGCCTGAGCACCGTCTGGCTCCCTCGACTCAACCTTTTACTATGGGTTGGAGGCCTGGGCTCAATCTACTCCCAGATCCTTTGTGTAGCACCTCCTCTACTGAGCTCCCAGCCTTGTGCCAGGGATTGGGGACCTGACCCACCCAAGCGCTTCAAAGATCCTGCTCCATGCACCAGCCTGTGCACCATGTCTCTGGCCACATGCCAGAGGTTACAGACCTGAGCCACCTCATGCAGCTCCCAGGGTCTGGACACCATGTGCCATGCGGCGCACCAAGAGCCTAGCCACTGAAGCTGTCCGCTGTCGCCTGTTGTTGGAAATCTTCAGAGGCACTTCCAGGCTACTGCTTTGCTCTGCTAAGCAGCTCTCCTCAGCTCTTTTAAGCCCCACTCTTCTCTCTTCTATGTCCCGGATGTGTTGCCCTCTTGCTGGGTACACAGCTCCTTTTATATGCTCCAGGACTCCTCCCCTGAAGTCTTCCGGCCCTGACAGTGTTGCAGTCTTCAATCAGATCAAAGGGGGGAGCTCCTCTCCCTCTCCCCTCAGGAAAGGGGCATGACTTAACTCCTCTTGCTGCCTCCTGATTGGTGGATGGGCTCGACCAATCAAAACAGCAAACTCTTAAGCCTGGGTCTCAACCCAAGCTCCGAAAAGCACGCCTGATACACTGAATTCCTCTTGGTTGGGAATCCTCACAAATCTCATGTTTTCTTTTTGTGCAACAAGCTGATCCATTTTATCTTCATGGAGAAGGTGGGAAAGGCCTCAGGGTTTTGGCCAGAGAGGTAAATTCCAACGAAGCTGAAAAAGCTAAGGGTGTGCATGTTCTACCCAGTGAGCCCTCCCTTGTGGGAGATGGGCATGCTATGCCATATGTTGTCCTCACTTCTCTTTCATTACTTAAGGAGCTTCAGGGATTTTCTCAAGTTCAAATCCAACTACCCCATGGTGAGGGAGAAAAAAAAAATATATCTGGAATGGGGATTTGCCCCAAAAGAAGAATGCTGTAACTGTCAGCTTCCAAGAAAACTTACAGGCTGCTCTGGAGGATGCCCCAACACTACCCCTAAGGGCCCCACCAACAGTGACAGATGGCAGTACCAGGCTCCTTAATTCAGCGGACAGCTCCTGGGGCAGGGAGCAATGTCCCATCCCCTGCTCCAGTTGTGGAGCTGGGGCCAGGAGCTGCTTGCTGCCAGGAGAAACGGACATTGTCCTGGCCGGGCTCTAAGCTTGGAGCCTGCCTTGGCAGCAGGCAACTCTTTGGGGAGGAGATTGTACTCCTATTTCCTGCTGCCCAGGTTAACCAGGAGCAATTTTGCTGCTGGCCAGCTGTCTATACATGGACTACTGCACAGTCACTACTACACATTCAATTCAGATCCCAGATTTTCTATATATTATATATTTCCATATATCTATATATTAGTGGTGTTTCATCTTAATCATGGAAAAATGTGGATTTGGGGTTACTTTTTTTGACTGAAAATCTGGGATGATATTAAATCAGAGAAAACCAGGATCCCTGGCCATAACCTAGGTGAGACTGACCCTTCCTAATTCCTGAGAGCTTTATTTTGCAATGTTAACATTCTTTTCACATAGTTCCAGGTAAGGTCCCAATTGGACAGATGTTGAATTTATTAAGTTATTAATTTTTAAATGAAACATAAAAAAAAAAAAAAAATCTTTCTATTACCAGTACGGCTTCAACACTGAGAAATCTATCAGGTAAAGGACTAATGTACTTAGCAGAATGCCAGTATCCTAGGGATTGTCTACATGTGTCACTATGGCAATCTTGTTACTGCATTGTGACTTAGTACTTCCTTTTGGTACAACCATACATGTGGCTCATGGTTAGTTTTAGCAGCTACTTCACCATAGCGGCATGCTACACTGGGGGAGCATGTCACTAGAGTGAAGTAGCTACTGTGTCATGGTTCATGCCTCCAGATGCTACATCACTGTAACGCATTGCTATGTTGATGTAGCGTCACATGTAGACACACCCCCAGAGAAGGAAGTGGACAGAGGATGCCTTTAGCCATGTGTACAAAAGAAAGATTTTGGAGGTGTGCAGCCATCCTCTCCCTTTTCTGCTACAAGTGAGCCTGGAGTTCTAAACATTGCATATCCTCATGATGCTACTTGACATCAAGTATAGAGAGCTTGTGAAGAAAAAATGTGGGGATAATTAGTGGGTGAAAATTGGTAATATTATGGAATGAGAAGAAATATTTATTCCAATTCAACTAAGAACAGATTTTTGTCAGATAGGTCTCAGACAGATGTCAGGTGTTGAAATGGTAAACTAAAAGAGGTGGGAAAAGGAAATTATAATATGTAAGGATCTAATTTGGAGTTTACTGAAGCCACTTGAAAGTCTTTCTACTGATATTAGCAGGATTTGGATTAGGCTCTGACTGCAGGTCTACATGGCCTTCCTTCCAATCCCATGCCTACCACCCCAAAGACAAGCACTATTCACTTGCTTCTCTTCAGACATCCAAGAAATTTGCAGTTAGGCAGAATAGATCATTCAAGGAGTGGCCCTGAGCGCCCCACTCCAAAGTCAAACTCAGGGTCTCAGTTTCAGGAAATCCTGAGAGTACTGGGGGTATACTAGGGTGCTAAGATCTAGTTCAAGCTGTTTAGGACTCTCATGAGCTATCTACTGTGCCTCAGGGTACAGACAAAAGTGCAGCTCCCAGCTGTAACTCTGAACGATTTCTGCAAAGCATTCTGAGTTACAATGTTACCCCAGACCAAACAGAAGTTCACTGTTGGTTCCGGGGGAAGGGAAATCTAGCTGGGAGTGGGCAGCCTGCATCCAGGTTACCATAGCAATGGCTGGGATGCTCTGCCAGTGCTTCCTGTTTTCTGACTTAGTGGAGAGGCAATGGAGGGAGCTCAACCTTGGGACTCTCCTGCCAGGGCTGAAGGATGGAGTGGATGAATTAGAGCCATCCTACCCCAGGGGGGCTCCGGTACCCCATCCCACCCTCTGGGGGGACTGAAAAAATTCCAGACTGAACTCCCTCTGCTCCCTTTCCCCCTTCCCATTCTGAAAATAGTGACAGGCTGGCAGCTCCACAGAGACAAGTTACAAAAGACGCTACATTTTGAAATGTCCTTATCTGATACCTCATGCAATGAGGGATCAGATTTTCACCTGATTGGCTGTTTTTGAAGCTGTTTGCAACTGTGTACTTGTGTTTGGTCACAGCTATAAACTGCTTTCTATAGCCAGATTGGGAAAAAAGTGTCACTTCCATCTGCACTGTATGTACTTGTCTCTGGTGAGTCAGAGTGGGTGCGAGAGATCAGGGCTACATCAGCAGCAGTTCAAGTGTCAGAAGGGAAGCCAGGAAGGCATGGCCTAAACAACAATAGGGCACTGGATGATTCTGTATATGGTAAGTGTGTACTATTAATTGTGTAAACAGCACTTACATATCTGAATAAGAATGCTCATTGTGGTAGGGCTTTAGCCTGTAGTTTCATGTTTTAAAACCTGGGAAAGATGAAGTGATACAAAATAGAAACAAAGGTATTGTTTCAAAATAATACACAACAATACATTTACGGTTCCGCTCCGTACATATTTCTTAAAGTTTTACCTTACTTTATATCTTTCTTGTGAGTCACTTCCTATGCTAGAAAGAGATATAAAAGAAATGTTTGTTCTTTTAAACTCAGCCTAAAAAAATTTATTAGCATCTTCAAGCTACAGAATTTCGACTGTAATTTTTATTACATTTGTTTAGGTCATGATGTGCCAAAAATATTCAATATTCTATAGATTGTTCAGAAATCTACAATGATAGGCATCCTCAGAGCAATCTAATAAAAGGAAACATAATACTAAGCTAAAACAGTGACTTTAACAGCAGGCTGAGTGCCTGTCTTATGTATTTGCTATTGATACAAACTGTCTGACATTTGGATTTTTTTTCAAAAGGGAGGAGACTTATTTCAAAGAAAAATGTTGACTTATCTTCTGTCTGGTATGTTATTTTCTTCTTTAATGTTGGGTCGACAACTCAGGCACACATTCAAGATATGTAGGAGCTACATTTTATTTCCCATGGCTTAAAAATAGCTAACATTTTTGGTTACAGAAACAAAGGCTGGACCGTAAGAGGACTGATTAAGAGGATGGCAAAGAGAGGATATCTTTATCATATTTGAATCAGTACAACTTGACCAGCATTGTAAGCAAAGAACTCAGTATATGCAAAGGACATACTTGGAACTACTTAAAAACAGAAAGATAGTAACAAGTATATTTCTTCAGAAAAGAAGTGATCAATTATAAAGGATGTTTCTTTAAAAGACTATATTTTTTAAATTCAATCATCAGGATTTCTTCTTTGTTTTCCTTCCCTAGATTCAAGACAATATTTTTTCAAGTAAAAATAGACAAGCACTGCTCGGTTGAATAGTCTGGTTTTAGTCTGGATCCCATGTTCTTTCCTTGAGCTGGGAAGTGAAAATAAGCAACAGCTGTGGAAACCTCCTTTCCCCCCTCCCCAAAAAGTGCTGTATTTCAGCTCAGCGCACTCTTGCACCAAACACAGCATGTACCCAGAAGAATCGTGTCAGTTTGACTTGGCTCACCCAACATCTGTATAGCTCATGCACTTCAATGGGGCTTTTTGGTGCTTTTATTTAATAGTTGATTGATATAATAGCTGATTGAATCAGCTATTAGATAAAAGCACCAAAAAGCCCAGCTGAAGCGCACAAGCTATATAGATGCTGGGTGTGCCAGGTCAAACTAATGTAATTCCTATTCTGGTAAAGCACTGTTCTTCCCCCCCACAATTGTCAGTGCCCCTTAAAATTATATGCTCACACCAAATTGCTCACACTCTCCACTGACCCTGCTCTTAATGGCTAAAGAATGATTTTTAGAGAGTGAAGGCCAATCCCTTGCTGGAAGTCACATTTTGAAATAAACCTTACTGAAGATCTTTGTGACTCATACAGAACTCCTAAGCTTTGTATTGCTTCAAAAGAGAGAAACAGTGGCTCAGCTAATTCTTCCAGTTAGTCCCCACATCTACTTTGTCTCTTCTATCTTGACTGGAGTCCAATTCAAAGTTAACTGCAATAGTACTTCCCATCTAGGAGCTGGCATATTGACACCCTTATGTTTGTAGGAGAATCAAATATACAGTTATGTAGAGACAATAAGTCCCATTAGCTCTCCATGAGAAGGAGATGAATGCATCTTGATGAAACTCATAAAGGAGGATTTGGGGAAGAGATCAGAAACCAATCAATCCTCTCTACATCCTGCCTGGAAAAGACTAAGGAAATTATCATTATCACATAGGTCTACCTACATCATCAGTGTCATCCAAACAGACAGTGCTAAAGGCTCATCCTGTCATCTGAAAATGGGAATAACTGCACTGTCCCCACCCCACAGGGGTGCTATAAGGATTAAGTACATTACACTTTGAACCCTCATATATCATAGTAATTGAAGTCATAAAAGATTCATCTTCAGTGCCTCACAGTCAGTCAGTTATGTCAAAAGCTGTAAAGAATATGTTAGTTTAGGTACGGCCAAGTCCTCAGTCATTACAACTGCTTTGTGCTTTTCCCAGCTATGGTAAATAATGGAAGCTTCAAGGTCTCCGGAGCTTAACTTATCAGTGCATTCTTCACCCTTCTGCACATGACATTGGAGCAACCACCATACATTTTCCTTAGATGTTAAGTATAAAAGGGCCACAGTGGCCCCCAGTTTTTGGCAACCAGGATTACCCACAGCAAAGAGGGCTTGTGCAAAGGAAGGGCACTCACAGTGAGGTGACAGGATTCTCCTGTTCTTTCATTCCTGTTAGATACTGTTGGAGACTTGCAGGGATCTGCATGGTAGTTACTGATGACTTGACTTACTAGGAAAGTATTGCTAATCAAACTCTACCTTGAATGTTAGAAAGCTGAGAATAGCCCCATGGTAGAGTTAAGTAGACAGTTGCTAAAGGAATAGACTCTAAAAGCCACATAGTCTCAGAAGCTGGGTCCATGAACTATCCTATACTGTGTAAACATATATAAAACCTGTGTTAACAAAAACAAATTTCAAGGAGTTAAAATTTAATAATAGAAACAGGTATCCTTTACAGCCAGTGGGAGATGCCACCAAACAACAGGGCCCATAATGTGAGATAACAGTTGTGATCATTGGTATTTAATAAAGGACCAAATATTGCCAGGTGGAAGGGTGAGTGGGACAAGCTATATAAAATAGTGAGTAAAGGAAACAAATACTGTAAAATCAGCAAGCTGTCAGAGCAGGATCATTTTCTCCAGGGAGGGTAGGAAGGAAGAAGGGCAAAAAAAACCCAACATTAAATTAAGTTTCAGGTTTAACAGAGAATGTTGAATACGCTCAGTAAAATACCTTTGGACTTGGAACTATCAAATTGAACACTGTTATTAGTATTTGTCTCATTCTCCTTCCTAATGTCTATTTTACAATTATTTGTTGTTGTTTTGTATGCTATTTAGGGCAATGGGGCCTGCTGATCCAGTTGGGTCAGTCTGGAGAGTCAAAGTCACCACTCTCTCATGTGTTATTAGCTATGATAAACTAGGCCATCTTAAACTCACTAACCAAATAGGAAATTAGGCTTAGAAAGACCTTTGATGTGACTTTCAGCAGTACTGTGTCTCTTAATTTGTAAAAGGCAATCAGGACTCATAGCAGAGATGATACCTTTTATTAGACCAACAAGATTTTTGCCAAAAAAATTCTATAATTTCTTTAATCTCCTAATTTGTAGCACATTGGGGCACTACCATAATGTGAACGAACAAAATAATAATGCAACTAAAATATTTGTACTAGTAATAGGGCTAAATAAAACTAAGTACCACTATAAAGACTTTACTATTTAAAACAAACTCTACATATTATTAAATGTTTCAACTTTGCATTCCCTTTTCCTAAGATAAAACCTAGAGATGAAGGAAGAATTTGATGCAGAAAGAAATAGAACTTAAACTACATGCATTCAGGGAAGTGAAAATATAAGCAGAGAAGGACTGCCACAATACAGTAAGAAGTCCTGCTATGTAGGTGTCTGCCAAAAAGAAGCCAAAGATTATTATGTATTAGAATAGTACAAATTACAAAAGTAACCTGTTTCTAAAACGTTGTTCCCTTTGATTCTACCAACACAGCAGGTTGCTCTGAGGTTTAAACAGTAACATTATCTACAACTTGGTGTTTTGAACATTTAGATAGGGAAAACTCTAAACCCAGTTACCCCACATAACCCCAAAATAACTCATCTGAAATCAGTAAAATTGTTCCAAATGTACACCACTGTATATGAAATCAGTATAGGCCCATTCTACTTTCTGGTTTTTGAACAACTCCTTCATCTACTACTAAGCAGTACTAATGAAGTAGCACCTTGCAGTGTGCAGATGGGTTTCTCCCACATTTTCTCATTGACAGATTTTAATGAAGTATTTGAACTTAAGTCACAATGAAAGATGAGAAAAAATTCTTTACATACATGACCGTTAATCAAAGGCAAACTAGTGACTTACTCCTTCAAATTCCAGTAAATGCCATATTGCTTGTCTGATTTTTTCCACTCATGCTTCTGCTCCAGTCATATCCATATTATCATTATTTTAAGATCTTACCTTATGGATATTTATAACAATTATCATCTGTTATCAAGACGTCGCAAGAAGTCTAGAAAAATGATTATGTCAGTAACTAACATGTAAGTTGCAAGAGGCAAGGATTTTTATGCGTGCTATCTTTTATTTGACCAACTGCACAGTTGGGAGGAATATAGACAAGCTTTCAGGTACTGATTACAAAGTATTAAAGCTTGTCAAATATATTGCTTCCAGCTATATACAAGTCCAATAAAAGGCACCACTCACAAAAATCTTTCCCTGTCACATTTTTCCTGGACCATCACAACTACGATCTCACCCCAACACTACCATAAAGGCCAGTTGAAATTTAATTATGGTAAATTTCCATGACAGATATTTGGATATCTTGATCTGGTCTCCAAATGGTTATTGAGACTGGTTGCTGAGTTCTTATTTAATATTACTTGATTTAAAATTAAGGCTTAAATTAAGGAATGGAAGAATAGGGACATTCCGCTGGGGAAAATAAGGGGGATCAATATTTCTTAGCATAACAGTAAGGATCAGGAAGTAACTCTGAAATTCTTACAGGTGTGATTCTCATCAAAGTAACACCAATAAGACTGTGCAATGCTTAGCTAAAATTCATGACTTGCAACTTGTCACAAAGTTGGCTCTAATGAGACTACTCATCTATATTAATTTAAACACATGAGTATTGCAGAGTCTAACTATTTCCTGGTATAACTAACCAGAGAGAAAGGACAGAGATGAGATGATACACTGCCACACATCTCTCAATCGCAAACCAACAGTAAAGACAAATAGTATGTCACTTAAACCTGAGGGATCTGTTCCATGTCTCTGATGGATTTGCTTTTCCTGCAACTCCCAGGCAGGTTGCCATGGCTGAACAGAAGTAAACTATAAATCTCATCAATGATTGTAAAATTTTAGCCTTTTCAGTATGAATTGAAATTTAAGAAAGTATTATGTCAGCAACTAAATACTGGTAAGTCATTGACTCACATGAAATAAATACCAAAGAAAATATAACATTAAAATGCCCCCTTCTTTCAGAATCTGATGAATACAAAGAGAGCAGAAAGTCATTTTTGCTCTTCACCTCTAGTTCTGCCAGACACAGTTTTAGCCTGGCATGATGAGGCACCTGGCCCAACATATCTGAAATCCATAGATGGGAAAGAATACATTCTTTTGATAAAGGCTCCAACAATTTTTTGATTTCTCCAAACAATGAACCCTCTAAGTTGTCCTGATCTGTGAGCATTCTGATTCAGTCCATCCCCGAATTGGTCCCACCTCCTTTCAGTGCGTGCTGCTTTGGTCCGCCCCACAGTATAATATTGTAAAATTCAAGGATTTAACTTAGAAGATGCAGTAAGGGCCCCTTACTAAGGGGATGGGTCTGTGTGCAATAAATATAAAGACGATTCTTTACAGAGACTGTGGGGAAGATATTGGCCTTCCTAGAATGATAGAAAAAGCAACACCACATGGTGCATGGTAGAAGCATGACCACTTTAACCAAGCTAGATGCAATTTAGCCAAGTTGGTGTGTTTCTCTATACATGCCCATAAACTGCAGGGAGACCAAACACAGTGTTGTGCAACCAAAACAGCACTAAAACAGGTAACTAACTGATGCATTGTACCTCAGCATGACAGTAGCCTGCTGCCAGGTTACACTGTAAACTTCTACTTAATTTGCTAGCTATCCATTCTTACCCCTAAGTCTCCTTGAGGATTGTGGCTTTCCAAGTTTCTTCTGTTCACTGAATAGCTAGGTTTTGCCTTCATCTGCTGCTTGGCTTCTCTTCCCTCATTACAAGGAAGCAGTGGCTCCAACACAGTCAGACCATATACTGAATATTTTATTAAGAAGCTATTGTGTTATAGCATATTCTTTAGTAGGAATTTGCATGTACTTCTCATATGTATATGCCCACAGTAAAAGACTCCACTTTATGCAGGAGCTCGCCCAAAGGGCGAGCAGTTCCCCGGAGCCAGCAAAGCCCATGCAGTGCCAGGTCTGTCCTATCCCCTGCCCCCGCCTCCTCTCAGAAAGGAGCCACTGTCTGCCCAAGTGAGGAGTGGAGCAGAGGAGTGAGGAGCTTACTCGTGGCAAGTGCCCTGCGTCAGCCCCAGTGCCTCTGCCATTCTCCCCGCCCAAAGTTTCCGGGAAGCTGCAACCCAGCTCCTCTCCAGGCAGATGCGTGGCATTAAAAAGTTTCTGCACAGCAAGACTTTTTATAGTGTGTGGCCATGGACATGCACAGCTTAGGGAGTATCTTGCCCCCAAATGTTAAAAGATACGAAGGTCTCATTTCTCCTGTTGAAATCACTCTAACAGCATCCAAAATAATAACAAAAAATGAACATAGGCCCAAGATTCAACAATTGGCAAATAGCAGCTGGCTTAAGTAAAAGGGATATTCCACAAGGGTTGTGCTAAGTTTGTTGGCAAATGGCATCTGAGTCACCATGTGCAGTTTGACTGATCTCTGAGTACAGAGCTAGTTGCTATTCCTCTCATTAAGGGGGAGAAACCACTCTTTTTTTTACATTTCCAATAAGTAATCTGTGGTCAATGGTGCAGAACAGTTAGCCAGCATCTAAGATCTAAAGGAATGAAGCCCCATCCATGAAAAATGAGTCATCACAGACAGGGAAGAAATTACCTGACGAAGAGGAAATGGGACACAGAAAAAGCTCCAGCTGACTTAATTTCCATGACAGGTTGTATCCTATGTTTTGTAATGCATGCTGTTTAAAAAAAAAACAACAAAAAAACCCCCAAAACAGATTCCCAGAAGAAATGAGAAATGATTTTGCAGACTCACTTCCCAAACTAATATTGATGTAAGTAATAATAAAGAGAAAGATGGTTAGTTATGAAGGGAATGATCCAAAACATCCACAGTAAAAAATTTAAAATGATATTTTTTTTTATTAAATGTATTACCATGAAAAGGATGTTTGCAAGGTTTGCTTTTTATTTTCTCTTGCAAAAATGTTGAGCCAAAATATTACTTCCTCAAAAAGGAAAAAGGGACAAAGTTACCAGTAGCAAAGAAGGAAAGTGAGAATGGGTTGGGAAAGAAGATAATGGAAAAAAGATGATGAAAGAAAGCATTTTTCATTTTGAACACTGAATAATTCCAGACAGTGCAGATATTCAATACTATATAGCTGCATTTTTGGTTAGATTTCATGAAAATCTACATTTTTCAAAAGTATTCACAAACCTGGCCATTTGTCAGATGGCTGTCCTGACTATATGCTGGCTGCTCACGGCTCTCAGCAGAAGCCATTTTGAATGTGAGACCAGAATGTGCAACCTTCTGTGAATTATTAAAAACCAAACAACACTGTACTGGTTTTCTATGTTCTCCATTTGAAATATGTATTAGTATTCAATTGTTATATTTGAGTGTATTAGTATTCAAGTATGTATGTGAATTCCCTGCTTTATTGTGCACCAAGTCCTGTTGCTGGCCACTGACCTGCAGTCCTGTTCTCTTGCTTCTTTGCCTCTTATGAGATGGAGGTCTGGTCACTAGTTTGTTTAATGCCTTATTAACCTGAAGGAATTGACTGGAGTTCATTGCCTTAGTTTAATCCCTCTGATTTTCACCTCCTTTTTTGGAGGGGGAAGGGAGGTATAATATGCAGTTCCCTGTGTGAAATACACGTCTGATTCAGTAATGCTTACGTTAACAACAGTGGGATCCTGCTTGCAGACAATGCTGAGGATGTAATGCTGTTGCAGCTCCAGATATTTTGTGGCTGTAATTGTGCATATACTTTCTGGCTAAACTCTCCCTGCTGCTTTGATCCTGCTGTTACTATTGTGTGCGGTGGACTCATGCTGTTGTATCCTGCCTCCCTACCCAGCCTAAATTCCACTGACCCTTTTGTTTAATGCCAAGCTAACAAAAATGCTGGCATCTGATTTACGGGAGTTCATTTGGGAAGTGTGTGGGAAAGGCAGCTCACCTCCATCACAGTGAGAGCCGGAGAAATATTGCAAAACAATTTCAACTAGAATTCTTTTATATTTAAAAGTGATTTTGCTTCAGGTATGCAGACGCCCCCCCCACCTTTACATTCATTTTCAGTGAATGTTTGTGATTGATGAGGGTTTGTTTGGTTTTGTTTTTTGCAAGAATGTCCAAGCGAAGAAAATGTAAAACTCTCATACAGCAAGATGCCAAGTGGAAGTGGCATGGTGTACCAATCTATTATTTATATTACTAGCCCCTTGACCCCCCAACTGATATCAAAATTACATTGTTCCATGTACTTTACAAATGCTTTATAAGAGACTGCCTCAAAGAATTTATAATATACAACAGTGGTCACCAACCAGTGGATCTCGATCCACCAGTAGATCTTGGAGCCTCTTGGCATCAGTATGGGACTAGGGTGGGTGGCTGCGTGACTGCATGCATGCACGTGCACACCCCAGCCCAGAAGGTCAGTCCAAGGGGGGAGGGAAGTGGTGAGGGCCAGATTGAGACCCCTGTGGTGAGGGAGAGCTACAGAGGCAGAAGCAGGGGTAAGTTGAGTGAGGTCCCAGCCGGGTGGGACTTATTTGCTGTGGAGATGTGCCCTCAAATAATTTTTTCTCCCTTGGCCTTGATCTACCCCCTCCCTTCACTTCCCACAGACTTACCTGCTGGGAGGGGTAGGGGGGCGGATGTGGCACTGGCATATGGTAGATGTCAGGTTGCTTTTAAATACCGAAAAGTGATCTACTTAAAAAGGGTGGAGACCACTGATATACAGCCATCTGAAATGGGATACAACATCATATAGGCAGGGGTAGGATTGGCCAACCTAACCAGCAGTAAAAGTACTCACCAGCAGTAAATTTGCAAAGAACTAATCTTTGCCTTTGCATTGATATCTGTGAGTTCACATACACCTTGTACTCTGTATCAGTGGCTGTTTGGAGGGGACATCAAATTAGATGCCATAGATGGAAGACGTTATATCAGACAGAACACTACAGAGACAACAAATCTGGAACAAAATTGTTTCACCTGTGAAAACTGGACCCTGCATTTTACAGTGATTACAATGAGCAAGTGAAACAAGAGAAAATCGAATTTAAACTCTCCACCCTGACAATAAACCTTACTGTTATTTTTATCTCAGAGGATTCCTTGTATCAACTTGTGCGCCACTGACAAGAAACAGTTTGGTATTTTCTAAAATTACTTCGTCATCAGGGGCATAGATAAGTTTTCTTAGGTGTGGGTAAGATCTTGAGGAGGTCACCTCCTCTATGTGTGGGATGCACTATGGTACAGGGGATATGCTTTGCAGACAGGGGGAAGGAGAGGCAAGCAAATGGCAGCCAGGGCAATCGCCCCACCTGCCCTGCTAGATCTATGACTCTGCTAACCTATGACCATGCCACCTCTCTACTCTGGTAAATTCCCCTGACATATTTTCAAGCCATTTTCTTCGTTGTGAAATACATGCTTATACAGACAGAAGACGAAGGGGAGTGGAGAAAGCTTGAGTCAAATGGCCCTCATGACAAATCATCTTATATACAATTAAGCTTCAAGTACCATGCTGAGTGTTGAAGTAGAAGTTGAATAACACAGGCTGTGTGAAGCTCCTTAGAGTAGGGTAACATTTCACTCTCAGTGAACTAAAATAATACATGCTACAGCTAACAGATATCCCCTACAATACCACTCTGTTTATTAGGAAAATTAAAAGTATAGGATGAAGATTTGTCAGTCTGACACTCTCCAGGTCCTCAAGTAATAGGATAACAGGCAAATTATAATTTCCAGTGAATTCAGGTGAGGCCTTTAAATTGCAAAGTCAAATCATTGCTTATGTCTAAAAAATCCAAACCCAGAAACCTAACATTAGTCCACATTGAACCACCTAAAAATGAAAATTTTCCAAAGCACCTCATGCAACTGAGAAGCAAGATCCCCACCATTGAAAACTGAACTTCTGCTCCTAAATTACTTGGGCGTAAACTCTAGCCCATGTAGAGTGTTAGGCTGCTACTTCTGAAAATGCTGGGGGCTATTAATTCAATACAGACTGACAGAGCCTTCAACAAGATAGACAACATTTTCCAACTTTTTCACCTTTCTTCTTTGTGACTTCTACTCATGACAGACAGACCCACAAACATGAGGCAACTGAAAATTCCTGACTTGTGCAAGTATCAGACATTTTATATGCAGACTACAAGTGAAAAAAGTAAGGTCTTCAGTAAGTAAGTTCTTTCCCAACAATGTGGGAAATAAACTTTCAGTTGAGCTAGTACAGAGATGCGACAAATCTCATACCAGCTCTCTGATCTGTCTGTCAGAGGACTCCCCTTACTGGCACACTAAAAACAGCCACCTCTAGTTGAACAGTATTGTTAGTTTAATAAACTCAAAAAGCCAGAGAGGTCCATAATATCAGTAACAAACAGTAGGCACTGCCCCATGTCTGAGATAACATTATATTTAATTTCTACTTAAGGACCTATATCATCACATAGAGATTTTTCTCAGTGTTTTTAGTCTGCAGCACAAATAGGTTGCAGAAATTTTAGTAGGCGACTGCAGTGATCCAGGGCCTTACTCAAACCAAATCTAATTTGTAGCCAATCTGTGGTTTGTCCTTGCTAATAAGAATAAAAAAAAGCTTCAGGAATATCTGCAATGTCACAAATTAACTCATATGCCAAAGGAAAATTTAAGTATCTTTTCCAATTAAATATTTTGGTCCAAAATAACCTGTTCTTACAACTTGAAGTGCGAAAGGAGCTTTCACACAGATTTGATTTTCAGTATTACTCATCTTGATCTTGACAATTCTCCAGCAGTTGGAGGTGGAGGGAGGGGAAAGTGAAGTAAGGACTCTCTTTGGCAGAGAAACTGAAATGCATAGAATGCAATTTGTAAATGCATAGAAGACAGGGTTTTTCTAATGATTTTTTATGCTGATACTGTTTCAATTTACTAGAATAAATCAGGAGAGAAAGGGAGAAACTACTCCAGGTTACAGAATAAACAGATGGTAAGCAGAAGCCTAACCACTTTGCCTCTGAGCTGGAGCCAGGCTGATTGCTGAAACCATTAAAGTAGCAGCCCTGGCAACAGGCAGCTCTTCAGCCTCCAGGCCACCATAAAACAGGAGCTCCTTTTTTCCACAAGAAGAAAAGGCCAGTGTGTCTGAAGCAAGCACTTTACCACATGGTCCTTTTGGTGGAGAGAGAAGGGCTGACACTATATCTCAGAAAAGTGAAATAAACTGCTTTTTTCAATATGAACCTATTCTTTCCCCATTTGTTTTCCCTCTCCCCCACCACACGCACGGCTATTCAATATTTTAACCAATCCTTTTTTCTCCTCCTAACATTTTAAAGGTTCCTAAAATACACAGAGAAAAAAGTTTTGGTGAAGTGCACTGCCAATGTTACCATGCAAAAACTACCACCCCAAACAAATTTGTTTTTGTGATACACAAAAATAGCTGGTCAGGGAAAAGTTGAACCATCATTTAATACTTTCATTTGGTTTTTCACCCAGGGGGTCTCAAAACAGTTTATAGAAGTGACAAGCTCTTAAGAGCAAGAACTCTTTTTCCTTCCTTTATACAACACTCGGGAAAACAAAGCCATTTCCCTAATCTATTTATAGCAACTGCTATTAGTAAGAATCATCACTCCGTTTCACAAACAGGGTCAGTGAGGTACGAACAGTGGAAGTGACCTACCCTAAGTCACTCAATAGGCCACTGACAAATCCAGGAATAGAATCTGGGCCTTGATCCCCAATCCAATGCAATGTCCACCAGAAATTATGGCTTCTTCTTTTGATCTTTAACAAATAAGAGTGTGAAAAAAGAGGTCTTAGCAAGTGTATCAAGATATTTAATTTTGGACCAACTGACAGAGTCAGCTATCATTATATATTGTACAAATCAGATTTTATTTGCATGCTGGATAAATATGTCCCACCAATCTATCCTAGGATTTAAAATCGATATAATCAGTTAGTCTAATACAGTATTTCTTTTTTGTGTGTGTAAACGTTCCATTATAAGTGATGGGATTTCATTTGTATAGAAAAGACTGGATTGGTCCAAATGGGTTTTTGTCCTCAGGTAAAATATCCCAAACATGTCCATACCTACAACAAAAATCCCAGTTTTGCTCCATGTCTCAATTTAAAACCTTTTACAAGTAAATTACCTACTTAGACACTTAAAGTTATCTTGGCTCATCCATCTGTAATGTTTTTGATTCCAGCAGCAGCAGCGTCCTAAACCTACTGTGATATTCTGAACCATATTTCCACTGACATAATCGGAAATAATGATAACATGGCAGCAAACTACTTGGCTATTCACTTCTGCCAGTGATTCCTACTTCTCCTCCCTGAACATTACAAGTTCCTGAACATTAAGATTTAACATTTTGTCCTCAGCTTTATTAACCATTTTTTCCCACTCCATGTACCTAACACATCATCATATGGATATCAATACATTTGCTGGTGGAGCCATGTGCAGGTAGGAAACTTGGAGCCTTAGAATCTAAGAAGCATATAGAAACTAAACAGTTAGCTCTGTTAGCTTAATGGAAGAAGTGGACTCAAAGCTCAAAGAGTGATCTAGTCACTAAGACAAAGAGCTATATCATGTTATGGTCAGTTATACACATGCATGTATGATGTCTGACCAACTCTTATATGCTACATAATAATCAGCATGTAGATATGCATATAAATCTACTCTATTTGTACACATGACATGCTTAAATGATAGAATCATAGAAATTATAGAATCAGAAAAATAGGGCTGTGAGGACCTCCACAGGTCACCAGGTCCAAGCCCCTTCATGAGACAGGATCATCGCCATCCAAACCATCCCATACAAATTCATAATCCAACCTCTTAATAAAACTACCATCAACCCAGGCACAACACAAGATGTAACACCCTAACCTGCCAATGGCAGCCAGCATCCAACTTCTATAAAAATTGTTATCAATGCTCAAGAGATTCCAGGTGGAGGGCCATTTATTAGTAAAATTTCAGTTAACCCTGGCACAAACACAAGGCATAACTCCCTAGCCTGCTACAGATAATGTACAGGTACCATGGTGAGCAAGGTCCTGCTGCTGCAAAAGTTATTAAAATATGCTTGAGAGATTCAAGGCCTCCAGTAATGAAGAGGAAGGGAAAGAAAATTTAGATATTTCTACAAATTTGTAATCTCATTGCTCAACTTAATTTAAACTAGGTGCAATAGCCTCCTTGTGTGTATAATGATCAACAAACTTCATTATGGACGAGTTAATATGTGAATCTTAACCTTTGCATTCTGTGAGCTAGTCCTACCCTGTTCCAGCAACCGTGGGATGTATATCCAGAAAGCACTTCGGTTGCAATGTCAGGCTTCCTCGACACAGATTGGCTGGTATCTGTGCAGATTGCATTGTAGGCGGTGACTCATGACACCACCTAAGAGGCCAAACCCTCATAGTGTTTCATAGGCTAAAAGCGACTAAGTGATTATA
>JAGPOW010003316.1:32486510-32517319 GCA_030014935.1 Caiman crocodilus
AAATCAAAGCCTAGTGCGGGAAAAAGAAATTAGTTAGAGAGCGTTCGTTCTCGCCCTAGGAGTCTGTGGAAATTAAGGCTCTCAAGGTGCGACAGTATCATAATAAATAACCATCCGTATGCCTACCTTTTAAATATTTTTCATGCACCTTAAAGTGCCTTTTACTAGAATCCAGATCTCCTGGAATCTGATCAGATCCTCTGGCCACTATACAGCACTGCCTCAGTTTATTTCACCAGGGCAGTCACAAATGGCCTAATTCTCTGCTGCAGGCAGTTGAAGCTACTTATTGAGAGGAGCAACAGTACTTTGAAACTATTGTATAATCAAGTCAGGGCCAGGTGAGGGGGACATGTGTCCCTGGGTATCAACTATGAGGGGGCTCTAGCACCACCCCCTAATGGGAGTCTTTGCCATGATAGGAGCAGCCTGTACTGTCCCTGCCTGGCCACAGGATCCAGACAGGGCAGTGCCATGCAGATCAGCGTATCTCTGGGGCATGGGGGCAAATGGACTGAGCAGAATGGTGCTCCCCTCCCTGCCTTTCTCCTTCCCCCCACCCACTCTAAACACTAAATGCCACCCTATGCCACTGCTTTGAAATGGAGCTTGAACAAGAGCTTTTGGGGAGAAACATTCAAAAAAATTGTGTCTTCCTTTATTCTCTTCAAAGATTTATAGTCAATAATTCATTACGCAATGGAGTCAGCCAGAAACTCAAGTTAGTCAGAGCAGTTGCAGAGGCAGCCAGAGTAGGGCTCAGTAGATAATGATGAAAACAGTATTTTAAAGTTTTGGGGAGGGGTTCTCTACCCTGTGCTAGGTGTTTGTTTCACCCTTCTCCTGAGACTTACCTCTCAGTTTCTTCACCTTAGCTTTATTCTGCCTCACCAGCTTTTTTCAACTGCTCTGCCTTTTGTCAATCTTCCTTTCCCTTATTACTACTGTCTGTACTACTCTTTCCCCTACCGGAGGTCTGTCCTGTCAATTTGGATTCTAAGCCCTTCAGAGCAAGGATGGCTTAATACCCTGTATGTGTGATGTCTACCACAATGAGACCTCACTGAAGGGTGATCATCAGGCACTAACATAATAAACATGATGAATAGAATCAAAGGGGCTAAATTGAGCAACATGCGTAAGCCATGGCAGTTTAAAGCAGATGCAGATCTGCCATGAAAAGTCAGATCTGTTTTTGAACCTGGTTATGCTGCCTGATTCTACAACCTCCTGTGGCAAGGAGTTCCACAAGTTTATTATTCCAAGAGAGAGAGAGAGAAAGAAAGAAATATATATGATATAATTCCTCTTCTTAATTACACTATTTTATTAGCCTTTTTGGTGGCCATTGCACTCTGCACTGATGAGTTTGGAGAACTATCTATAGTGTCTTTTCTGAGTTACAATTGCTAGTTCAAAGCCTAACATTGTGCACATATCATTAAGGCTTATCCCCCCGTTCCCCATGTGCCTTGCTTCACACTTGTCAGCACTGAAGTTCATCTGCCACTTCACTGCCCATTCATTCAGTTTCATGACATCTTTCCGCAGCTCCTCACCATCGGTTTGGGATTTGACTACCTGGAATAATTCAGTATTTTCTGCATGTTTTGCAATTGTGCTATGTAGTCTCTTTTCTAACTTATTTATAAATAGTCTGAAAATCTGTTACTGCATCTAATTTCATCACAACCACCATCTTACTGTTAAAATTGAATCACAAAAAAGCAGCAAGGAGTAGGCAGCCCCAGGCACCATTTGTACTGATGTTTTTTCACGAACTCAAGCAGGGTACACTAGAATTGCCCTTAGGTGCCTAATTCGACTTAGGTCCACTTGCATACCTAATGGGTATAGCCTTTCACCTATAGTGTGCACAACAGTTTATTGCAAACATCAGTCATCTTTCAAAATGTAAACCCCTACTTGTAAGGTTTTTGACTTGTTTCTCAGAATTACCCCTTACAGGTTGTCTGCTATGTGCATGCCTAGGGGTTTGGATCATATTCACATTCCAAAACTGATTTAAGCCTGATTCTCCATTGTTGCAGCAATAAACAATGGAAGAGCCATGCATTTCAATATTCTTGTGTGTTTTGGGATTCACACAGGGACACAGGATTCACTTAATCAAACTAAAACTTTCTTCTTGCCTAGTCTCTCTCTCTCTCAGCTTTTCCAAATCCACATTCCTCTGACTGCACAAAGATCCCTGAGTAATTTTATTTTTTAACTTACCTGGCAAGACAGCAGCTCTTGGACTGAAGTGTGTGTCCACAGATAATAGTGAAGAGAAATAGATACAGCATGTTATATGAAATTTAAAGATTGCATTGCAGGGCATCTAGATGGCATTATTCACATTTTGGCTTAAGACCATTTCTTGATTGATCTTACGTTGCATTTTTTTATTCTGCTACTTAAATTCTCTATTTGCCTTTCATTGGTACACTTCTCCTTTAAAAGAAAAGGATTACTACATAGTGGTGTCTTCTAAATATTAAAACTTGGAAAAAGGACTTTTAAAATAAAATATGGATATCTTGATCCTGCACTCCTTAGATCATTGAGAGCAGATTCAGAATGAGAAAGCTTGACTTTTCAATAATTTCAAACACATCTGAATAATGTCGGTGAAAACAATAGATCTATATTCATTTATACGAGGGTCTGAATTTATCCCATATTAGCAAATCAGATAATATTCAATCTCTTGTGATAGAACCAGATATGCCAAAGCAAAAGTTTACATCAATCATTTCAAGGGGTAGATATAGTGATGAATATCAAGGGGCTCAAGGTTTAGATAAAGTTTGAATGCTCATTACAGAAGCCTGGATCCTTATCCAGACTTACCAAATATCTGAGGTTTCTTTTGCAACAGGCTACCAAACACTTAATTTTCCCACCAAATTCCAGCTTCCCCATGCTAGAAGTTTGGATTTTATGGTGGTGATTTCAGCGTTTTACAAACCTTCTTCAGTATCACTACTGTTCAGGATAATCCAAATGTTACTTCCTATTGGGCCTACAGTATTAGGGGTCTAACAGGTTGATCACAGTAAAGTTCTTTTGAGTTGTTTTCTTGCCTTTGGAACTCTACTGGTCCTTGAGGAAATGTGACATCTGAGACACTACAACTTTCATCCAAATCTTTATTTGTATCTGTACAAAGTATATACATTAACTGGAAAATCCAGTAAATATCTTGTAATAAGCCAATGATCATCTTGTAACTGAAAAGAGAATTGCAAAGAGAAAGTGAAAAAGAAAGAGAAAAAGAAAAAGTTAATTCTGTGACATTATCAATGTGACCAGAATCAGGATCCATTGTAATTCTGACCAGACAGTTTGTTCCTATAAAATATCTAGTCTAATTTCTTGACCAAAGAATGCAGCTCGTAATAGGCCCCAGAATTCAGAATGCTAATCTAAACTAATCTGATGTCTGTATAGTTTGAGGATCAGCTATCCCTACCACATATTATATATTCCTTCAGCACTCCATGGCACACATCTTATTTGCTGCTTCTCATGTATGATGCAATATCTACTTTCAGGTTCAATCAGACTAAGGACATTTCAAGAGCTGGATCAAGAATATACTACAAATGTTTAGGCATCAACTATAAGTGAGAATAATATATATTTTTTTAATAAATCTCTTTTTTTGTTACATTATAGGCTTAGAAGAAGATTTAGAAGAAGCTTTGCTTCCATATAAAATATCCAGTTTGGTCCTGACAAAGCAGAATTAAGCTGCAAGTGTTGAGGCTAAACAAACAAGTAGATTTCAATTACTGACTTAAAAAAAAATGGGGGGTGGGGAATTTCCACATTTAGCAAATTGTTATTTTTTATGTCCACTCATAATTCAAAGCCAATTAGATAAAGAATTATGACTTGATTTATATGAAACGCCTAATAAGAATTAGAAGACAGGACTTTTTTCCATGTTGCAGTGAGATGTCTAGTTAATAAAAATGATTTTCACAGACAGAACTGCTAACATAGTGAGGAGGGCTTTAAACTAGGTTCACTAGGAGATGGAGACCGAAGCCCTGAAGTAAGTGGAGAAGTGGGGAACCTGAAGGAAGCAAAAGCAGAAGGGAGCAACCAGGGAGGTCTTCTCATTGTTCCTGAGCAAGAAGGGCAAACATCCAGCTACCCCAATTATGTGCACATGAATCACAGAGCCTGGGAAACAATCAGGAAGAATTGGAAGTACTTGCACAGACATGGAACTGTGATGTGATTGGAATAACAGAGACTTGGTGGGATAGCTTGCATGACTGGAACACCATCATGGGTGGGTATAAACTGTTCAGGGGGACAAACAGGGGAGAAGAGGAGGAAGAATTGCTCTTTAGGTAAAAGAGCTGTACGATTGCTCAGAGTTCCAGTATGAAACTGGAGATAGATTGGTTGAAACTCTCTGGGTGAGGCTCAAGCGGGGAGCAACATGATAATGTTGTGGTGGGGGCCTGCTATAGACCTCCAGACCAGGAAAAAAAAGAGGTGGATGAGGCTTTCTTCAAACACCTAGTAAAACTTTCCAGTTCACAGGCCCTGGTTCACATACAGGACTTCAATCATCCTGACATCTGCTTGAAAGACAATAGTGCACAGGCAATCCAGGAAGTTTTTGGAGAGTGTTGGGGACAGCTTCCAACCCGATTGCCTTCTATGACAAGATGACTAGTTGTGGATGTGCAGAGAGAAGTGGATACAATAAACCTTGACTTCATTAAGTCTTTTGCTACATTCTCACAAGCAAACTAAGGAAGTATGTGTTGGATGAATGGACTTTAAGGTGGATAAAAAGCTAGCTGGATCATCAGGCTCAGGGGGCAGTGTTCAGTGGCTCACTGTCTAGTTGGCAGCTGGTATTAAGTAAGGTAGCCCAAATGTTGGTCTTCGTGCCAGTTTTGTTTAATATCTTTATCAACAACCTGGAAGATGGAATGGCGCGCAGCCTCAGCAACTTTGTGGATGATACCTAGCTGGGTGGAATGGTAGTTAAACTGGAGGGTAGGGCTCAGATTTTGAGAGACCTAGACAAATTGCAGAACTTGAGCAAAACAAATCTGAAGTTCAGTAAGGAGAAATACAAATTCCTGCACTTAGGGCAGAACTATTCTATGCACCAACATGGACTGGAGACTGATTGGCTAAGGAGCAGCTCTGCAGAAAAGGACTAGTGCTTAGAATGGTCAAAAAGCTGAATATGAGCTAACAGTGTGCCCTTGTTCCCAAGAAAACTAACAGCATACAGGGCTGCATTAGTTGGAGGATTGCCAGTAAGGGGGCTGGGTCACATGACTTGTGAGGAGAGGCTGAGGGAACCAGGCATAATTATGTTGGAGAAGAAAAGACTGAGGGGCATTTAATAACAGGCTTTAACTACCTTTCTTACTAGGGGGATATTAAGCACTGGAACAGGGTACCCAGAGAGGTTGTGGAATCTTCATCCTTGGAGGTTTTTACGACCTGGCTAGACAAAGCCTTGGCTGGGATGATCTAGTTTGGATAGTCCTGTTTGGAGCAGGAGGTTGGCCTAGATGACATCCTGAAATCCCTTCCAATGATAATTTTCTATGATTCTATAATCTTTGCACGTTAACACATTTACAAGATGACTTAATAAATTTACAAGCTCTAGCACTGTTAATTTCATTGTATATTAATAAAATAGAGCTCAGCATCTGTTTAATAAAAAGGCAGTTCTCATTTTAAAATTGTAATGGATCACTTGGCTTTTAAGCTTGTATAGTCAAGATTCTTCCTACAAATTAGGCATTATTCTTGTCAGTTTGTGGGGAGAAATGGCTGTAATCCCTTTTTTTCAGCCTTTGGAGGAGACCAGACCTTCCATTCAATGGCAATGGATATAACTGCAAAGACTGTTTTTTTTTGTCTCAGACAAACATTTTCTGAAGTCGAATTTACTAGTCTTCTTTCAGAGACATCATTGTTCTTCATCAAGTAGTGAGATATTGAAATACCTTTATTTTGAATGCTACCTGGATCTCTGGGTTTAGAATCATTTGTAGCTGTTTTATCCATTCAAATCACTGTATAACAGTTAAGTTAATAATAATTAGTTGCTACCTTAAAAGAAGCCCTTAGGTCTTATCAACATCTGAAAGATGGGTTGCATGAAGCAAGTATGCTTCACAGATTATGCAAGCAACATTATGGGTTTTCTTACATGTCTACATAATTAAGATTTGACAGTTTCTATTTTAGATTCACTTTTCAACTTTTCCCCATTTTGAGGGGGTACTTGGAGGAAGCCTTTCTTCCATATCTAAGCATAAGTGAAGCGAATACACCAATATGAGCTTGAAGTACAATCTGCCTTTAAAGCACAAAGAAACTACCAAAATGTTCTTAGGAAGGTAAGCACCTTTAGTCATTCAACTATGCTGCTGAATCCCATTGGATTTCATAGAAACTACCAAGTTCCAGACTCTGATGAATATCACAAAAAGACTCAGGTTCCATTGTTTTTGAAGTATTTATTTAATTAACTCCTATACTTTATAAACATATAAGCATTGCCATTTACTGGGTCATACCATAGATCCATGCCACCATTATTGTGTGTCACACAATGGCAGAGAAAGTGCAGTAATGAAAATATTTAACTCAGATTCAAACAGACATGAATACAATTAAAGCATCTAATTGAATGATAACCCCTCCATAAATAAATAAATTTCATAATATGCATGATTCTGGCTATGGCTGCTAAAGAAAGAAGTTTTTAAAAGCAAAAAATCCTCACCCAAATGAGCAGGATTCAAAACTAGGTTGCAATTAGTATTTCCCAGCTGAACTTGAAGTACAGTGATGGAATATAATGTTGCAGCTGATGAAAAGTACCAGGCTAGCCACACAAGAAGCCCCATTTTTCTTTATTCCACAGAATCTGTTCAGTATAGGCAATGGCAATAAAAAGTTCTGCATACTACCCAGCCAATAATCTTTCACCCTACTTTCAAGCAATTGCCACTAAGGGTGGAAAGTTTAGTCTTGTCTCTATGCCCATTCTATGTTCAGCCTTCTTGCTGACACAGCCAAGAAAAGGGTCGTGTGAGGTTAGTTTACATTATGCATACATGTGTCCACTGGGAGCTGGCAGCAGACCCCTCTTCTCCTTTTCCATTCCCACCCCCGGGGTTCATTACACAGAGACAGGAGTTGTTAATGACTTTTGATTTCTACCATCCTGGGCCAGATTTTAATAAGTGAACTCAAACTTTAATAGTCTGTTATCCATTAGCCCTGAGTCATCTTGTCCTGCAATAAAAATATTTCCAAGACTCAGGTTCTTTTTGCCTGCCCTTCTTTTCTGGAGTTTTGGGCCTGTGGATGAAGAACTACCTAAAGAGAATGTTCTCTGTATCATGATGATGTTTATTTCAGCTAGAAACACTATATCATTCATTTTATGTTAGCTCATCCCCAATATCATGACATCTCAAATCTTCTGGTCTAGCACACATGTATTTTAATACTCAACTTTATAGCTTGATTCCTTCTCACTCAAAAAAACGCTTTTCTAACTTAATTTTTTTCCCATTTATTTCAAGATTTTTACCAGGCAAGTGTTTCATTTTTCAATGTCACTGAACATGTTTATTCAATAAACAGACAAATACAATGCATAAGAATTTCCAAGAAACAGGTATGCTTGCCTAAGTGAACTATATAAGAGAGAATCACTCAGGCAAATTTATCACTAGTAGAAACAGTAACTCTTCCTATTTAAAATGAGGCTATTATAGACATAACTAACCACAAAGCTAGATTTGATATTTACAGCATATGCTCTGATTTCTTAAAATTGGTTTAAACAGGGCATGACATTTTTTTTATTTCACTGCCCAACTTGGCTTCTTCCCTGTAGCATCCAAGCTTAACACAGAGACCGGTGTCTTTTCCTTTTACTTCCAGGCAAGTGGGTATTTTAGAACAGTGCTACCTACTGTATACCTAGCCCTTAAAAAAAAATCTCTTTTAATTTTCTGGCAATATGAGAAACCAAGATGTGTGTGCTCAGAATTACACTGATATTAATAAAAAGGTCAAATAAATGTGTTTATAATGGGTCAATAAAGCTGCAGTCAGAGCCAGGAACTTGTGGCCTAGCTTTGGCATACAAGATGACTTTCCACTGTCTTGTAAGCCAGATATATTTAGTTGCTTTTTTTCTCACTAAAACCAGAATTGTTTGATGATCTCAAGCTCAAAATCTGTTACTTAAATGATGATCTGATTCCATCCTTGTAACTACAGTGAACCACACCAGTAGCTTTGCTCTTGACTTTACTTGCATTTTGTATTATTTCACTGAGATTTGTTCCCAGATTTTTCTCTCTGCTATATGATAGGGATAGCAACAAAATAGGGAGAGTGGACAAACAAACAGGTCCACTAATAAGGTACTAAGACCTCTAATTTAAAAAATGGGAGCAACTTACAGAACAAGTTCATACTATGTGAACTTTGTGGATTTGGGGCTCTCCAGCTATTTTGGGGGCTACTTCAGACTCAAGATAGAAATGTGTGTGGGTGAAGGGAGAGGGGTTAAATCCTGGAAAAGCCTACGGACTGGACAGCTTCACCTATCAACCCTACCAAAACTCCTAGTGGAAATCCAAGCAGAAGTTAATAATGATGCTTAATCCATTAACTACAATGTTTAGCCATGATTGGGCTGGATTCTGACATCCTTACCCGTGATTATTTTCAATGACACTAATTTTAGTTGGACTACTTAAAGTGCAGATACTATTCAGTACGAGTAACAGTATCTGATGTAGCCATGTGAAGTAGTGGGGTGTGCGAAGCAGTGTGCGAAGCAGGCCCTATTTGATTTGATTTGTTGATTCAGATCACTGTTCCTGATTTGACTCGGCCAAATCCGAATCTGAAGATTCGATGCTGATTTGGAGAATCATCAATTCGGACATAGACACAGCTTCAAAAGTTTTTTCTATATAACTTGAGGTAGCAGGTACAGTTCATGATCTCTGTGATGCTGGGGCACATGGAGCATCCCACAGGAGTGTGGGGGGCCCTCCATATGCTCAGTAGTGAACCCAGAAGTGTATTGGAAGTACTTCTAGTCTACTTCCAGGTCTGCCAGGGAGCATGCAGGCCCCACCTCCCACTAGCCCCCCAGCTCGGCAATCGGCCACAGGGGGACCCTGGTGCCCCCCCCCCAAGACCCAGGAATCAGCAGTCACTGAGTCAGAGGGGAGCTGGGGGGGTGGGGGGAGAGGGGGCCCTGCATGCTCCCCAGTGGACCTGGAAGTGGATCAGAAGTGCTTCTGGTTCACTTCCGGGTCTGCTGCTGAGCCCACTGGGGAGCCCCCTGTGCTTCTGTGGGACTCTTCATGTGCCCCAGAATTGCAGCACTCCTGAGTCCCTGCTATCTAGAGATCTGTAAAAAAAAAAATGTATAGCTGTCTCTGTCTGAATCGCCAAATCTTTTTGAATCTCTCTGAATCAGTTCTGAAGGTTCTGATTCGATTTGGCAAGATTAAAGCGTCCTCTGATTCGTTTTGGAGATTTGGCCACTGAATAAAGCCAAAACTCTGCTGAACTGAATCAGGGACTAAAGCTTCACAGAGCCCTAGTGCATAGTAATAGTTAGAGAACAGAATGAGAAGAATTGTATAGGAATTAGCCCTACTCTCATGGACAAGGGTGTAGAATGAAAGCCTGAATCTTCACAGTGATGGCAATCTTAGTTGTCATCATCATGGATAGTCCTGAGAATGCTATGGCAGTAAATATTTCTGGTTGTTCTCATCTCCTTTAAGAGATCACACTCATGCTGTCACTGAAATGCTGTTTCCCTTCCAAAGACATTTTTCCAAGAGAAGAGAAATTCAATCCATACTTCTGGTCTTAAAGTATTAAATGCATAAAATATCTGGGATTTTACCAATTCCATTCTTCTGCTTGCTCTACAGAATGAAGAAAAAGCATCCCTGCTGCCATTTTGAAATATAGGGACAATGAATATATATGACAGTAAGGCTGCTGGAGCATTCTAATTAGAACACTCCAGCAGATTCAATTAATTTAAATTATTCAAATAAGAATGTATTCTAATTAGAACGCATTGGACTAGGCATCCCATACATGTACAGGCATTTATTCATAAGATGCTGATAGAAAGGAACAGACCATCCATGTCACATGCTCAACTTATAAGTCTTAGAAAAAGAGACATTACAGATAAAAGAAACTGATTGTCACAGACGTGAATGAGAATATTTTACCTTTATATCTTACCTTCAAGTACAAAAATATTCTACAAACTTCCCTTCAGTTACTGTACTTAAAACTATATACAATAGCATTGTGTTTTACTTCAGAAAAGGTGGAGTGTAGTGATTTGCCACTGATGCAAATGGAATTTAAAAAAACCTGACTGATAAAATTTTATTTTTTTACTTTTTTTTCCTTTTCTATGCTTTAAGGTATTATATATACAAACAAGGTGACAATGATATTTAAAATAAGCACGTTTCTTAGTATGATTTCTCCAAATGTTGATAATCAGAACATTACATTTACACCAATGGTGACACTTACCCTGGTGTAGCTTTTATTCCTGTAGTTCTATTGATTTCAATAGGATTGTTCATAGAAAATGCTATCCAAGAATGGACCCTTACAGAAATAGACTCTAAGTTTGTAAAGCACTTTGAAAGTCTGTAGGATGAAAGATAACACACATTCCCCTGCAGAAGCTAGAGCTGAACTCAACAGCTGGATCAGGAATTTCACGATACATTTTCAGTAGAAAAAGCCTATTCACTGAAAACAAAATGTTTCATGTGAACTTAGAGGTCTTTACATGAATATGTAAAGAAGCGCAAACTTGTTTCCTTGGGTACTTGCTCATTGAAGAACTAGGACCCTGGGTCCTGAATAGAAAACCTAAAAGCCCTATTTGAGTCAGGACTCCTTTTTTGGACTGAGGAGCTTGGCAGACCAAGCCAAAAGCTAGACCTTGTACCATGACTGCAAGGCTTCTAGTCTTCCTTCATTTTTTAAGGAAGATAAAAACATAAGAAAAGCTATACTTGGTTAGACCACAGCCCATATAGCCCATAATTCTGTTGCTCAAAATAGGAACATGCACCTAAGGAGCTTTATGGACTCCCCTAACAGGCCAGATGTGTAGGGGGTCCATGCAGCAGAGCAGCACCATGACAGTGGGGATGGAAGGGATGGAGGGGATTGAGTGGGGGGCCAAGCTAGCACTGGCCATGTGCCCCCTGGCCCTGCTCCCAGAAGGCAGTGGCTGTGCAGGGTGCTGGCCAAGGAGGATAGAGGGGACGGCAGGGCAAGCCTCCCACCCAGCTCCTGGGAGGCGGCTGTGACACAGGGTGGTGGGTGGTGATGCTCCACCACTGCCCTCCCCCCATCATTCCTGATGGGCAATTGGCTAGTACAGGAAACCCTCACTACTGGTGAATTCTCTATTCACAGATTCGAATATTCACAGTGCGTTGCGCCAACAGGGTTGGTCGGAGCGAGTGCCACGGCAGCTCCCTCTGGCACTGCACTGAGTGCCTGCCTCTGCGTAAGCAGCACAGAACACTGTGCAGGGTGGGGGAGGGCAGAGCCAGGGAGAGCGGAGCAGAGAGCAGAGCTGAGTGGGTGGAGGGCGAGCACTGCGGACGGGGAGGGAGGCAGCAGTGGCAACAGCATCTTCTCCCCTGGAGGAAGCTGTGGTCAGTCCTCAGGCACTGCAGGGGAGTCCTGTGCTTCCAGCTTTTTGCGGAGGGGGGGCGGGGGCAGCTGCGGGGTCTGATGGGCCTGTCAGTATTC
The DNA here is from genome assembly GCA_030014935.1 of Caiman crocodilus. Lineage (NCBI taxonomy): Eukaryota > Metazoa > Chordata > Crocodylia > Alligatoridae > Caiman > Caiman crocodilus. The sequence goes on from JAGPOW010003316.1 coordinate 32,498,373, forward strand.
GTGGATTTTGCTATTTGCGAGCATCTCCAGAATGGATCCCCCTGAATGGCGAGGGTCTCATTTACTAATATAAATACTGCCATAGGATGAAGTAAGATTGCTAAAGATTAAATTAGGTTTTCAGAATCTATGAGGTACAATTCTACCCTGCCTTCTGCTTGAAATATTAGACAGTGTGAAGCTAGTGACTGTGAAGCTAGTAAATTTGGAGGTTTTTTAGAAATAAAATCTCTAAAACACAGATTTGGATATATAATGTTAGTAGCGCTTTCCTCTACAAGCATGGATGGTTCTAGAATTTTGAAAAGGAGGGTGCAGATGGTGGGTTTCATCAACATATATAAAACAACACAGTTTTCTGCAGTTAAAAATGAACTAGAAGCTTTAGTAATAGCTTTGGGCCTAGGGCTGTATAATTTAGTTTTAAATTGAAGCAAAAACAATTACAACTTTATTGGAATGAGTTAAAAATAATCTACAGGGCTGTGTAATAGGAGTGTATTTACCAAGACCAGCTAATAGACAGTAAAATTGCAGAATAAAAGAAAGCTTAATTGTTGGAAAATAAAGACCATTTCATAGAAAAGGGGGTCCTTAACACCCGTGGAATGAAGCATGTAGTAGGGATCAGGTATACTATAATAATCTATAAATTTAAGTAACTCCCTCAGCACGTCTGGACCATAAATGTGGCTGGCACTGCCAGGCTGCTTGGTTTAAATTTCATGTGGACCAGGAAACAAAGGGCAGGGATGCAAGTGCACCAGTGCAAGCCCCCTGGACCCGCCGCTGTCTACAAATGTCCTCATTAATTTCAATGTGACCATTTGTGAGGTAAGATATTATTCAGGTTATCACAATCTGGCCATAAGAAACTGAAAAATATGTGGATTTCTTACAGAGGTCCACTGTGAGTCTCTCAGGCAGCAGCATGCACAGTAGCTTCAAATACGTACAAAGGGTCTTTTCTATATGTTTCTATATTTAAAATACCTAGTAAGTCTTTGTTACCCGGGCCTTAAAAATACCTATCAAGTCTTCACCTGGGGTTGTTCAAACAGATTATCTTGGAGAAACTATGGTTTCCATAACTGTAATAATTTTAATAATTTAATGCAAACTAAATGTATCTATGTGACTATTTAATAATTCTTTCATATGTTCAAAATTCTTCTGTTAAAGCATCCTGAATTATAGCAGACAGTAAAAAAAAGTAAAAATAAACCTCTGGGAAACTTCCAAAACCAAAGTAAAATGCAATTGTCTTTCACTGACATCAAAAGTATTAATCATATCTTAAAAATAATCACATTCCCTTTTGACATTCTTATTAAAATCAGCCATTGTCTCAATGTGCATATCCTACTTCCGTAAGGAAGTCCAGTGACCTCACAGTGCTTATCTGTTTACTGGTTGTTATAGAAAGAATTCATTTCTAAGTTTTACATAAAAATCCCAACTTACAGTTTTATGCTTTAAGGACCTGGGCATCATAAGAAAATCAAGATTTTCTTTTTCTGTCCAATTCAAGTCATGTTGTTTTTGCAGGCTGAGATCTTCCCAGGCTTAAAGTACTCTTGTTGCTGACCCTGCAAAGATCAAGCAGAAGGCCAAAGCTGGTAAAAGGAGGAAAAAGGACAAAAAACAATCAGATGGAAACACTAAAAGAAAGCATTGATAGAAAGAGAGAAATACATGGAAAAAAAGAGCTTTGAAAGAAGGTTTGGAGGGAAAAAACATCTAAGACTTGTGCAAGAATAGGAACATTCAAAAAGAGGACAGAAAATAAATACAGAGTTGGAAGTTCAAGGCAGAAAAATAAAGATAAAATAATAGAGTCATAGAAAATTAGAGTTGGAAAGGACCTCAGGAGATCATCTAGTCCAATCCCGTGCTCAATACAGGACCATCCCCAAGTAGATTGTCCCAGGCAAGGATTTTCCTACCCACACCTTAAAAACCTCCAAGAAGGGAGATTCCACAACCTCTCTTGGTAGCCTGTACCAGTGCCTTATCAGTACCAGTGTTTTACCCTCCTAGTAAGACAGTTTTTTCCTAATATCTCAGCTAAATTTCCCTTGCTGCAACTGTAGACACCACTGAGAACAATCTAGTTCCATCCTCTTGGGAATGACCCTTCAAGTACTTAAAAGCTATTATTAAATGCCCTTCAGTCTTCCCTTCTCCAGAATAAATATACCTGGTTTCCTCAGCCTCTCCTGGCAAGTCATGTGCCCCAGCCTCCTCACCAACTTTGTTGCTCTCTGGTAGACTCTCTCCAATTTATCCACTTTCTTTCTGCAGTGGAGAGCTCAAAATTGGGTACAGCATTCCAGGTACAGCCTCACCAGTGCTGAATAGAGGGAAAAATCACTTCCCTGGACCTACGGACAATGGTCCAACTAATGCAGCCCAGTATGCTGTTAGTCTTCTTGGCAACAAGTGCACACTGTTAGCTCATATTCAGCTTATTGTCCATTTTAAGCACCAGTCCTTTTCTGCAGAGTTGCTCCTTAGCCAATCAGTCTCCAGTCCATGCCGGCACACAGAATAGTTCTTCCCTAAGTGCAGGGATTTGCATTTCTCCTTATTGAAACTCAGGAGATTTCTTTTGGTCTAGTTCTTCAATTTGTCTAGGTCTCTCTGATTCTGAGCCTTATCTTCCAGCTTAACTATTACTCCACCCAGCTAGGTATCATCCACAAACTTGCTGAGGACATATGCCATTCCACCTTCCAGATTGTTGATGAAGATATTGAACAAAGCTGGCATGAAGACAAACATTTGGGCTACTCCACTTAATACCAGCTGCCAGTTAAACAGTGAGCCATTGATTACGACCCTCTGAGCCTGGCAATCCAAACAGTTTTCTATCTACTTTACAGTCCATTCATCCAACCTGTACCTCCTTAGCTTGTTTGTGACAATGTTACACAGCATTGTTTGCCAAAAAAGAGCCAGAGGTTGAGGTACTTCTTTGGGTCACCCAACTTAGCTGAATCACCAGCTTTGGTTGGTCTTGAGAACTGATATTTTCTTATGAAAACCACACATTTCTTAGGATTGTCCTTCTACAGGCAGGTCTCAGAGCCTAGGATGGAAATCCTGGTTTCACTGGAGTCAGAAGTACATTCTATGTTTGGGGTTTTTTTCTCAAAGAAATTTCTTAATTGGGAATTATGCAAGAAAACTGGGGTTGTAAAAAGGCAATCATCATCTTTACCATTTGAACAAGAGTATTTTAGAAACAGCATTCCCTTTTTTACATACTGCAGCCAGAATACCTTCCTTTTGTTTCATAAATGATTTCCTATCCCCATGAATCACAAAGGAAAGTAAGGCAATAATCAGATGATATATTAAAATGATCTGCACCCTCTAATGTGAATTTACATACCCTTTTTATTGTGGTTACTTGTGTTTGCATTGAAGCATATCTTGTGAACAAGTTGGGGATTAAATTAGAAAATTGGTTCTTCATGCTGTAGTGTCAAATCATCACTTATATTTAAATAAAAATCTTCTTATTCAAAGAAAGGTAAATTTGGTGCCAATGATAAATTTATAATTATTGAATCCTAATGGTAGCAACAGTACAGATGATCTTCTATTTCTGAGGGGAGGGAATCCAGAAGCTATAGTAAGGCAGAGATGTGTTTACATATTTAGGATAAACAATTGCTTTAGCAATAGTTAATCTCTTCTTCAGACTCCCCTCACTAAATAAATCATTAGTAACGTGGCAATTCCACATTAGGAAAGGATCTGTGGAAAACCTGCAAAGGTAGGTATGGCGTTATGAGGTCCTCAGATGAAACCTTGTAACTGCCTTGAATCTTTTTGTGTAATATTGTGTGAATAAAGCCACACAATACTAACAATTTTATAGGTGTTATTCATATTTATTGAATGGAATATGTTGATAAGTATTAAATAGAGTATATTAGCTCTTACAATAGATTCTTTACTTCAATGGTTGGAAGAATGAAAGGGCCACCTAAAAATAAAGAGCTGGGTGTAAGGCTCCTGCACTTCAGCCTTGATCAGCTCTGCAGGCCTTAAGTGCATCTCACCCTATCACAATAATCAAGGCCAGCAGATCCCCAGCCCCTTCTCTATGATTGGTCCTGGAGCTGCATTTAAGGAACTCCTCTAGCACCTGAGCCTTGTAGTACAACACACTGGTCTCTGAGCACCTTTGGTCTTAGCAACACCTCTGGCTTCCATGGTTTTTGACCGTGATTTTGACTTGTTATTGGATTGTGACTTTGGGTTCCCCATATAGACCTGATGCTCCGGTCCCTGACCCTGGTTTGGCTTACTCTTAGACTTTTCCCTGTGTATTATCTTTTGAATTTGGTAAATCAGCTTCTTATTTCTGGCTCCTGACCCTGGCTTGGCATTTGACTCTTGACCTGTGGCTTTCTACTCCTGCAACCCCCAGTTCCACATCTGGCTCTACCCATGAGGCGATATGTCCTGGTGGACTGTGACACTGGGCAACACAGAGTGCAGTTTCAGGTCATGCCCACAACCAGGAGCCTCCATCCATCCTCATAGCTCCTGCCCTTACCTCTAAGATCTTGTGAACAGCAGCTCAGCCAGGTGATGTTGCTTCCTCAGCTGCAAGCAGCAAACTGCTGCATCAGCCCACCTTGCTTAAGTTTGAAAATGGCCACCTTTATCAACACATGCCAGCTGCCTGCTCCAGCCCTTAAAATGGCAGACACCAAAGGTGCACTGCTACACTTTCTTTGAACGTATGTACTGCAAGGATATTTTTAAAAATAGGAGAGTAAAACTACATCACCTATAATGCAAGAATCTGTCCTTATCACATCTCAAATTAACTGGCCATGGGATTGAACTTTGCCAAATTCACATTTTCTATTATAAAAACAGTATTACTACCTCATTGGCAGCAAGGAAAATAAGTTAACCTGAGGATGGCTTACTGTGTGAGCTTTCTTTCCAACAAGAAACTGGAAAGCTGGGAAATGCTAGAGGAATATAAAAACCATGTCTTGTTCTGTTAAATTAGCATTGGCTTCACGCCAGTGGTTTGCATAAGCAACTGAAAGTGTATCATTATTCTTAACTTGAGATGATTCTTCAGTCCAGCTATGCTGGTTTGAAAGAAAAGCTTCTTTTTGAATATCAAGGTCTTTGTCTTTTTTCATTATATATGACTTGTTAGCTACATTTTACATTAAATATTGAACAACAATGTCCAAGAAAAAAAAAGACCACTCTTAAAGAGTGGCTCCTTGAGCAAGTGACATGTGAAAGACATATAGGCCACGTCCACACAACTGTGTACATATGAATGCCCAGCGACAACTATTGGTGACAAACTTTGTGCCACCAGTAGTTGTCCCCGATGAACACATGTGCCACGTGCCCTCTGACATGTGCCAGTTTACCCTGAGTGGGGTAGGGGAGGCTGGGGCCAGCACTAGGGTAGCCCCAGCAGCCTTAACTTGGGTCCTGGGGGCCTCCTGGAGCTGCAACAGCAGCGACCCTGCCGCTCAGAGCCCGACGGACAGCTGGAGCATGGCTCTGGCTGGCCAGGCTCCAGTTTTGAACATCACACACTGTCCCAGTGTGCACCACTGCACTTTTTTTTTTTCCATGGGTTTTATTGACCCCTGGAAATCCAGGGGTCAACCACCCCCCTGCACTGTTCCCTTGAAGCATGGCAAATAGCTGAATGTGCAGTATGTGGCACCACAGACATGTCTGCGGCACCACATACCACATGACCGCACTCATCTGGACACGGCCACAGAGCACAAGCAAATCAATCATGTTCCTGGCAAAAGGTTATATTGTAGATCTAGTAAAAAGATGGTTAGTGCAAGCCTTTGCTGGAATCAGTATTGCATATTTCATGATCTTAAACAGTCTAATTATTTCCAGGTTGCTTTCACTGCTCTGAATAAATTAATATTGTGATATCAATTGTTCACATGAATAAGTAGTGATCTTCAAGAAATCACATCAAATCTTCCACTTTCTGAGCTTCAAAGAAACTCTAGAAAAAACAAATGATGTTGGCATACATTCCATTCATACTGTTTTTGACTGTAAAAGAGAAAAAGACTGCCAACGAAGTATAAGAAAGACAGTTTTCATGGTTATTCTAGTCCTGTCAGAAGCACAGATAACTAGAAATGAGAAGTACCAGTTCTTAAAATAGTGTTAATCATCTGCCACTAATTATCCACTTTAGTGTAAGCACATTCTAGTATATTATAACCACAGTTTCCATATACTTGTTCAAAATATAATGAGTTAATAAAATACTGGTTGATGACTTACTGGCCAGGGCACAAGGAATTCAATATCATATTCTATTATTCTGTATAAAAATTACCCTGGAAACAGGGTTGCTCTCCATTTTCACCTATATTCCAAGAAATGTCAAAATAAAAAATATTCTATACATGTCTCTAGCTAGTGATCATAACAAAGAATCATATTTGGGACAGAAATAAGACAAACTTTTTTTATTAATGTAAATTTAAAAAACTGTGAATATTGCAACAGCGTTGCAAAAACTCATCTAAAACAATAAGGACAATCTATTTTTCTTTTAAAAAATCAGCTTTGGTTATGCAACAGGAAGAAGCATACTGTTACTGTGCAGGACCCTCAAGCAATCAACAGGGCATTGAACTGAGAAAACATGGCAAGAGAGAGGAAAGTAGAATATATATACAAAAAAGAGTATAGCACACCTGTCTGAGATATGTTAAAATTACAAAATGACCATTTTAGAATGAAAGGGACTCTGGTTAACCATTCAGTAGCCAGTACTTCCTTCCTATATAGCACTTTTTTTTTTTTACATTTATGCAGTGCTTTTGCCAAAGAATCTGATAAATCCAATATTTTACAATTCTACATATGCTGAATACAGTTTGATTTTGTTGAGGGTCACTGGAACTAAATATGACAACTTGCAAAGATGTAATTATTTTCCGTTCTAATAAGCTTTTGGCTTACAGAGAAGTAGAAACAGTCGAGCATGTGGGAAAGGAGCCAAACTGTAAGAATACACAATCTTGAAGAAGAGAAATGGTAAGCAGAAGTTAGAAAGTGATGGGTGGAGAAGATGTATACCTTATTTGTCTACCTACCCATATAAATTTGGAGAGAGATAAATTAGATATTAGATTGATAGATACAATTCTGGCATTAATCTAGATACATTAATCTAGGTGGGCTGAAATCAGATTTCCAAAGCTGAAGCCATATTTAATGGTTTTAATAAGATGAAGAAAAATCTGAAGCAGTCTCTTTATTAGTTCTGGTATGGAGTAGGCCAAAACCTCAAAAGGCCAAGAGTCATTCATGATTCTCCATCCAATCCAAATCCAAGCCTTAAAACGTAGAACAAATTTAGCTTTGACCTTATATCCTGTATCTTGGCCTCAAATTAAACAAACAAATGATGCAGGGAAATAAGGAAGTAAACATATCCAGGTATAACTCCAAGTAAACTCTTTTCATACACCTCTTACAAAAAGTTCAGAACTATGTGAAAACTATTCCCACAGTATGCATCAACAACCCCACCATCTTCTATTATAGAGGATGGTTTAAATTTTCTGTGTGAAATTTGAAGGGAGAAGACAGAATGATGAGCTTGGCAGATTGGAGCCATGAATAAAATGGTACAACATGATCATTTCTGTCCTAAACATTTGTTATGAAGTAAATTTAGTGGTATGTTTTTAGAACCGATTTTCCTCTACTCTTTCTTGTGGAATTCTCTTAAAAAAATGAAATCCATTACCTTGACAAGGTATATATCTGTATGTATATGTATTCAGTAATTATAAAATGAATCCAACTGGTTAGTTTCCATTTTTGACACAATAATGTACCCAGCCATCTCCATACTGACTTGGATCTGGTCCTCAAAATGTCCTTGGCTCTGAAATGGCTTACAATAAAGTTTTGAGCCAAAGCAGGCATATTCTTGACTTTGGCTGAAGTTGTCTCTGCCCATCTTAGCGTACATGTTGTAACAAACAGTGACACTATTCCACATTTATTTATAACTTTATACAATAAAATAATTAACTATTTATTTATGGTGTTGTTAAAATAAGTAATTAACATTTTTTGTAAACAAATAAAATGACAGAACAAACAGAGGATTATAAAATAGCAACTACTTTATAATATAACAGTTGTCCTCAATATCATAATTAGACTTTCATGTGATATAAAGCCTGAACAAAATAAAAGCATAATATTTCTTCAGCCTGATGTCACCAGATAGCCCCTTGCTAAGTAACAGCACATATATTTTGTGTTTCCTAGATGACATATATTCAGTTTCCTAGATGACAAAATAGCTTGAAACTTCTCAGTGTTATTTCCTTGTTGGAAAACTGAAAAACATATACAACTACAACTTCATTTCTACTTCTCCATTCCCCACCCCACAACAACTCTAATACAGCTAGCTTTTATCTAGGCCTAAATATCTGACAAAGACCAGAAAAAGAAGTGGTTACACTAGTCTGTTTCTGTTAAAATATTTAGATAACATTGATAGCTTATCTGCATGTTTAGTTTTTAAATAGTAATATTATATATTTCCTATTATAAAAATCCTTTAAAAATTCTTTTACAAATCCTTTACTGCAAGAAAAATTATATGAAAAACAAGAATTGAAGAAAAAAATGTAACACTAAAGTGAACTTAGCTTGGGCTATTTCTGTAGAATTATGTCACTGCTGGGAAATTACTGTACTGCGGTCATTTACTGGAAAACTAAACGCAAAGAGAGTATAGACAATATACAAAATTAATAAACCATATGTATAAGCAGTAGGCTATGATAGAATCAAGTTATGATATTATTCAATCTAAATCAATTTTCATATAGAAAATAAAAGCTGTCTTGAATGTTTTCACTTTCTTATTCTAGTAATAGACAGATTAAATGCTTCCAAGAACAATCACTTACATTTATTGGATTTACTGTATCTTTCATTTAATGCCATTAACATATGGTTAACCTCGAATATATTTAACACCAATTTTACAATTTAAAACAAACCCAGTATTCCAGCTTCTTCTTTGTGGTTTGAAGCCCTGAGTGTGTGCACTGTTAAAGTCAATAAAAGCCTTCCTTTAACTTCAGAACATGTTGAATCAGGATGCAACACCTGAGGCACAGTACTGATACTATGCAAATTAACCTCATTATATAGGAAATGTAGGAACATAAGACTTGAAGGGGCTTCTGGGCAATTGATTCCAGTTCTCTGGATTGTATCAATCCAAGGACTCCTCAAAGTCACCAAAGTCACTCACACATAACAAGTCACAATACCCAAAACACTAAGAATCCCCTACAACAGGGGTGCTCAGCCTCTGGCCCATGGGCCAAATACAGCCCACAGGGCCAGGGCATCAAACCCATGGGGATCAACATGGTTTAGAAATGTGGCTTAGAAATAAAAAGTAGGAGTAATGGAAGCTCCACACAACCAGATCCAGCCCTGCCTAGGTCATTGTCATACAGCAGGAACAGGACTGAGCTGAATTGATCCTCCCCCTGCCTTCCCAGGCATCCAGATAGGGGTGGAATACTCTGCCCCTCCCTCTCCCCCCCCCCATCCTGGTTTGAGGTGCTGTACCCCACCATGACCCATGTTCAGATCCAGATCAGGTTGCTTCCTACCTTCCCCTCCTGCCCTCTGCATGTCCAGGTCAGGACCCCTCCCCCCCACCTCCCAGCTTCCTTTCCCACATCCAGATCAGTCAGGCTTTGCACCCCCTGGCTAGATCCAGCCCATGGATGGACCTGGCACCACTCATTCAGTCCACAGGCTGCCACTGCCTTATAATATGGGGAGATGAGGGCATTATCAATGCCCTGCCACTGTAAGTAGCAGAAATTAATGTATGCTCAGAGGATCATAAGAAAAGGTGTATGCCCTATAGTAGAGGTGAAGACCAGAAACATGTTAAGAAAAAGAATCCTGGCTCCTGCCCAAAAGCAATATCTATACACTAAATGGTGACAGCAGCACTTAAGGAAGCTCTGTTTGTATAGTATCTCCTCAAGTCAAGTTGGGAAGGGGATTTTTCTTGCTTTCACATTAGTCAACAAGATCAAACGGATGCATATGGCTAAACATGATGATTTTTACTGAAAGCTTCATAGAGGAAATGTCATGCTTAAAAAGAAGAAGGCGTGTTTAAGTGAAAGCATCCTTTTGCAACCACAGAGACTACCTGGGGAAAAATCAGAGCTCCTGCTGCAGTCCTCTAGGTCAGTGGTTCCCAAACTTTTTTTTCCATACTCCACTGCTGGGAGCAGTGGCAGCAGTCCAGTGATGCGGGTGTGGGAGCTCCTGGTATGCAGTCTTTTCTGTTCAGCACCACCAGCATTGCCCCTGCAACCTTGATTTGGGTTGCAACCCAGGATTGGGAATTGCTGCTCTAAGTGGACTACACCCACAAACCCAACCCACCAACATAAAATTTCATTTCTTTCCAAATAGCTATTTTCATGTTTGAAGGATGAATTAGAACTGAAGAGAAGCTGAAAAAAAATCATGCTATAAAATTATTTATGATTAATCTTTATTAACTCACCCCTTTTGCTTTTCTGGGCTTCAGTTCAGCATACTATTTAAGCACACATGCACTGGATGCATCTACATGAGCAATTAATGCAAATAAATAAATTCCAGAGCACTTTGAGCTGGAGTGAACTGCTCCATAGGCAGTGTCTCCACATGTGCCTAGAACAGCAACAATTTGAACTAGAGTGAAGCCTGTCCAGGCTGGCAGGGGACACAGGGGGTCGGGTGAGGCCGGGCAGCCCTGGGCTCCAAGTGGCAGCATTGGGCTGGAGAGGGGCTGCCTGAGGCACAAGCGTGAAGAACCTGCACAGCTATGTGGCTAGGCAACAATCAAGAGTCTGGCCCCCAGCTGGTCACCATCTACACATGCATTTCAGCACAATTAAGTACTCCACCATAAGATAGTACCATCCCTTATGGAGGAATTAATTAGTTTACTGTGCCATAATACCAGCATATATGTAGATGGAGATGCTTTACTGTGGAGTGAGTTAGTCTACTCTGAAGTAAAGCTCACATGTAGAAGCCCCTACTGAAGGGTTTTACTAAGCCATCAACTTTGGGTCATTTTTTAGCACTGAACAGATCATGTAAAAATTCAGGAAAATTGCTTTCTTTTAAGAAGACATTTGGAAGCAGGGATCTTGAAAATGAGAAATAAAATGAAAAACCAGTTTCAACACTAGTCACCAACAACACTAACTGCAACGAATATGCTATATGACCAATGTATTTCTTGCACAAGCTATTGCTGTGCCAAACAACAACTGATATATTTTTGATGGTCTTCCTTTATTCCTGCTATGCCACCAATATATTCCAGGATTTATCTGTGATATATACACTATAGCCCTAAGTCAGTGAGCAGAATTAAGGGCCTTAAAATAAACGGGTAAATTCCAATTTTTAAACAACATATTTATGTGGTTTGGTAGGTTGGAATATACTGGCTTCAAAGCTATTGAAATGAAATGTTGGATGGAGGGCAAGGAGAAATGGCTTTCAGCAGTTTGGAAGGAATTCTGTTTCCCTTTGTGCATCTAAATGGTAGTTTTTCAGCCACATAAGAGACATTTTTGGCACTTACGTGAGGTTTGTGATTCTATCACTCCCACAGTATGGTTGTGTAAGTCTGGGTAGATAGACTAAGTATATGCAGTATGCTGTGTTCTAGCTGCATATGTACCCAGCCACAACCATGCACCCACTGTGGACACCTAAGTCACAAAAATGTAGCTGGATACAAATCCTCAACTAAGAGCAAAGGGGAGAGGAAGGAGAAGGACCTTCCCACATTGTAGCCCAAATAACAATTAGGACACTCACCTGGGAAGTGGGAGACTTGGCTTTGAATTGTCCCCACCCCAACCCCTCATTTCCCAAAAGGGATTTAAATCCAGCTTTCTCTCATTTCTCAACACAGTTCTCTAACCACCACAGCACAAGTTTGGTATTATCCAGTCTCTTCTCCAGTGGTCCTATCGAAGCTGGTCTCCTGGGCAACCAAGACAGGGAAATATGAGGCCAGGAGTAAGAGAACAAGTCAGGGTGTGTGCTGCTCAGTGAGATGGCAACTGGCCCGGAAGTTCTAGCTGGTGCCCTTGTTCCTCATGAAGCAGAAACTTTCTCACTCCACCCATTTTTAAAATCCTAATGACCATTAAATGCTAAATACAGAGACTCAGCTGTGAATTAAATGCTGGAGAGGGATCTGGATACCCTATCCTGTGTTGTGGTGGTTAGATTCCTATAATGGTAAGCTGAAAAGATTCATTCTCAAACCCACCTTGGGTAAGTAGATTTGAAACCCAGTTTTTCCATTTCCCAGGAAAGTGCCCTAACCACTCAACTACTGGGGCTAAAATAACTATGATGGTCAGCTGCCCCAGCAGATACACTCCAGGTAGCTGCATACCTGCTTGGCCAGTGTATTTCCTGCTATGCATGTTCAGTCTACATATGCAAGCATGTATGTCTGCACTGCAAAGAAATGTAACTTCTACCTCTGCACAAGTACCAAAAAATGCCATTTATGTGGCTGGAAAAATGTCATTTAGGAACACAGAGTAACAAAATTCTACCAGCAGTGTAAAAATATATTGCAATCAGTATTTGTGCTTTTTAGAAGTATAATTTCAGTATTATCTTTGAAACATAACAGTTAATATCTCCCACATAACTTGTTCCTTGTCATTCTTCTGACCCTGGAAATGGTGGTCATGGATTAATTAAATGTCCTCTTCCAGAATCTCTGCAGCAATACTTGCTTTCTTTTCACATTCAGTCAGCATGGGCATTCAAATTAGAAATGTCAGCACCTTCTTAAACTTCCATTAACTATGCAGGATTCCCAAGTGAGTGTTTCAAGCTGGTGAAGGATGGTAATGAAACCAGCTATAATATTCAAGTTGAAATGAGAACATATCATCTGCCCCTTTAAACAACAAACAGCTAAAGTGGGGCATTACTTTGCAATTTTGTCAGGAAGAGATGTTCTAGGAGGGGGCTGCGAGATGGTCATTAGCTTAAAATTTTGAGGGAAGCCCAAGATTTATAAAACTGTTCACTCTTTTAACATTACCTCAACCATGTTTGTGTCCTAGTTCTTATTATGTTATGCAGATGAGGGCTGTTCAAGCCTTATTTGATATTGCTTTTTACTGATAGGCTTACTAAACCAAAAGTATTGTTCATGTAAATGGAAGACTTTCCCTCCACTTTGGAAGTGAATAATCAGACACAGCATATAGGGTGTCCATACATGTACTCTGATGCATTTTAATTAGAATGTGTCAGAGCAGATTAATTGAGTCTGCTCCATGTCCTAATTAGAATACTCTAGCATTGTCACAGAATCACATACATAAGCCCCTCTGTGTTTAAAAATGGCAACTGGGATAGTTTAACTAAACATCAAATGAGGGGGTTTACACATGCTCTGCGAGTGGGGGGAGGAAGGGGCACTTTAATTAGACAAGCTCTGAGACATGAACAATGTATGCCCCCAGCAGCTGGAGGGGCACGGTGGTGGTGGGAGGGTGGTGACAGTGATGGAAGCATCGTGTGGGTAAGCAAGGGAGCTCCCACAGATGCCACCAGAGCTGTCATGGGGGTGGCAAGTGCCAACCAGGGGTTGGTGACCACCCACACATGCCACCAGCATTGTCAGCAGCAGCCAGTGGGGATTGTAGACTGCCTGCAGATGCCACCAGCGGTGTTGGCGGCAGGGTGGCGAGTGGCGACTGCCCGCATGTGCCACTAACATTTTTTGCAGCGCCTTTTTGTAGGGGGTGCACTTCCATGCTCAGGGGGTGCACGTGTACCTGTGTGTACCCTCTATGCATCAGCCCTGCTCTGAGAGCCTCTGTAATTAAAGTACCTGGAGCATCTTATGTACCAGTGTCCCCACACTGCAAAATGGTGGCTGGGGTGCTTTATCTGAAGTTTGTTGAACAAGCTTTAGTTAAAGCACCCTTGCCACCATTTTGCAGTGTGGGGACACTGATACACAACATGTGGAAGCTAGCTGGAGTCTAGTGATTACCACATTTCAGCAGACTCAATTAATCAAGTTTCCTCCAATGCACTATAATTACAGTATGTTGGAGCAGCCTCCTGACTCGTGGATAGGCACCCATGAGCTTTACCTAAAGCATGCTATGACTACGCTTGAATGTGCAGGGGCTTAATACACATGATGCTGCACTGTTTTAATTAAAGCAGCCCTCCAGGAACCACTCTAATTAAAACACCCCTAGCCCTGAGTATGTGCATAGGCAATCATCGGTATTGTGTATTATGGTAAAAGTATCATCCTGGCTGTAGGTTTCTTGTTCTATATTTCCATGTCATATGTACATACACATACATTGATAAAATAACTTCAGTATAGAATGAGATATTCCTATAATCTATGTAAAATTCCCACATGTTAATGTATATATGAAGTTCAACACCTTGTCCTGGCCTCCCTACTAATGCATCTTTCCCATTTTTCAGAAGGATTATGTACTTCGCTGTTTGACAGAAAGATCCTGCTTTCTATAGCAAATCTTAGCCTTAGCAAACACTAACACTTACACAGTGAACTTCTTTCTTCCTCCTTTCTCAGTTTTAGCAAGAATACACTCACAAAGTCACTGTGAGCAATTATAGAGCTTAAGAATTAGAAAATAAAAAATTTGCATTAAAAGTAGAGAAAAATCCTATAGTCTGGAGACCACATTGTAAAATGAATTAATAAAAAATAAAATTTGCTTTATAATGCATTCCTTTGTTTATCTTAAATGAGCTGACCTGGTTTCCATTTTTTTTTATTGTTGTTGTCATTATTTATATTACTTTAACACTTAGGACTCACTGTTCAAAGCCAGGATCCCACTGCACTAGACATTATAAATTGGAGGATAAAAATATTTCCTGTCCCAAAAATCTATGTAAAATATAAAACAAAAGACAACAGATGGATTTATAGAGGACCACAAGGAAACAATGGGACAACATTAGGTAGCATGAGAAGCTGTGCACCAACAGGAGCCTTACAAAATAAGATAAATCATAAGTCAATCATTTGGGGTGTTATCCATTATAATAGTAATGTAATTAAGTAATTACATAATGATTGGATTATGTCTTAAATTGATTTCTGTTTCTGTTATGAATTGAGAATATACTGCTCTCCAACTGTAAGGATTCACTGTTTTATATAAGATGTGCTCAGAGATCACACTTTTGTAAGTAAATCTGTATACTTCTTTATCATAAAAGATTGTTCACATTTTCATAAAGTACTTCCATCACCTGTTTACAGCATTCAAAAGGAAGCAACAAAACAATGGGCTTCTTTATCCATCTGTCCTGTGGTTCTCAGAGATTTAATTTTGCCTACCTATGTATTGTAAGACGTTCCGTGGCAACACTCCCTACAGGCAAAATTTAATCTCTGTTAGAGGGCATAAGTGTGGAAATTAGGCAATTCAGAAGATCTAAGATAAGTAGACTTCAGCTTGTACAAACCAGGCCAGTTTACTGTTCCACTTCAGCCTGATGGCCATTACATCAGTTTAAAGTTTAATAGTGCTGTTAATTCTCACGATTTTATGTACATAAAGTTCCCATTACTGGAGTCCTATTAACACATGAGAATCTAAGTTTTCATATCTAGATCTAATAGTTGTAGAGAAAAGATTGAAAAAATGAACCTCAAAGGCTTAGACACTAGACAGCAACTACAAAGAACCCACTTACTTTTTATGCTTAAAAAATCATGAGGCATTTTTAAACGTGCACTGGGACATGGCACCAGGTACTTTAATTAGTGAGCTGCACTAATTAAAAGCAGCAATGCATCATGTGCAACAGCATTCCCATGCATCCCCATATTGAAAAAATGGCAACAGGGCATTTTGAACCAAAGCTCATCAAAAACGTTTTATTTCAAAGTGCCCACCACCATTTATTTCAGCACAGGAATGCACAGGGATGCTGATACATGTGATACATACAAAGCTGCCAAAGCGCATTAATTTCTGTGCTTCCAGTAGGCTTGACTGAGTCTGGTCTAACATGCTGGGAGCAGGCTTCCTGCATGTCTGTAGGAGCCCACGATTATTAAAGGCAGTCTCATGATTTTGGAAGGGTAAATTCATAGTTTATGAGGGCCTGTGGTTGGCAATACTGGGTGCATGTATATTTTCAATTAATTGGATGCTATAACCTCCCATGTAATTTGAGCCCAAGTCAGCTCAAACCTGGAACTGCAGCAGTTTGAGCCATGGTGGAGCAGCTCTTAGCTGGCAGCAGGCCCAGGGGGTCATCGCCTGGCTTCAGGTAGCAGTGTCAGACAATGGAGGGGCTGTCTGGGGCATGACAGTGCTACATTGTGGGGCAAGGCATAGCCAGGCCCTGCACTTTGGCACCCTCATGCCCCAGCCAGGCCCTGTCACAGTCTACATGTGCACTGCGGCGCACATAACTACTTTGCTATAGGACAGTAGTGGAAAAAGGTCTAATGATGTTGATAAGGCAAGAATTTTTGTGGATAATATCTTTTATTGGACCAAAAGCGTAGCGGAGATGCTCAAAGGCCTGTCTGTGTCTATTGCAGTACCCTTCCTTGGGAAGCAGACTAAGCAAGCAGCAAGAAGAAGCAGAGCCAAATAACAAATGGAACAAAAAACTTGTGTGAAACTTCACGTGTAAATGAAAACAGAATACAAGAGAAATTACCAGGTACTAAAGAGGCAGTAAAAACCTGATCAAGGAGGATCATTACCACTGTTGATGTACAGAGGCTAGAAAGAATCAAGTAAATGATAATGGACCCTGGTAATTGTCTATATTAAATCCCTAGCTCTTAGTGTCCACTAGGATAATGAATTTCTGTTCCATGCTGTTTCTGTTCCCATACCCAAATTTTCCCTTTGTCTAATCCACTTGGTCCAATAAAAGATATCACTCACCAGAATCCTTGCCTATTACATTTTACCTGGACCACCATGGTAATCACCTCAATACTACCATATTTATTAGACAGTCTAATGATAAACTGGTTACTTTTTGCAATATATTTGATGCAAACCCTATTCAGATATAATACATGAACTGGTAAATGAGCGGAAGTATCTTTTTTTTTTTTAATTTATGATTTTGTTTACCTGAAGCCTATTTTAAAAGCAAGAATACAGTACAGATGTTGGAAGTGAAAACTTCAGGTTAGCCTGTTGATGGACTAATTTTTGTGGTACCAAAAACTTCCCCCAAAATAAATAGGTGTTTTCCATTTGTGGACTGAAGTGGCTTGTGTGTATCCTCTCCCAGAAGACCTGCTGTACTTTTAAACTGTTGGTAGGATGTCATAGTTATGGTAACCCACAAACTACTTGCTGCATAACCTGATCGTTCACTGCACAGTTCCTTAAAGTAACTAAGATTGACTTTACTCGGGAACATACCTATTATAGAGAAGCCCTACATTTCATTTTTTGTTTTTCTTAGCATGTTTATAGCTACAGTTGAGTTCACAAACAGAAAACTATTTTACTTTTCCATTAACAGCTGAAACCAAACCATCCAAATTCATATGCCTAAATTTCTGAATGCCCTCTTTCAGTTCATTTGTCCCATGAGGCTATTCCAAGTATTCTTTTCTTAGTCTTTCATTTCCTCTCTGTTGCCTTCCACTTATACAAAAGAGCAAATTTTTTTCACTTCAACTGTCAACATTTGTTGCTGCTGACATGTGCAAGCAAGTTAGGACCACCCTTCAAGAATAGAAATCTGTCCAAGTGCTTCAGTAATCATTTTCTCTTCCTTCCCCTGCACTTTTTTCCCTTTCTGTTCTTCTCTCTTCCATAAAACCAAGCAAGGTTAGATAAATAACTGTCAACATAGTCACATCATGATAGATAGATCTCTACCAACATTTTTCTTACTATTTTTAGATGCTATACACACACTGGCAAATATATCACAGATTTCTTAGCCATATCTGTTTGCATTAAGATATTAGTCATATTAATAATTCATCATAAATAAATCTCTCCAGACAACTAATCATTTCTAACACTTCAACCTAACCCTTGAATCCACCTTAGTTAAATGGCTAGCTTTCTAATATTATGGTTCCCAGATCTGAATGTAGTAATCTACTAGAATCCTATAGGAAAAGTATCACGCCTTCTCCCTGATCCAAAACAGTTCTCTGAGAGATCATTATGATATAACAATTCAGCATTTTGAATTGTTGGCGTTTCATCAACTATTTTCCCAATGATATAATACCAAGCACAAAGAACAAAGACAAGACTCCTACATGAGTTTGTAGAATCATGGCTTTTAACTATAAGCTTTTCATAATTGTTATGTACTTGTACCTGTCGCACCACCGGAGCCTTAATTCCGACAGGCCCCTGGAGCGAGATGGACGGACTCTAGCTTATTTCTTTTTCCCGCACTAGACTTTGATTTCCCCTTAATAGGTTGCTAGATAGATCAGATTTCGCGAGATCGCTGAGGCAAGGTGAGAATACTCACACAGTTTGTCGTTAGTAGCTGTTTTATTGCTTTGTGTTACAGCAGTCAGAGATTGATCACCGAACGAAGGGGGAGGATTCTGTGGGTTTCAGGTTCTGCTTTGGCTCTTCACTATGGATTTAGCAAACAAGCTTTTGGCAGAGACCCTGTGTCCGACTTCTCAACGATCACAAGCCGCAGATCGCGAGCTGGAGAGGTCTGCCCGCTTCACCTATGGGCGGGGTTTTATACCTAAAGCTAGCCTATGAAATTCTTTGTTTTCATTCTATTCCTTTTATGGTATGAAACTGGCCTCA
>JAGPOW010003316.1:32517419-32531167 GCA_030014935.1 Caiman crocodilus
TGTGTGATTGGTGTCAATGGCTAGAACTCGGGTGGCGATCCCACCACCCCAGGATGTGTGGCGGGTGAGAAATTGGCTTTCCTCCCGATCAAGGGAGTCACAGCTGTTTTCCACACACAAATGACCTTGCCATTGAATGGGTGTCTCACGCGGTCTCCGTTTGGTGGAGTCAAAAAGGTCCATTAGCTCCACTGCATTGTGGGAGCAGGACGTGACTATTTCTTGTGTTTGTTGAACGGGTTCGCCAGCCTGCTTGACTTCAGAAAACTTGGTAATTTGAATGGGAAGTGCTTGGACTGCCTGATTAGGTTTATGCTGGTTGGGCTTGAGATCCTCCACCACAGGAGGGAGAGAAGGGTAGAGGCGGGGGGGTTCGGGTGGCTTTGGCACCAGTTCGTCCCCAGTCTGGCTCGGTGGGGGAAGGGGCGGGGTTGATGCATAAGGTGGAGGCAGGGCAGAGGGAGGTGGGGCAGACGGTGGTACTTGTGCATTAGCAGTTCCAGGCGGTTCATTGGCACGCCTCCGGTTCTACTTCTCGGCACCATCTTTGGGCGGTGGTTCGTCTGACTGATAGCCTCAGGTATCTTTTGCCTGCGTCATGGCCGTCTCCAGTTGACTATCCCAATTTTCGAGCGAGCGTGCGGCGTAAAACAGTCCGTGCATTAGTATATTGAGCATTTTCCCTAAGTTCCATTTATACCTTCCCAGTTTATTTCGATGGCGGGACTCAGTTTCTAACTCTTCCCATATCTTGTGTGGCAGCGCATGGCCCGCACTCCCTTGCTTGAGCTTGGGTGGGTTAAATTCGTCCGCAGGGGTGGGCTCTCCCCCTTCGCAGGTATAGCGGACACAGGCCGCGAGGTCCTGCGCTGCTGTGGATGTCCCCTCCTTGTTTAGCTGTACTTTATGGAGGGTAGCCACACCGACTGTATCCTCGGGACGGAGAAACACCCTGGGGTTGGATAGTAAGCAGCCCAAAGCAGCCGGGTGTAGCCCGGAGACTGTCCACTCCTTTGAGTGGGTCTTGGGGCTACTGGTGTTGCCTCTGATGGGATCAAGGGAGAGGTACGCTGCAATTCCAACTCCCTGCAGTGGCGTGCCACCAGCCTGATGGTAGATTATGTGTGCCCAGATTTGATCACTCGTCTCAGCCTTCCTATCCCCTCTGTGCCAAGGACAGGCTTCTAGCAGCATGTTAACCACCCAAGAGCATCCTGTTCATGACGCCATGTCGCACCACCGGAGCCTTAATTCTGACAGGCCCCTGGAGCGAGACGGATGGACTCTAGCTTATTTCTTTTTCCCGCACTAGACTTTGATTTCCCCTTAATAGGTTGCTAGATAGATCAGATTTCGTGAGATTGCTGAGGCAAGGTGAGAATACTCACACAGTTTGTCGTTAGTAGCTGTTTTATTGCTTTGTGTTACAGCAGTCAGAGATTGATCACTGAACGAAGTGGGAGGATTCTGTGGGTTTCAGGTTCTGCTTTGGCTCTTCACTATGGATTTAGCAAACAAGCTTTTGGCAGAGACCCTGTGTCCGACATCTCAACGATCACAAGCCGCGGATCGCGAGACAGAAAGCTCTGCCTGCTTCACCTATGAGCAGGGTTTTATACCTAAAGCTAGCCTATGAAATTCTTTGTTTTCATTCTATTCCTTTTATTCTTTTATTCTTTTTATGGTATGAAACTGGCCTCAGGTGTTACTACAAGGGGTTTGGTTTCACTACAGGGGTTTGGCTTGTTAGGTGGTGTCATGGATCACCGCCTACAATGCAGTCTGCACAGTACCCAATACAGTAGAGCTCTAATCCCATTTCAGGCCTCTCCATTCTGCCATAATCATTATCTTCATCTTTCATTTTAATCCTAAATTGCAATCTACATTAGTTGAGCTTGGAGGGAGGAAAAAAAGAAAGAAAGAGAGAGAGAAATCACTACTTCTGACAACAGCATTGCTGATCATCTAAGGTCCACCTATACTTTCTGAAGTGGAGTTCTCATTGCAGTGGTGCTTCAGATGTAACTGAAAAATTTTAAAGTACACAAAGATCAGTCCTTGGGTATTGAATGCAGAACAGTGAGTTTTTACACCTTTTTTCTCTTTAAGATACCAGTGCCTGCTAGCCTGACTTAGACTACAGACAGGTGCTCAATTTCAAAAGGCCTCTTCCCCAAAACAAATGTAATGTCAGCCATGGCCTCAGTACAGATACAGGGTTAAACATTGCAGAGGCATTTGCAAAGTCAGCGTGAGTAAACTAATTATAATGAGTAAATATGGGATGGTCTGGGCCTAAATTATTTGCTTTGGTCAAAGAAACTTAAAACATTTAATTTTGCAACACCCAATGTATCCAATTTGATCTGTTAAAAGCTATGTCAAGCTACAAAAATTTGATGTGCCAAGGGGAAGGAGTGTAGACATTGCCTGCACCAAGTATACTAGAGAAAAAGTAAAGCAACCTCCTCAAAGTTTTCCAAGAACTTGGTAAAGCTGTGTTCAGGAATGACTAATGGGGCCATGTAGAATGTATTTTATGCCAATAGTCTTCAAGCAACTTAAAAACAAGCTTTAGACACAAACATTTTCCTGTCACTTAGTATTCCTTTTTCTTTCTATCCATGCTTCTTCCTCCACTCTTATTTTTTACTCACTTTGAATTAAAACTTTAATAGAGCCTGAGAGCTACCATCAAAAAGTGTCTTTCTCCTACTAAAATATATAAGAGATTTTAAAACATGAACATTTAAAAAAGAAAAAAATAATTAACTAATTTTGCCAGCAGACTAAATATTAAAAGAAAGGCAGGATGGAAAAAGACGGAACAAAATGATGAAAGAGCCACTGCTTTCCTCTAAGTAGCCCATACAAAATCTACCAGTTGCTTGCTTGCTTTAGTCAAAGTACAAGTGCACAAAAAATATGAACCTGTGAACATGAGGTAATGAATCCATTTTATTACTGAGATTTCTAACTTCGTTTTGCATGATTTCCAGAATCTGTGCATTATCAGAAAATTAAACATAAGATTCAAAGGGAAAGCACCAGAAGAAAAGGTCCTGAATCTATTGTTTAAAAATACGGTGCACCAACATAGATTTTGGGGGCCAAATTTAATTAAATTTAAGGAGGCCACCCCAAATTTTGACATATTCCCCCTGTATCCTCCTCCCAGTGCTGCCGCTGCCCGCTCTTAGAGCAGCCTCAAGTGCAGCCCCCATGCCCTGGGATCACAGACCTGAGCACTACCCCGCAGCCACAAGCACAGCCCCCATGTACTCAGAAGAGCCCAATGCAGCCCTGGCCCTAGCCCACATCTACAGCCCAGCCCACCCACCTATGCCCTGCACAGATCTGGGGATACATGGAAGCTGCCCCACCGCCCTATGCCCCCCTCCGGCAAACCACAGCTCTGTCTCCCATCCCACCCCATCTGGGCAGCGCCAGCCCCAGCCCCTCTCCTTCCTCATCACGAGGGCCTTGATCTGCTCCCCACATCCCTTTCCTTCCCCCTTCCCTTCCACCCCACCAAATTTACCATTTGCACACAGCTCTCCATGCTGCCAGGCAATGCTCTAGCAGCTGATCTGATATTGCACCAATGTATTGGTACACCTCTATTTAAAAAGTCCAACAACATGTCTAAATAGAACTGAAATATTTTTTTTCATCTTTATTTATCTACCAAGTGGCTTATTACTTTAATCCTTGTATGGTTAAATGCTAGCTTAGATTCTTTTTGTCCAAACATATTCTTTAGCTTTTTATGCCTGTTAGTGCCTCTGAATGGTGTATACGGACATAGTTACACTTTTTCTTTTCACCTGATTTAGTTTTTATTAATTAGTCAATTTGATAAAGTATAAAAGTTAGCCAGCATGGGTAAATTAGGTAACTTTACTTAGGATACTGGCATTCAGGCTGCTTCCTCCTGTGCTCCCTACTCCCCTGCCCCTTACTTCTTACTGCCACATAGGACCTCTTGTAGCCTAGGTAACAACTTGCAAGGTCCACAACTTTCAGTACCTGTGAAATGCTATTAAAGACATAATTTGAAGGGGTTTTTTCTTTCTTTTTTTTTGAAGCAAAGTACTTGCTTAATATTTCAAATGGAAGTAGACAAAAGAGTTAACATCAGGTTTTAAGCAACGATAATAAGCTATACTTTGAAGCTTTTTAAAAAAGAATTATGTTACAAACATTGAATTAGATAGAAAGCATACTTAAGTAGAATGGCACTGAAATAAATTAGGAGGCTGTCAGAGCAATACAACATAGAAGCTAGTTTGCATTTACCTAAAGGAGTTATATGGGGTTTTTTTACAAATTTGTTGACATGCTTTAGCTTCAGTTCGTAGTCTACTCTTATGCTGTGAACCAATTTAGTAGGTCTGTTGACTGTAACAGGACTATTTAAACTACTATTCAGCCTATATATGGGTATGAGGAATTCCTTATGGTATAGGAGACCAGATTCTGATTCCATTCATGCCAGTGTAAACAGATTTACACTGGCATAGATTTTTACTGTCATAGACCTAACACCAGCGAAGTGAAGAGTTACCCTATAAAAGAACCATTCTGATAAAGATCAGAATCAGAAAGGGGAAGTGGGGGAGTGTTGTTTAATTTTTTCCATAATATATTTTATTTTAATCAGGGATAATTTTGGACTATTACTTTTGCTATTTATTCTTCACGTTGATTTAGCCCCTGCAATGGAACCCAAGCCATGGACCAGGATTCAATGCACTAGAGACACTATACAATAACAGGAGGAAAAAATTAAGTACCTTCTCTAAGAGCCTGGTAGCTATGTAATGATGCTTTGTGTGTAATAATTCTGGAGGTACAAACATGAAAATATACCAATATTTATGGCAATTTTCCCAGACGTGAGCTTTTCATAGTAACAATAAGAAAGAAAAAAAGAAAGTTCAAATTAGTTCTACTTGTAGTGTCATCATTTTGGCAATGAAAATAACCCTTGAAAGAAACTAAATATGTGATTCTGCATTCCTTGAAGCCTCAAATCCCCATGAATACTCTCTTGTAACTGGTTGAATGCAAGTCCTGGCTTCTTTCATTTGACTGCAATGGGCTTCAGCTCAGGAACTACAGATCATTATGGTAGTGATAGTGAATGAGACAAAGTGAAAGGTCTACAAATTTATATGAAGAAAGAGGTATATAAAACTGGGGGCTTACATTTTTTCCTATGCATCTTAGGTACTTGTAAGCTTATGCCTAGGTCTCCAAAGTCCCATGTTAGTACCTGAATTACAATACCTTCTTTCCATTCCAGACTCCTTATTTGTTAACTGTATAGTAATAACATACTTATAACATAATTATTTGTTATAATAAGAAGAAACAATAATAATAATTTGTTATAAATATATTTAACTGTGGTAGTAAAATATCAATTCAGCTTTTGCTTCAGCTCTTGATTTTTCTTGGGAATGTTGTTGAATTGTCTATTAAGTGAAGATTTGGAGAAAAAGCAAAAATAGCACCTTTCCAGGATCTGGTTGTATTTTTTTTCTAGTATTTGTTGTTTAAAAAATGAAGCAAAAAGAACAAGAAGATTTCACATCAATGTGTAGCAGCCTAAACCAGATCCATGTTTAAGTAATAGAAATATGCACAGATATGGATGAGAAAAAAATATATTCCTTACTATATTTTTGAGGAGTGATATAAGTATCTACCTAAATAGCAGTACTTCCTAGACTTCTGCCACAGTGATAACATTCTAAGATGTATATCACCAAAATATACATTTAAAATTACATGGTCTTTGGGCCAGCAGATGACCACCGAAGGAAAAGAATTTGTAGGATTGTTTCTCCAAACAGTCCTTTGTGGTAGAACTGGTGATGGTGGTGGTGTTTTCCTCTCCATCTAATGCCTCATATAAATATGTAGCCCCATGCTATTGAAAAAGGTGCCTGACAGGAAGCCTATCTGTCCTGTACTCCCTATGCTGGCACCTAGGCACATGAAAAAGGAAGTTATCTGGTTCAAGTTCACTGTGGACAAGAACTAGAACTATAACATCCTTAAGGAGATCCACAGGGAATAACTTGGGGCAAAGAGCCTGCAATTGGTTGAGTACATTTTGGCAGCAAGGGAAAGAAAGAGGGAAAAGGACAGAGACAGTATGAGAGGTGAAAAATAAGACCATACGAGAAGTTGCAGTGGAGACAGATGGGTCAAATGAGGAAAATGGGATGAGGACAGGAAGTAATGGTGGGAAACAGGATGGACAGGCACATGAGGATAAAACAGAAGGGACCATGCTGAGAGAGAATAGGGAAAAGACTCCAAAGCCTAGAACTGGACCCAAGATCCTTGCATCTCATTATTCCCTTGTTCTTAGCAAATACTCATACAAGTCAAAGCATGCCCCCTCTAATGCTCCTTCGCAGAGATTTGCTTCTCCCTTAGCTAGAGTGGCAGAAGTCTTTGCTGATACAGCATTTGCAGGTCCCTACCCTGCTTAAATAGTTCAATGTAGATGTTAATTTATGAAGGCACAGAGATCCTTGTTCTCAGATTTGATACCTGTCACCCTCTGGCCTTGATTAGCAGCCATTATAGGAGAAACTTGGTTTTGTCCCTATAACCATTGCTTCAAAGGACCATACTTAGTCTGTGTGGATGGTCTCTGTACAATCCAGTCACATGAAGGAGATGTAAAGGGATACCATACACACAACTCGCCTGTGGGGAAAGTGAAGTAGGTACTGAATGATTCAAATGTACTCACTGGGTATGTCTACATGTGCATATTTACTGCATAGTACTGAAATTACTGTTCAGTAGCCAAAATTATTGTACAGGGTGGGCACATGTCTACACATTCACAGCTGTACTGCACAGTAAATATGGCAACTTATGCCAATCTGGGCCAACATTATGCAGGTATCAAATTATACCCAATTAATTATGATTCAGTAACACATGTAGATGCCTTACTGTGCAGTAACACTGTGTGTGGACTGACTTGGGACTAACTTTAGTGTGTTCCATGTCAGTCAACACATAGAGTTACTGTGCTTTAATGCCTGCATGTGTAGATGCCAGCCTAAATCCACTTACTGCACAGTAAAATTTACTGCACAGTAAATGCATGTGTTGACACACCCACTGAGAAGGTAAATATTCAATATTCATAAGTTTTATCTTTTAAATTTAAGTTTCTCCTGAGCATGTATATACTGAACTGTTAAAGAGCGATCATGTGGCCGTGTTTGACTGATTTTCACAGACAGAATAAAAGATCATACCACAAAGCAAGCCCTTGCTAAATTTCAAGTCATTGTTCTGAGGTTTGACAAGTCAGATACTTTCTTTGAGCATTTATAATTGTATTAAAAGAACGATGATCAATTTGATGCTGGAGGAGATCTTTGGGACTGTGCAGAAAAAACTGACAGAGGCAGCACTAGAGAAGAGAGAGGGCATAGACTTCCAGAAAGATGGAAATTGGAAGCTTGTGACCTCTGGCAACAAGTAGAAATCTTCCCCTCCACCTGCAGCAGTATGCCTGGAGAACAGATATGCATCCCTAGCAACAGAGAGAGGAGCACATTCCATTGGTGGAGGAGGACAGGACAGGCCTCACCAAGGTGGGAAGGCTTGTAACAATCACCACCAGCCCAGAAGCAAGTGGTAGATGAGGCTTTCCACAAACAGCTAGCACAAGTTTCCCAATTACAGTCCATGGTTCTCATGAGTTGGGGTAAAGGGTGTTGAATTACTTGACATCTGCTGGGATGGCGATACAGCAGGGTACAGGCAATCCAGAAAATTTCTGTGGTGCTGGGCACAACTTCCTGATGCAAGTGCTGGAGTGGCCAACTAGAAGACTTGCTCTTCTTGATCTGCTGCTCACAAACAGGAATGAATCAGTGGGGAATGTAGTAGTGGGTGGCAATGTGTGCAGCAGTGACCACAAGATGATTGAGTTCAGGATCTTAAGGAAAGGAAAGATGGAGAGCAGCATAGTAAGAACCCTGGATTTCAGAAAAGCAGAAACACCCTCAGGGAACTGATGGCAAGGGTTTCCTGGGAAGCCAGTCTGAGGGGGAAAGGAGTCCAGGAGATCTGGGTGTCCTTTAAAGAATCCTTACTGAGACTGCAGAAACAAACCATTCTGATGTGCAGGAAGACTGGCAAGTATGGCAGAAGATGAGCTTGGCTTAGCAGACAACTCTTCACTAACCTAGAGGACAAAAAGGAAGCTTATAGGAAGTGGAAACTTGGGCAAATATCTAGGGAGAAGTATAAGAGCAGTGCTGAGGCATGCAAGAATGATGTCAGGAAAGCCAAAGTGAAATTGGAGTTGCAGCTAGCAAGGGAAGTGAAGGGTAACAAGAAAAGTTTCTTTAAGTATGTTGGGAGGAGGAGGAGGATCGGGGAAAGTGTGGGTCCCTTACTGAATGGGGGAGGCAACCTTGTGACAGGATAAAGAAAAGGCTGAAGTGCTCAATACCATTTTCATCTTAGTCTTCATATGCAAGGTTAGGTCCCAGACTACTGCACCGGGCATTTGGGGAGGAGATAAGTAACCAACAGTGGTAAAAAAACAGGTTAGGGACTATTTAGAAAAGCTTGACATAAATAAGTCCATGGGGTGGATGAGTTGCACCCAAGGATACTGAGGGAGCTGACTGATGAGCTTGCAGAGTCACCAGTCATAATCTTTGAAAACTCATAGCTACGAGGAGAGGTCACAGATGATTGTAGCAGAGCCAACATAGTGCCCATATTTAAGAAAGGGAAAAAGGAGGATCCAGGGAACTATGGACTTGTCAGCCTTACTTAAGTTCCTTTAAAACTCATGCAGCCTCCAGGAATCCACTTCTAAGCACTTGGAAAAGAAGAAGGTGATTAGGAGCAGTCATCATGGGTTCACCAAGGGCAGGTCATGTCCGACCAACTGAATTGCCTTCTATGATGAGATGATTGGCTCTGTGAACATGGGGAGACCAGTGGATATGGTATAACTTGATCTTAGCAAGGCTTTTGATATGGTCTCCCACAACATTCTCACAGGCAAGCTAAGGAAGTACAGGCTGGATGAATGGACTGTACAATGGATAGAAAACTGACTGGACCATCAGGCTCAGAGGATAGTTATCAATGGTTCAATGTTGAGTTGGCAGCTGGTATCAAGTGGAGTATCCCAGGGGTTGGTCTTGGGGATGGTTTTGTTCAGTGTCTTCATTAATGAGCTGGAAGATGGGATGGAGTACACCCTTAAGTCTGCAGATGACACCAAGCTGTGGGGAGTAGTAGGTATGATGGAGGGTAGTGCTAGGATTCAGAGTGACCTAGACAAATTGGAGGATTGGGCCAAAAGAAATCTCATGAAGTTCAACAAGGACACGTTCAAAGTTCTGCACTTAGGATGGAGCAATCCCATGTACTGGTACAGCCTGGAGCAGAAAGGACCAGGGGTTTACAGTGGACAACAAGCTGAATATGAGCCAACAGTGTGCCCTTGTTGCCAAGAAGGCTAACAACATAGTGGGCTGCACTGGTAGGAGTGTTGCCAACAGGACACATCTGGAGTACTATGTTCAGTTTTGGGTCCCTCATTATAGAAAGGATGTGAACAAACTGAAGAGAGTCCTGCAGAGGGCAACAAAAATGATGTGTGGGGGGGCTGGGGGCTGGGTAACATGACATTTGAGGAGAGGCTGAAGGAACTGGGTTTATTTAGGTTGAAGCAGAGAAGACTAGGGCGGGGATTTGATACCAGCCTTCAACTACCTGAAGTGGGGTTCGAAAGAGGATTCAGCTAGACTGTTCTCAGTGGTGGCAGATGACAGAATAAGGAGCAATGGTCTCAAGTTGCAGAAAGAGAAGTTTAGGTTAAATATTAGGAAGAATTGTCTCACTAGAAGGGTAGTAAAACACTGGAACAAGTTACCCAAAAAGGTGGTAGAATCTCCATCCTTGGAGGTTTTCAAGACCTAGCTAAACAAAGCTTTAGCAAGATGATCGACTGGGGGATGGTCCTGCTGTGAGCAAGGGGTGGACCTAATGACCTCCAGACCTTCCAAACCTAATTTTCTATGATTCTATGAATCCTTAGGAAACATTTTACTCCAGTGTTAATTAGTGATTACTGCTGAATAGACTAGTACAGAGGACAGTAATAAGAGGCCATGGGAGAAGTACAAAATGCTAAAAACATCCCACCCATCTTAGAACAGGTATTTGAAAGGACACATTCAAGAAGACTGATTTGCCGACCATAAACGTCATGCTTGTGCACCAGATTTGATAAATGACTTGTTTGTTTTAGCAGCTCCTGTCCATCCATTTTAGGTATAAACAGTACTTAATACCAGTGTATCTACATGGGGCACTGCATATACAACATATATTTGAGTTTGTCAGCCGCACATTACATGAAGTGCAACCACACATTTCATGAAGTGGGATTATTAGGATAATGCTAAACAAAAACCAATGGCCTGACAAACAGCATACAATGAATGCAAGAAAAGCATACCATACAATACCTTCCTATGGAAGCAATACATTCTCCTTATAGCAAACACGAGATTGCCTAATATGAAAATAATCAATTCCTGGAGGCCACAGATACATTGAGTGTGAAGTTAAACCATTTAAGGAAATGTATTCTATGCAACATATCACCTACTAAAAATGAACCAGAACTTTACAAGAAACACATTCATCAAGAGCTCCATGGTTTTCCAACAGTTTTCCAACAGCAAAACCTTTTGAAATAAGAGTGATAAATATCTTCAGCAATGATAGTGAGAAGTGAGTGCCCTGTAGAAACCAGTAATACTTTCTTCTCAGTGCTAATGAGAAACAGGGGGAAAGAAATTTGCAGAATTACATGGTACAGCCCTGTAGAAAGCAGGCAAAGGAATAAGGAAATCAGCGGGTGCATTTACACAAGAGCCTAGTAATACTGCGCAGTAGTGCGTCATAGCAAAAACTATGCTAACAGATTACTGTGTAGTGTTATTATGCTAATGCATAGTAAGTGTCACTAAATAACCACATGCCGAGGCTACTGCACAGTAACTTTAGGTACTGGGCATTTAGTTAGTGCTTTATTAAGGAGGTACTAAACTAAATGCACAGTATCTAAGATATGTCAATGAATGTGTAGACATGCCCAGTGATTTGAAGCTTGTGGTATTTTCTCACTTTTTTCTGGTTTATTTGTACACATGACAAAATGGAACCTTACTACATTAAGAGGTAACTTTGAAAATGGATATACGTCTCTGTTTGAATCCTGTGATAAATTAGGTTGCAAGACTGATGCCAATATTTGTCCATTGTCATTGTGGGGCATTCAGACTAGTTACATAAATCGTAATTTCATCCAATTTTTCATTATAAATTGTAACCCTAATATTTTTATTTTCTTATTGTTTCTTGCATTCATTGCTGCTGCTCCTGCCTGTCCTGCAGACGCATTATATTTCAAAACATAAAGGCGTTTCAGTCACCTGCATATAAAACAACAGTGTTCAAGCTGTCATCATTTTTCAATCCTGTTTCAGTGGCTTTTTAGTCTGTTCTTCCTCTATATGTCAGTCTGAAAAGGCTAACCATGATCCCACTTCAACAGAGCCAAAGATTGTTCTTAGCAGCTCCGTGTTGCAGAAGGTGAATGACATCTAAAGCCATTTCATTCTTGAAGCAGTTTAGTCCTTTACTGCTTTTCCTTTTTACACTATTAGTTCAACCTCACAGCACAACAGAAAAGTGATTTGTGTGGAATTTCATCATTTCAGGTGTTAGTTAGCAGTCAGGTATTTAACTGGGATTCCCAGTGGAGACCTATAAACTGACCAGAAAGCTGCATGTTATAATAACTTCTTTTCAGAGCAAACTCACGAAGGCCTCATCACTATTCATCAAAGGTGTGTTCGTGTTTATACTGGCATAGCTATCTAAGACCAAAACGTTCTGCCTGTTTCAGCCTGGTGTGTAATGTGCTGTGAAAAGGGGTTTCAGAGTGTGAGGCTGTAGAGTCCCCAGCTTGTAGGCCTATACATTAGCCACAATTAATGGAAAACCAGGATTGTCAAGTTCAGCCTCTGCTATAATGTCAGAGTTATACCAGTCACAAGGAATGGTTGTATATCAAGCATGACCAACTAAGGTCCTTGTAGAAACTCTCTTTTTCAGTCAAATGATAAGCCTTCGTTTCAGACAGAAGCTAGAGTGTTTAGTTTGAGGCAGACTGACATGCACAGTAGTATTTGTCATGGTTCTGCACTTCTGTACATTCTTTAAATTCTGATAGATCACAATTTTGCAGCTCTTTACCTTTTCTCTTTTCTCATGGGATTTGCAACACAGGAAGTAGTGATCTGAATGTTTCATGACTATGTAAAATAACATTGCTGCATCTGACATCATGAAAATAGTTCACATGCCTTTGAAGAAATTGAGATTTGAAAAAATCCTCAGTATTAAGCCAACAGAAATAGGGTTTCTGCAGCCTTGCAATTTGGCATCTGCCACCCATTCATCTCTTAGCCCAGCTTTGCATGGTGTTGTGTTCTCCCATTGCCAGGAAACTAGTAAAAAGTAGGAAAATCCACACATTGTCACTAAATACATCACCTTTTCTGTGTATAAGTGTAACCAAAAATAACACTAAGCTGATACTCTTATTTCCAAATCCTATGTTTTGGCAGTGGAAAGGGATTAGAAATATCTAGTGATTTACTGAAAGGTCACATTCCAAAAAATTGTAATATTTCACATATTTCTCGTGTTTCAGGTAAAGTTTCTATTGCTCTTTCACTTGTCATCCCACATAAAAAATACAGGGTTGCGTGAAATGTCATAGGGTGCATCCACATGAGTGGGAATGTGGGTTTCTCTGGGAACAAATAACAGAAGCACAATATGTGCTGCTGTTTGTCCCAGAGAAATACCCACGTCCAGATAAATGCTCTGGCAGGCAGCACACTGCCCTAGGTAAGGCAGGGGAGCCTGGAAGCAGCACCTAGGTTGGCCCCAGCACCCTTATCTGGGGTCCGGAGGACCTTTGGGGGCTGCAGCTATGGCAATATGGAACCTGGCAAGCAGCCAGAGCACAGCTCCAGTTGGGCAGACTCCAGTTTAAGGCAGTGAACACTGCTGCTATGTGCACCACCCCAAGTTTTTTAAGGTGCAGGGTTTTTTGACACCAGGATCTCTCAGTGTCAACCCCCTACCCCTTTTGCGTGCGCTGCAAATTAGCAATGCAGGGAATACCACATGTCCATGCTCATATGGACACACCCATTGAGTCCATCTTGTTTCCTGTTGTTGGCAACTATATCTTATGTTCCCTATTTATAAAGGCTTATTCATCATATGCTTAATTTTATGCATTGTGAGTAGTAATAGATAAAGAAAAAAGCCCCATCCACTGATTGACAAAATTGCTAAAAGATGAAGAGGACACAGAGTAGAGTAGAGACCTACTGAAAATTTTGCAACTATTTTTTATTTCTTTGTGTGACGGCGTCGGGCCGTCACTAGGGGCACGAGAGGGACCCCTGGGGTCGAGAGGAGGTGAAAGAAACTCACCTGGGAAGTGTGAGCAGGGCGACGAGGAACCGCACCAGCCGAAGCAAACGCCGGCGCAGCCGTGCGAGCCGCGCCTCCGCCGCTCGTTTAAGCGATTGACGCTAACGAGCCGGGGGAGGGAACCAATCGCGGCTGCCGACATGGCC
>JAGPOW010003316.1:32531267-32547457 GCA_030014935.1 Caiman crocodilus
TAGATATCTGGATTCATCAAAGTCGTGGCGGGCGAGACGAGGGGTTAAGGGGCAACCTGCAGGAGGTACCTACGACCAGGGGACTGGCCGAAGTCACACTTTGTTTGAAATTTTCTTTTTTCTTTTGGCTTATGGGAAAGAGAAATGTGAGTGGGGTTGAAAAAGGATAAAGGCATAAGAAAAAAAATGAAAATCATAAAGCCAAAGGTATACCTGTGGTCCTTTGAAAAAAAATTAAAAATCAATTTAGAAACTAATTTCTGGTTTTGATAAACTTGACTTGAAGCATCAAAGGAAGAAAAACCTTTACAGTTCCAATTCACGGGGGTATATGCAGCTATCTTAAGTTTGTGGTTTAATTTTTTCCCAGCTTATTTTTATTTAAGTTCATAAACCCTTAGTTATACTTTGGGCTTGGGGGTTGAATGAATCCTAAAATTGGCAGAAAAACTCAAGTGAGACTACCTAATTTTATGTGATTTGGGATCAAAACAATTGACAGTTTCTCTAAATAAAAAAAAGGACCCAAGCTCACCTGAAATTTCCTGGCTTGCTCAAATTTAGTACATATGCATTCGGCCAGAAATAGCAAATTTGTAGTTATCCAGAATAATACAATTTAACCTGTTTTCTAGACTTATTCCAAAAATGTTATTCATCTTGGAAAAAAAGGAACAACTTCAAAGTAGAAAACTTATTGCTGGAGTTTTGGTATGGGTAATGGGTTTTGCAACTTATTATCCATATAATATTTGCTATTATTATTTGCAGTAATTGCTATTGTATTTTGAGTATCAATTACCCTTTGTTACTGTCTTTCTATACCCTTCCTAGCAACCATAATCAACCTATTGGGGCTAAATAGTTAAAAATGTGGGTGGAACATGGGTAGTAATTTAGTCTCCAAACTTAGCATCTAAGTCTGACTTTGCTTCAGTTTTCCCTTGCAAATCCAGCCTGTGCATCAGTAAAGTTCCCACCCATGTCAATATTTTAGTAGTTATCCCACCCTGGAATTATTTCATGGCATATTTAATGTCTATATCCAATTAAACATCACCTTAAAAAACTAAACCAGGATCCTGCTCCTTCTAAGGTCTCTGCCTCTGAGGACTTTTGATATGGGCATCGTTACATATGCTCTGGG
Organism: Caiman crocodilus; assembly: GCA_030014935.1. NCBI lineage: Eukaryota > Metazoa > Chordata > Crocodylia > Alligatoridae > Caiman > Caiman crocodilus. The sequence goes on from JAGPOW010003316.1 coordinate 32,532,415, forward strand.
GTGAGGGGGGCTGCTCTAATTAAAGTGCCTACAGCATCTCACATATTCAGCGTCCCACACTTCAAAATGGCAGTGGGGTCTCTTTAACTAAAGCTCATTTAATGAACTTTGAACTTTGCCATTTTGAAGTGTGGGGATGCTGAATACACAAGAAAACAATGCTGCTGGAGCATGCAAACTAACATACTCCAACATGCTAAACAGGGCGAAACAGCACCTTTGCACTTTGACTTCCATTTCAACAGAACAGTGTTTCATTTTGAGTTTCATTTCATTTTGTCAAAACTGTTTTGCAGTTTCAATGCTATTTTGATGGTTCACCCATAGGATATAATGGGGAAGCATGAAACTGCCTATAACTTTGTCATTTCTAGCCTGATTTGGATGACACCTGCAGGGATGGTAGCCACTTCTGAGGGCATGAAGCCTAACAAGTTTCAAGGAGATAGATGCATAGGTTTTTGGGAAACTGCACCTCAAGGTATTGAGAAGCAAAACTGTCTTTTGCTGGCAGCAGCAGCCTGTCATCTGGCAGGCAGACCCAGGGTCCTGGAAGACTGTGGGACTGTGCCAGACTCCTCTCAGGGGTGTGGCCCCTGATCTTCCTGTTGGATGACAGGAAGCTGCTGCTGTCATCCAACAGGAAGATCCACCACTGGGTGCAGCCCACACCCAGCGCCAGAAAGATTGGTGCTCCTACTAGTCCCAGGTGGCAGGAGGAGCCTCCTGTGATCTGACAGGCAGATCGTGGACCCACACCACCAGGAGGAGTCTGGCACAGCCCTCACAGCCCCCATTAGCACCAATCTTCCTGGTACTGGGTGCAGGCTGCGCCCAGCACTAGTCCCAGGTGACAGGAGCAGCCTCCTGTCGTCCAGCCAGCAAATCAGGGGCTCCCCACGCCCCAGGGAGGGCTGCAGGGATCTGCCAGACTCCTGCTGGGGGTGCAGGTGGGCTCCTAATCTGCCTGCTGGATCACAGGAGGCTGCTCTTGAAGTCTGGGAAGGTGCTCAGTGCAGCCTGCACCTAGTGCTGGGAAGACTGGTGCTGCCACTGGCCTCAGCCAGCAGCAACAACATACTGTCATCCAGCATACAGAGTTGAGGGCCAGCACCCCCTGGGAGGGCTACAGGCTGTGCCAAAATCCTCCCAGGGGAAACGGCCCCTGGATCTGCACGGGATGACATGAGGCTGCTGCCGCTGGCTTGGACCTGCACTGAAGCCAAGGCCAGCTTTGAAACTCAAAACATTTTGAAACTTTCAAAAATTTCAAGTGCCCTTCTTTGTTTCAAAGCTGCTTTGAAGGCTTTTGTTTAACTTTTATTTCACTGCTTCAAGCTTGAAATGCATTGAAACAGCTTCAAAATGTTCAAAAGACACCCAGAGAAATTTCACACAGCCTTACTCATTAGCATGTGTTGGAGCAAGCATCAGGCACATCAGACACATTTAGGCCTTTGGTGCCTAAACAGTAATTCAGTCTGAAAGAAATACATCCAGATGTTTGGGAAAGCCCTCTCTTGGGTCTTCTCTAATGACCCAGATCCTCCCTAATCAATGCAACTCTTCCCCACAACCAGGCTATTGGGTTTTCTAAAGGATCAAATGATCTTCAATACAAGTTGGAGGCAGATATTTACTTACAGATCAAGTCAGGCCAAACTGTTGAAAAGATTATATGCTAGATGGTCCTCAGCCTGTTACTACTATTTCAAAATCCCTGTTGGTTAGAAAATAGAGAGAGCAACAAAAAATCCAGAAATTTGTGGAATTATCATATAAAAATACTTGTGGCTGCTTCTAACCATCTTTCATCCTCTATGATAGCAAGTGGAACAAATGAGGCATTCAAAGAAACATTCCTCAGATAGGAACCAGATAGGTTAATAAAAACCTCAGTTTGGGAACATGAATTACTAGCTTTGATAAAGCCTCAAAAGTGTTGATTTTCTGCATATTGGTCTTTTGAATATTTGGATATTGTGGGTGGGTGTGCAAATCTGAGGACTTTTCTTATAAGGTGATTTGTACTTGAGACAAAAGCTTCAGATATGCATTTATATACACATATTGCAACATGAGGCTCTCATGCAGCTATGCTTTAAAAATGTAGGGAACTAAGTATTATTATCCAATGAGCCTGGTTTTTTATAATTTAAAAAACAATCTACAGGTTCAGCAGCAGCTGTGGAAAGATAATTTAAGTATTCTGTTTGCTTGCAATTTTCATATGTTTAAGAGAAAGACAAGTATTTGGGTATAGAGATTAATTATTTTGAAATAAAGAGTATTAGGGGTGTGCAAAGCAGGCCCTATTTGATTCAGATTTGGATTCAGCCCGAATCAGGGACAGTGATTTGATTCATTGATTCAGATCACTGTTCCTGATTTGATTTGGCCGAATCCAAATCTGAAGGTTCGATGCTGATTTGGAGGATCAGCGAGTTGGACACAGACACAGCTTTAAAAGTTTTTTCTACATACCTTGAGGTAGCCGGTGCAGCCTGTGAAAGCTGTGAAGCTGGGGTGCATGGAGCGTCCCACAGGAGGATGCAGGGGGGCTCTCCACAGGCTCAGCGGTGAACTCAGAAGTGGATGAAAAGTACTTCTGGTCCACTTTTGGGTCTGCCAGGGAACAGGCTAGAGGGCCCCCCTGCATCTCCCCAGCTCAGCAATCAGCCATGGGGAGACACTGGGTGCCCCCCTGACCCAGTCACTGAGCAAGAGGAGATGTGGGGGGGTGGCCCATGCACCCCAACATCACAGCACTCATGAGCTGCCTGCTACGTAGAGATATGTAGAAAACACTTTTAAAGCTGTCTCTATGTCTGAATTTTTGAATCTTTATGAATCTCTCTGAATCAATTTGGAGGGTTCCAATTCAATTTGGAGAGACTAAAGGGTCCTCTGATTTGATTCAGCTACAGAGATTCAGCCACCAAATTGTGCCAAATCTCTGCTGAATCGAATCAGGGACCAAAGCATCGCACAGCCCCAAAGAGAATGCATACAATTTCTAAAATGGTATTCAGAAATAGGGTCATATTTTTCTACTGCCAATACTCACAATAGTGTGTACTTTACTAAAAAAAGTACTATTTAACTCTGTTTGGAATGGGAGCTTCAAATGTGCCTTGGGATCACAAGTTCTAGGCACACAAGTTGCTTGAGCACTTTTGAAAACCTCAGCATTGAATACTAAAATACTACTTGCTGGGCAGGTCTACATGAGATGTTTACTGCAGAGTTGTTCAATTGGCTCCACAGTAAATATGTTGGCATTTACACATATAGGGCTATTAGGCTGTAGTAAATTAATAAACTGCACAGCAGGATAGACTTGTAAATACAAGTGACACCCTACTGTGGAGTTTTTTACTCCACAGCACCATATGTGTAGATACTGAGGCAGCTGGCTGGAGGAGGGTGCTTCACTGAGGGGGTTGTCTGCTAGCTGCTCCAAAGTAGAGCACCCTCATGCTTCACTCAGCCTTTCCACAGCATGTTGAGCCAGATCAGAGAAACCTTGGGCTGGCTGGCTGACTCCCTGGACCACCTGCTAGCTAGGGCTGTTCAGACCCAGGTTGAAAACGAATGCTGAGGTTTTCAATGTGTGTCACAATATGTGCTAGAGTTTATCGCTGCAAATTAACTGCATGTGTAGACGTACCCACTAGTTGTCTACAAGCACAACAGTATTAGGCCACAGTAAACTAATTAATACAGTAATAAGATAGTACTGTGGGGACAGTCCTATACTTACTGCAATTAAATACATGTGTAGACACTAACTGAGGACATACATTTTGCCTGGTCAACCCAGCCAGCTGATGCCCAGACTCCTAGCCACACAGCTCTGCATTTTCAGCACCCCAATTCCCTAGTCAGTCCTGACACCACCCAACACTGCCATACAAAGCCCAGGCCTGACCCCCCTCCCACCATTCTGGGCCTGCTCCACCAAGGCTTAAATTGCTGCTGTCCCAAATGCACATACAGATGCTGTGCCCAGGAATACTTTACTCCTCCTCAAACTGCTCAAGAGTTTATTGCTTTACATTAATTTCACGTGTAGACACACCCACTGGTGAGCTGGGGCAGAGTAGTTTATATCAGGGCTGGGGCCATGGTAGGTCATCCCTGGGCTCCAGGTAGTCTTGTCAGGACTGGCTGGGGCATGAGGATGCTGAAAGTGCAGAGCTGGATGGCTAGGTGGCAGGCAGGAATCTGGCCCCCTGCTGGCAGTGCTGACCAGGCACTATTTATGATCACAGCTAGCTTCTACATATGCATTTAATCAGTTAATTACCCTGCTGCACCGCCCCTGACAATCTTATGGAGATGTTAATTATATATGTGGCCAAATAATGTTGCACATGTGAAAGTGACAGTTTGCTTTGTAACTAGTTAGTCTACTCTGCAGTTAAGTTTATGTAGATGCAGTCACTATGAATTAAGAGTTGACAGCATCTAGCCCTGAAAAATATGGTCCTTGTCTTCGTAGTCAATAAGCCCTCCCCTACATTTGTATGACTAGCATATACAAAACAAAGTCATATAATTTAATTCTACTTAAACAGCTTTGAACACAGAGGGTCATACACATTTCTGGATGTGCACTCTATTGCCAAAGCAAGACAATGCAATAGCCAAAGCTCATAAATGTAATTACATTGCAAAATGTTGGACTTAGGGAACCCATAAAGGAGTTAAAACCTCAGAAATATTTTATTATTCTACTTAATCTTTTTATTTATTTTTAAGAGTGAAAACTTTTGAGGAGATTTATTTGGAAAGCCCAAGTAGATCATAATATTCCCAAAATTTTTATAGTTCTATGCAGAATGCATCTAATAGTTCAGTTATTTTTGCAACTGTTAGAAATGTGCCAACCTACCTGGAAGCAAATCTCATAGTTGGCAAGTAGCTCTGGTTTCTCCCAAACTGTTACATGGTTCGCTAAACATTCAGTAGTTTTGACTACTAAGCTAAAAAGTATAACTCATTTTCCATACATCAAATATGTATATGGAAAAAAAAAATGATTGCCTTTGCAACTATATATTGTCACAGATTATTCACAATAATCTTAAAGTGTACATGGAACTAATTATGGGAGTTTAGGGAATAACAGATCAAATGAGAAATGCTTAATAGCAACTGCTGTTTTGCATCTTTTACTTACTATGGGAAAAATACTTGCAGTCTGAATTTATCAATGGATGAGCAAACAAAAATAGGGATTTTTAAGGTTTTCTTTTGTTTTTTTTTTAATTCTGTTCTATGTAGCACCTTCTTAGAAAACTATCACTAGTATGTGAGTAATATTCCAAAATGCACAAGTGTATGTACACACACACACACACACACACACACACACACACACCCTGAAGACCATCAAAAAGTAATTCTCCCCCTTGAACTTCTTCCCAAACAAGTAAGTAGTATATTATGCAAATTTTTCCTTTGACATACTAAAAGATTAGAAATTACTTTGTATGAAAACAAGATGAGTACAAATGTTACCCTTTAATTTAATGGGTATTGTGGCCATTTTAGTTTGTGTAAGGATAAATCTATAATACAATCTGGTGTGTCCAGGTGAGCATGCATGTGCCTGTTGTGGCATCTCATACCAGCCTGAGACATTACAAGAGGCATGCTGAGAATCAAAAAATGTTCACACTGCATATTTGCACCACGGGCTCTAAATTTGATACCTAGATTTCCAGGTATAAAAAAACACCTAGGGAAAAAAGTGGTGCACAGCACAGATTTGCAGCATGCCCTGAGGCACCTCCAGAGATGCTGTAGCATCTTGACAGAGTGTCTGTATGGTGCTCCTGCTGCCTTTGCATGCTGCTTCAGCATGCAGGGCAAAAAGAAGCAGGGCAAGACTGCCCCAGGCACCCAGTCCCAGGCAATCAGGGACTGGGAATGGGGGTGTTGTGTGGCTTCTGGGAGGTGGCTGTGGGTGTGGGAGGGGTGTGCGTGGAAGGGAATGTGGGATTTATGGAGAGTGGCATGGGTGTGGGGATGGATGTGGGGTGTGTGGGTGGGTGTCAGGTATATGGGGGGATTTGAGGGGAGGCCACCACATGCCTGCCCATCCCCCCCACACCCCATGCAGCACACAGCTCCCAGTGCTGGCAGCAGCAGCCAGCCAGGCCATGCCCACTGCTGCACTGTCTGACTCATGATCTGTGCATGAAGAATGGGTCCGGCCCAGCTCACTAGAGTACCTTTGGACAGGACCAGGACAGCTCCTGCCACCACCCGCATCTCCTATCCAAAGGTGCATACTAGTGTGGTCGGTCGGGCCCATTCTCTACAAAGGTGAGATGGTTATGCATGGCTGTGAGGCTGTGACTGCCAATTGGGCCATGACCTTGATGGCCCAGCTGGCTGCTGCTGCCAGTGCTGGGGCTGTGCACCACAGGGGATGGGGGGACAGGTGTGTGGCCACCCTCAAACCCCACATCCCCCCCATACCCACCATGACAACTCACACCACCCTCACATCCCCCATGCCCATCCACAAACCTCATATCCCCATCCCCCTCCTGTAAACCCCACATCCCCCTACACCCAACCCCACACCACCACCACATCCACCTAAACACTGCACATTCTCCTCCTGAAAATCTCACATCCCCTCATCACATACCCAGCATACTCAGCTGCCAGACATAAGACCTGCTGGCAGGAGCTATGCCTGCAGGGACAGCTGTCTACATATCCTGGTTAGTGAATGGGTCAGGGGGAGCTCTAATTTTTCTACAATAAAAAAACCAAAAGAAAATATTAAAGCATATAGATATTTCAAATTTATTTTATTATGATGATAGAGACACTGGTAGGCTTTCATATTGCTTTAAAATGTTAAAATAACAATAAAACATTGTCCAACCGGTCTCGGTCTCTGTCTATAGAGATATAGATATAAATGTTTTTGTTTTAATTGTGGAATAACATGGATTTGGGGGTATTTTAAATAGTGAATTTTGGATTTTTTTATCAGAGATTTTTCGGTTTTTAAGTAGGAGATACCAGGATTTCTGCTGGTGAGGCAAGTGGCAGGTCCCAAACAGAAGAGCTTGCTCAGGGCTGGTTCCTGAGATCCAGCTGGAGGGCAAAAGAGGTGGCTGATCTCCTGGCCATTTGGGGTCAGGAGGACATGCTTTGACAGTTAACAGCAGGCCATGTTCACACAGAGAACATGCTCCAGGTCATAGCTGCCCGGATGCGAGGGCAAGGGAACACATGGCAGGAGTGCCCCACAAAGGGCAGATGTGCAGCCATAGCCCACTAGCACTGTCCCAGAGATGCAAACACCTCTTCTGCAGTGCCTATCAGGCAGTCCCCCATGTGGATCTGGCAGGTGCACAGCCTTGGGGCTGCATGCTGTCACAGGTGGCACCAGATCATAGCCAGGCAGCAGCCCCAACTGCCAGACTGCTGCAGTGGGTAGAGAGTTCAGGGATAATCCTAAATTAGGATTGCTTCAACAGTCCATCTGGCACAAGAGGCTAGTGTCACCAGTTACCAATTGGCCAGACCCCAGAAGCTCCTGTCTATTTGTATCATCCAGTTTACTGTGGGCCTTAAGGCCCACCCACAAACTCATAGCCCCTACTATATGGAACCAATACCTGAATGATAAAACTAAATTTTTGGAACAACAAAAGCAAAAAACACAATAGGAGTGACATGAGGGTCAAAGGGTCAAAACATGAAAATAGGTGCTCCTGAGGTGTACACCACGCAGAGCCTCTGAGTCTGTGCCCACCATGGATGGGGTGTCCAAAAATAAAAAAGTTGGGGTGAATTTCAACCAGAATCTCAGGAGAAGGTTCTAGAGGTGGAGAAAGGGGGACTGCAACCTGGCGCACTTGAGTGTAATGTGTGCCAGGGTCTCCCTCTGCCCACAGAAGGGGTAGGAGCCTGGGGTGTCTGTGAAACTTGCCAGATGAGGTCCCCAGTGGCTCATGGGATGAGGGTGGAGTGAAGGCTCAGCCACTGGGGTGCCTAGCTATGCCTTTGCTGAGTAAGTCCCACCACTTGGTGACTGGGCAGGACATGAAGGTGGTATGATGGATTGCGCAGCACACAAGCGTGTAGAGGAGGCAGTGATGGATGGTGGAGAAGTGACCAAATTGTTGTCCTCCATCCAGCTGAGGTGATGGAGCAGGGAGGGCTGCGAGGCCGGGTGAGGTGCCAGCCCTATGACAATTCTGGTGGACTGGAGGACATGAGGGGATGAGTGAGGGGGCAGGGGCCACCATCACATAGGACCTGGTTAACAAAACCAAGGGCATCGGGAGGTAAGGCAGATTTCACCTCCTGGACTAGGCCCCCAGAAGCGCCTGTTTATTTGTACACCCAGTTAAAGTGGGCCTGAAGGACCACCTGGTTAACTAGCCCTTGTGGGGCTAATGAATGAGTGGTACCACTAAATTCTTCAGACAATTAAAACAAAAACAGGAAAGGAATGTCATGTGGGTCAAAGGTTCAAAACGTGAAAATAAGTGTGCCTGAGGGGGACACCAAGCAGAGCCAGGGTTATATCCACTGGTCCTCAAAGGCATCCAAGATGCCTGTGGATGCTACCCACTGGTTCGCTGCATAGAAATGTGCACAGACAAGTGAAAGGAAAGTGGCCCCACAATCCTCAGGCACCTTCCCAGCCAGAGCCTCCTTCCTGGTTATGTACAGGGCCCACTTGGCCAGGACAAGGAGGAGGTTGACCAGAAGGTCCCAGGACTTGGTGGGAACAGAGATGGGATGCCAAAAAATAAAAAGGGTGGGGGTGAAGATCAATCAGAACCTCAAGAGGAGGCTCTAGAGATGGAGATAGAGGGGCTGCAGCCAGGTGCACTTGATTGTGATGTGCACCAGGGTCTCCCTCTGCCCACAGAAGGGGTAGGAGACCAGGGTGTCTGTGAAGCTTGCCACATACATGCCCATGGTAACAGCTCCATGGAGGAGCTGCCAGCTGAGGTCCCCACTGGCTCATGAGATGAAGGTGGAGTACAGGCTTAGCCCCTAGGGTGCCCTAGCTACGCCCTTGCTGAGCAGGTCCCACCACTTGGCATCTGGGTGGAACATGAGGGCAGCATGGTGGATCGTGCAACGCACGAGGATGTAGAGGTGGCAGTGATGGATGGTGGATTAGTGAACCAGTTTGGTGTCCTCAGTTGGCTCAGGTGGTGGATCAGGGAGTGCCATGAGGTTGGGCAAGGTGCTGGCCCCACTACAAACACTAGTGGGCTGGAGGACAGGGGGGACAAGGACCACCATTGCAGAGAACCTGGTTGACAAAAGCAAGGGCGTTGAGAGGTAAAGCAGATTTCACCTCCTGGACTGTGCCTCCAGGAGCTCCTGAGAGCAAGTAGCCCTGAGCTGTTCACCAGGGCAGCTTTTTATACTGCTGGGGCCAGCACAGGTGCTGGCTCTAATCTCCAGTTGCCCTTGGCTGCAGATTAGGGAGTAGCTGGACAGGGTCTGTTTGCCCCAAGTGGCCCAATTTACCTTACACCAAAGTGTATGTTCAGGCACGTGTGCCAAGGCAAAAATACCTTGCACAAATTTGTGCTATTCTTATTTGAGCTGCTGTAAGAGCATGTATGGACCAACCCATGGGGTATAACCTAACTTTCACTTTAGGTCAGTTGTAAAAATCCCACTAGTCTCAACAGGAATAGAATAACCCATGAGGTAATTTTGTTTTCTTTTTTGAGGATTATATCTGTTAAAAGCAAATGGGGATTGCAGTCTACTCCAGTGCAGTCTACTGGGGATTATGAAAATGTATAAGAAAAAGATCCAAAAAAACCCCCAAAAACCCAGAAGTACCAAAAGCTGAATTTAGGAAGATTGCAGGCATTTAAATTTCAAAACCCCAGCTCAGCTGCTGTCTCATTCTAGAGGCACCTGAACTTTATACATTCCCCACCTAGTATCCTTAAAGTTCACCAGGTACTTGCATACTCTACTTCTGAGAACATGCCCAGAAGCACGATAGTCTCGACAGCAATGATTGTGATCCACAAACTAGACATTCTTCTGCTTTCTGGAAAAAACCCTGTACTCTGTTTCCTACTATACAGGTTCTAGGAAAACAGAAAGTTCTGAGTGTGGGGGCTGAGAGGGGCTGGATGGGGCCGCTGATGGAGTGGAATTAGGCACGAAAACTTGTTGGTTGAATTCAAAAAGAACTTTACTTACAAACTGGAATACAGTGTAGGTACAGTCCATAAAGTTGCAGAAACAAGTAGAAAACAGAAACCGGGTGGCACACCAATGTTGTTTGAGCATGCAGGGCACAGGGTACATCAGGATTTCAGCAGTGGGGAGTCGTTGGTGGTTGATCAGGCCTCCAAGTCCGCTCCAAGATGCACGTGAATGTTGTTTCCGACGTGCATGTGGAGTTCTCTCCCCCCTTGGGCGGAAACTTCTCAAGCCTTTTATACGGCTAGCAAGCCAATTGCCAGCCATCATGTATGAATAATTTACATTAAGCCAATCGAAAGCATGCCTGCAAACAGTGCAGATGCAAGCTTTGGCGGGACTGATCATTGCACCAAGGGTTTTTCCCACCTTACGGGGGAATCCCTTGCAACCAAACACTCGCATTGTTCTGAGAACTTGGCTGTGCCGAGGCACTTTTAATCACTTAGCACAGACACTGAGAAACTGGACCTTTTCTGTTTTGGGTTAATACCCCCATGGATATGGCTTGTGTTTTATACTGGCCTATTCAAGGTAGATTTTTAAAAACAAATACTAACCTAAAACAAAACCATTCATCAAAAAAAGTGAAGAAAAAAAAGTAAAGACTCTCATTAGTGGCCCAGCTATTATGGATTAATTTCTCAATATTTACAGATACACAATTAATAAAAAGATCTAGCTGTAATGCATACCAATTTTACCACCCCAGATATATTTTTCATTGACTGAAATGAGTACTAAGTGGGAAAATGTTATAGCAGAACCCCCTACTAACATATTGAAGCTAATCCAGAAAGAAACTTATGCTAGCTAACACTGAGTTTTTTCAACGTTAATTCTACCTTCACTCATATGGCTGAAAAAAGAGTCATAGGTATTTAATCACAAGCTTAATATAAATGTATTGGCTCAATAATATGCAGTACTTTGTATTACACCCTTCCACACAGACTGCATCTTCCAATCATAAGCAGTTCTGTCAAAACATAGACAATTTACCTGGAGAGAAAACAAAGTAGAGCAAAATTACTTCTTTTGCATCAATATTAAATACCCTTGTTTTGATTTTATATATATTTGCTATATGTTTTGATACATATATATCCTAGGCTGCACTATCTGTTTTGAACGTGAGTCCTTCATAAACATATATGCTGTAATTTTATTGTACTAGCCTCTATATGTCTGCACTCTAGCCACATGAAAGGTACTTCAGCAATGAAAAATGCATGCTCTTTGTTTATTTTACCATTTAAAATAAGACTGAACATGGATTGTGATTTTACAGACATCTGTTTCACCAGATGCAGCAAATTTCAAAAAACCAAAGAAGTTAATATTTACAAAGAAAAAGCTCTCTCCCAAATGTCAGGATATAATGAGATAATTAATATATGGTGACAAATGCAGTCTAATGTGATTAGCAAATATGTGGAATGCAATTCAGCAATTCAGCAATTCATTTTTATGGTGCTAGAATACCAACTGAAGGCAAAAATAAGACTTTTTGAACACCAGCAAAGCGTGGAAAATCACTGATGTGAATTGTCCCTTTATTAATCTTTAACCTTTCTTCTTTTGGAATTTAATATTATTAGTTCCCACAGAAAATACTAATGTGTTGTTTTTTCCCCCCCTTACCTAGCCTGTGGAGGGGCCGAGGTAGGGAGGAGTTGAAAACAAATTAATAATTAAAACAAGAACTTTTTTAACCTTCAAAACCACAATCCCACAACTAAGCAACATTTAACTCAAAGACATTGTTATGTCTTCATTTTATATAATCTCAAATATCTCTATTGTAGGCTGTAAGAGTATTTTCTTTGGAAGACTGTACCCAGGACTGCACATGCAAAAGAGTACTGTAATCAGGTATCTATAAAAACTATTATGTAATTAAAAGGAACAAGACTTTGCAGAATCATTGATTAAAACATGACATCTTTGTAATTTCTTGAACCTGACTGAGACAAAATAAGCAAAAGACACTACCAGCTATTTTTATAAATTAAGAATTTAATCTGGAGAAGCATCTTTTAGGACCAGGCCTTACAATGTTATGTTTGCACTTTTCTGTTGCAAGTAAAATGTAAATATCATTTTTTCTTTTATGTTACAGTAAATTGTGCAATATCAGCAGCCTAACAGTTCTTTTATAAGATAATGCAACTTGTAATTTAATCCATGTATTCATATAACTAGTGTTGGACTTTGTTATTTTGATCAAATTGTCTAGAAAAATCAAAAGAAGGCTATTCACCCTGTTTCAGTCTGACACAGTAAGAGGTAAGACTTAGGAGGAGGAAAGAACTAGAGCTATTTAGTCTAGAGAAGAAAAGACTATGGGAGATTTAATAAGTCTTCAAATACTTGAAGGATGATTATAGAAAGGATGTGGCTGTAGGGGATACCAGCAAAAGCAATGGCTTCAAGCATAGGCGATGCATGCCTCCTGAGGCTGGGGGGGCATGGCAACCACCCACAGGCGACAATGTGGGCATCAGCGGTGAAGGTGTGTTGAGTGGGGACTGTCCACAGGCAGACATGGTGGTATCAGCAGAGCCCCCTGCAGCTGGACACTGAGCCTGAAAGTGTGCCACTGTTGTGCCACTGCTACTTGTCCCTGGGGAAAGCTCATACCATGTACACTCTAGCACAAGATAGGTTACCCTGAGTGGGGTAGGGAAGGCTGAGGCCAGCCACTGTGCTTGCCTCAGCAGCCTTACCTGAGGTTATGGGGGCCTCTGGGAGCTGAAGCTGCAGTGTTCCTAAAGCAAGAGCCTGACCAGCATACATAGTGTGGTCCCAGCCAGCCAGGTTCTGGTTTTGGGTGGTATGTTCTGCCACCATGTGTGCTGCCCCACTTTTTTGTTGTGCGTCTTTTGATCGTGGGATCTCCTGGAGTCAAGAAACTATCCCATGCTACAAAGTATCAATGTGAGAAACACCTACATGTGTGGTGGTGCTGCTGCATAAGGGCCTGCAGTGCCATTTACCTCATGTCTGTGGTTGGCTGGATGTGCCCTCTGTGACCAAACTTCCTTAAAGTCTTCTAATAAGTAATTTGGGAATAAAGAAAAAACTGTAGTAGGGATCAACCATCATTTAAGGTCAGCCATCCACATTTCTTCTTACACTACTTCTTCCACCTAAACATGATCTTTATGTCCCATGGGTTTTTTTCCCATTATTTCTCCTGAAACATGTTTCTACTTTTCCTCCTCCAAGCTTCCTTACTTTTTGTCCCTTTCTTTATTGTCTTTGATATTGTACCAGAAAAAGAGCAGAGAATAATATTGCTGGAACTCATAAACATGAAAAAAAAGAAGGTACATTGGGGGAGGTATGGAGTTTTTTTAATTACACCAAAGCAAGCTTCTTGCTCTAGGTAAACAACTCCTCCTATCACATTCTGCAATGGTGCCATACCACCTCCATCCCAGAACTGCATACGGGCCCATGAATGGAACTAGTGGGAGGCTGCCATTGGACCACAGAGCCTGTGATGCTGCCTGGGGTAGGCCCAATCTTAGACCTTGCTGTCTGCTACCTAATTGGAACTGGCTTGAATAACCATAACCCTTTAGACTCCAAAATAATAAGAAACCTAATCATGGTTTTCACACATACATCCTCTGGGAGTGTAGCTAAGACAGAAATGGAGAATGCAAAAACTGTAGAACTGAGTGACAAATGGCAACATGTTTTCTATTATTACTGATAGTTTAAACATGTTATTGATTGAGTTTCCTTAACCTTTAGTTATAATTATAATTTATGCATTCACAAAGTTCACCTATTCAGTGTAGGAGATTAGCCTTCATAAGGAAGAAAAGTTATGGCACAGCCAAGTCAATGTGGTTTCCCTGGAAACATTTATGCTTGAAATTCTTGATCTAGTATAGTGTACTCTGTACACCAGGAAAAAAGATGAAAACAGTAAAAAATAGAAATTTAAAGGAATTTGGCTCCCTACAGATTCCCCAAGTCAGTATCTTAAGTGTTTTTTCATTTAATCTTATTATACAATTATAGACACAGGGCCCACTGGGATTTCTGTCACCTTATCACTGTGGTTTGTAATTCAGTTAATGATTAGCCCCAAGAACTGCTATGTACACATGGCAATATTGAACCAAAATGACTGTTATTGAAACTGACAGAATCCCATTCTTTTAGCATAAGCCCTGGACATAATAAAGACCAAAGTAGAGGTACTGAATTCGCCATTTATTCCTAGATTCCAAATACTTCAGGCAAAAAAACTCAATGATATGATAGGGTATGTATTATCTCTAAAAATATTGCATAAGATATTTAGATTTACAATTACGAGTAAGATTCATAGATTCATAGATGCTAGGGTAGGAACGAAGCTTGATAGATCATCGAGTCCCACACCCTGCATAGGCAGGAAAGAGTGCTGGGTCTAGATGACCCCAGCTAGATGCTTATCTAACCTCCTCTTGAAGATCCCCAGGGTAGGGGAGAGCACCACCTCCCTTGCCAGCCCATTCCAGACTTTGGCCACTATAACTGTGAAGAAGTTCTTCCTAATGTCTAGTCTAAATCTGCTCTCTGCTAGTTTTATGGCCATTATTTCTTCTAACCCCCAAGGGCACCTTGGTGAATAAAACCTCACCAATTCCCTTCTGTGCCCCCATGATGAACTTACAGGCAGCCACAAGGTCTCCTCTCATCCTTCTCTTGCGGAGGCTGAAGAGGTCCAGGTGCCCCAGTCTCTCCTCGTAGGGCTTGGCCTGCAAGCCCTTAACCATACGAGTGGCCCTTCTCTGGATCCTCTCCAGGT
>JAGPOW010003316.1:32553447-32587469 GCA_030014935.1 Caiman crocodilus
TTCTCCTTGTTGAACTGCATTCTGTTGTTTTCTGCCCATATGTCCAACCTGTCCAGGTCTGCTTGTAGTTGTTCCCTGCCCTCCGGCATGTCCACTTCTACCCACAGTTTTGTGTCATCCACAAACTTGGACAGAGTACACTTCACTCCCTCGTCCAAGTCACTGATGAAGATATTGAAGAGTATTGGTCCAAGGACCGAGCCCTACAGGACTCCACTGCCCACACCCTTCCAGGTCGATACCGACCCATCCACTACGACTCTTGGGGTGCGACCCTCTAGCCAATTCGCCACCCATTGGACTGTGTAGTCATCCAAGTCTCAGCCTCTTATTTACCAGTATGGGGTGGGATACCGTATCAAAGGCCTTCCTGAAGTCTAAGTAAATGACATCAACCCCTACTCCTGTGTCCATGTGTTTCGTAACCTGGTCATAAAAAAAAGACTAGATTAGTCAGGCATGATCTACCTGCTACAAACCCGTGCTGGTTTCCCTTCCTTCAGCATAATTTTTCCTGCCGGGCTCTTGCAAATGTGAGCCTTGATAATTTTTGCAAAGACTTTGCCTAGGATGGAGGTGAGACTGACTGGCTTATAGATGCCTAGGTCCTCCTGCCTCCCCTTCTTGAAAATGGGGACCACATTGGCCCTTTTCCAGTCCTCTGGGACCTGTCCTGTGCACCATGACTGCTCATATATTACCACCAGTGGCCGCGCAATGACGTCAGCCAGTGCCTTCAGTATCCTCGGACGGAGCTCATCTGTGCCTGCTGACTTAAAGGCATCCAGTTCCTCCAAATGACCCTGCACCATTTCAGGGTCTAAGCTTGGTAGTCTGGCTTTCTGCTGCTGCCTCTCTACAATCTCAGTGAGAACTTTGTCTTGCCCTTCACTTAGGAACACTGAGACAAAGAACTTGTTGAGGAGTTCAGCCTTGTCCCCCATGTCCATCAGACAACTGCTTGTGCCCATTTAGTAGGGGTCCTATTCCACTCTGGGCCTTCCTTTTGCTCCCTATACATCTAAAAAACAATTTTTTGTTATCCTTTACTCGGGATCCATCCTCAGCTCCATGGTAGCTTTGGCCCGTCTAACTGCCTACCTACGCATGTGAGCAGAGGAGGTATACTGCTCTTTGGTAATCTCTCCCCGTTTCCACTTTTTATGTGCTCCCCTTTTAGTCTGCAGGCTGCAATGAGTTTCTCTGGTCAGCCAAGGAAGCCTCCTGGCCCCTTTCCCTCTTTTTCCTCACATCGGGATCATCTCCCTCTGTGTCCAAAGGATCATTTCCTTACCGTACAGCCACCCTTCCTGGGCTCCCATCTCTTCAAAACTCCTACTCTGCAGTGCATCCTTGACTAATCACTTGAGCTCATTGAAATCAGCTTTCCTAAAGTCTAGCACTTTCACCCTACTAGTTACCTTACCCACTCGATGTCTTATGATTTGCCCTATTCCAGTCATCCAGGATCTCTCCCAATGCCATCAGTTTTCAAAGATGATGACCAGTAGCTCTGCAATCACATTTGTCAACACCATTAATCACATTTGGGTGGATCCCATCCTGCCTCATGGATTTGTATATGTTCCACTTTTCCAAATAGTTCCTAACCTGTTTTTTTTTTTTTATTCACAGTTTGCTGGTCACTTTCTCCCCAAACTATGCAGTAGTCTGGGAGCTGACCTGGCCTGTGAAGACAGAGGTGAAGAAGGCATTGAATACTTCAGCCTTTTCTGCATCCTCTGTCCCTTGGTTGCCTCCCTCATTCAGTAAGGGACCCACACTTTCCTTGATCTTCTCTTATTGCAAACATACTTGTAGAAACCCTTCTTGTTACCCTTCATGTCTCTTGCTAGCTGGAACTCCAATAACTCTTTGGCCTTCCTGACTTCATCCCTACATGTCTGAGCAATACTCTTATATTCCTCCCTAATTGTTTGTCCAAGTTTCTGCTTCTTATAAGCTTCATTTTTGTGATTTAATTTAATGGTGAGTTACCTATTAAGCTAAGCTGGTCTTCTGCCATTCATGCTAGGCTTCCTGCACATTGGGATAGTTTGCTCCTGTACTCTCACTATGGCTTGTTTAAAGTACAGTCAGCTCTTTTGGACTCCTCTCCCCCTCAGACTGGTTTCCCAGAGGATCCTGCCCATCAGTTTCCTGAGCAAGTCAAAGTCTTCTTTTCTGAAGCCCAGGGTCCTTAGTCTCTACTCTCCTTCCTTCCTTTCCTTAGGATCCTGAATTCAATTAATTCATGGTTGCTGCTGCCCAAATTGCCATCTACTATTCTATTCCTCACCAAATCTTCCCTGTTTGTGAGTAGTAGGTCAAGAAGAGCATGGCCCCTAGTTGCCCCCTGAAGCCAACCAGGAAGTTGCCCCAACACTCTCCAAAACCTTCCTGGATTGCCTGCACACTGCTGTATTGCCCTTGTAGAAGATGTCAGGGTGATTCAAGTCCCCCATGAGAACCATGGCCTGTGATTGGGAAACTTCCGCTAGCTGTTTGAAGAAAGCCTCATCTATCACTTGCTGCTGGTCTAGTGGTCTATAGCAGATCCCCACCATGACATCACCCTTGCTGCTCTCCCCTGACCCTAACCCAGGGACATTCCAGAGGCCTATCTCCTGTTTCATACTGGAGCTCTGAGCAATCATATAGCTCTTTCACATAAAGTACAATTCCTCCTCCTCCCCTTCTTTGCCTGTCTTTCCTGAATAGTTTATACCCATCCATGACAGTGACCAAGTCATGAAGCCTTTCCCAACAAGTCTGTGTTATTCTAATCATGTTATATTTCTGTGACTGTACAAGGACTTTCAATTCTTCCTGTTTGCTTCCCAGGCTCTGCATTCATGTACAGGCACCCAAAGTAATTAGTTGATTGCCTCGATTTCTAAGTAAGAATGAGAATGCCTCCCCTTTTGCCCACTCCTGCTTGTGCTTTCTCCAGGTCACCCACTTCCCAACTTACCTCAAGGTTTTGGTCTCCATCCACTGTCAAACCTAGTTTAAAGTCCTCCTCACTACGTTAGCAAGCCTGTCTGTGAACATGTTCTTCCCTCTCTTTGTCAGGTGGAGCCTGTCTCTTTCAAGTGATCCTTACTCCTGGAACAACAATTCTTCCTCCTTCCTCCTGGATCCCATGGTCAAAGAAGACAAAGTCCCACTGGTGACACCACCTGCACAGCCATGCATTGATCTGCAGGATGTGCCCATTCCTGCCTGGGCCCTTTCCCCTGACCAGAAGGATCAAGGAAAATACCACCCGAGCACCTGTCCCCTTCACCTTGCACCCAGAGCCCTGTAGTCACTTTTAATCTGCTCAGGGTCTCCCCAGAAGCATCACTGGTGTCCACATGGATAATCAGTACAGGGTAGTAGTCAGTGGGCCAAATATGCCTTGGCAATGAGTCTATGACATATCAGATCCAGGCTTCAGCAACCAGAAGACCACCCGAGATAACAGGTCAGATTGGCAGATGGATGCTTCTGTCTCCTGCAGAAGGAAGTCTCCAACAAACACTTGTTGTTTCTTCTTGGTAGTGGTGGTCTCAAATCTTCCCACTTTCTGGAGGCCTGGCCTCTCTTCCTCCACCAAGCATAGAATATGCTTCTCCTACCCTGCTGCTAAGGCTCCATATCTATTCTCCAGATGAACTGCTGTAGGTGGACATGAAGATTAATGCTTGCCGCCAGAGGTCACAAGGTTCCAGTTTCCATGGAATCCATTACCTCCTCTGTCTCTAGTGCTGCCTTTGGCAGTTCTTCAAATGCCAATGTTTTGGGGTTTTTTTTGACTCTTTTGTAATATTACAGCCAGTCAAAGTTTGGAAAATTTGGTTACTTGAATATTTCATACTTCATGGATATTCTTACTTCATCTTACTTCATACTTCCTGATCATATTGATATCAGCTATAGCTTTTGCCATTGACTCAATGGAACCAAACCTTTGGCCTAATAATTATTGAGTACTTACAACTCCTACTTATGTCTGCTAAGAATTGCAGATGTTCAGAAACTTTCATCATCAGCTTTTAAGGGCTCATCCTGGCACCACTGAACTTCTTTAATAGTCATTAACTCAAAGAAATAAAAATCAAGTACCCAGGCCTTGATCCAATAAGTTGCTGCACATTAGACATGCCCACTGTACCCACAAAGTTTACTATTATACATCTAGAGTAGCCTATGAAACAATAGACTTTCTATAAACCCTATGTTGTCTCTTCACTTTATTTTTCCTTTCTATATTTTCATCATCCCTAGGCATTAACAACTTGCTAGAAGAATGAGTGCTTAACTTAGGACCTAACTGAGTTAATATTTATTAAGCACAATTTTAAAATTACAATTCACCTTCCAGTTTGACTGAATAAACCAAAAGTTATCAACAAAAATGAACTGTTTTATAAGAAGATCTCTTCCATTGACATACATCCTTATGACTCAAGGGAGCATTCAGAAATTTAACATGATCCCATGCTACCCAGGCCAGTGTTGTCCCAAGTGGATATTGTCAGTCTTTTATAACCCTTTGTAGAACAGGACCGTACAACAATACTTTAGCTTTATATATTGACGTCAAAACATAATTATATATTTTTCCTATTTAGTTTTTAAATCCTAGTATTAACTGCATATTTTAATAGAGAAATACCAAAAAGTGACTTTCACTCTTGTTGAAGGTTTTTATGTGAGACGCTTAAAGGTTATCACTACATCTTCCTTCCTATTTGATATGGACATTCTAATTTCTCAGTGAACTATTGGAAAAATAAACTGGCCCCTCATCTTGTTCCCTTTCCATATCAAATCATTTGATCTTATTGCAACACCAAAGATTGCAATTGGAATGTGCTTGTTTGTTAGCATCACAAAAAAGTGCTTGGCAGGTTGTCTGGAGGAAGGAAATAGCATAGCTCTTCAGATAAATTGTTAAGATATGACCACAAAAAAATGGGAAGGGGTATACATAAGTAAAATATGCAAATGGTATTAATTTTCTATTGAATATTATGTTTTGTAACAACTCTTTTTTTAAAAAGGCTTGGTAAAATGAATCTCATAGATATATTTCATGGAGAGATCAACCAAATTAAAAAAAATTCAATTCTATTTCTATCTTTTCATTGTGTTGTAAGAAACCTTTGGTAGAAAAAGATTGTTTGTTTGCTTGTTTATGTTTAATTTCCATTCATAATGTTATGAAATTTGTTTCAAAATAGTTAAATGAGAACCTATAAGTGGTTTTGCTATTTTTATCTAATTACTGTCTTCAGGGCAAAAAGTTCCTAGAGCCATATTATATTTAAATTGCACTTCTTAAATAGTGTTGCTTTATCAATAAATGTATGTGGATATCTATCTATATTATGATACATGCCTAAGGTCAGATGATATCATGAAGCTTTTGAGCTTCTTCTCTTTCAAAATTGGATACTTCAAGGAAAAGATGACTATGTAAACTAATGTTTCCTGATCTCAACACTCCAAATACTTTTAGGCACCAGCTTCTCATTCATTTCATTTAAATCACATGATTGTTTGAAATTACAAAAAGTAACAGGTCTTTACACTACTAGGAACAGAGTACAGAAAGAAGATTGTCCCCAGCTGTCACATACCAAGGTCTTAAAAACCTCCAAGGATGGAGATGCTACAGCTGCTTGGGGTAACCTGTTCCAGTGCTTTATTGATCTGCTCATGAGAAAGTTTCCTCTAACTATCTAACCTAAACTTCCTTTGCTACAACTTGAGACCATTGTTCCTTGTCCTGTCATCACTCAGAACAGTGTGCTCCATTCTCTTCAGAACCGCCCTTCAGGTAATTGAAGGTTGCTATTAAATCCCCTCTCAGACTTCTCTTCTCCAAACTAAATAAGCCCAGTTCCCTCAGCCTCTCCTCAGAAGTCATGTGCCCCATCCCGCTAGCCATTTTCATTGTCCTCTGCTGGATCCCATACATTTTTTCTATATCCTTTCTGTAGTCGGGGACCCAAAACAGGACACAGTATTCCAGATACAGTCTCACTAGTGCTAATAGAAGGGAACAATCACTGCCCTAGATCTGCTGCAATGATCCTACTAATCCAGCCTAGCATGCTGTTAGCCTTTTTGGCAACAAGGGCATACTATTTATTGGCTCATATTCAGCTTATTATCCACTGTAACCACCAAGTCTTTTTCTGCATAGCCAATTAGTCCCCAGCCTGTACTTGTGCATGAGATTGTTCTGTCCTAAGTACAGAACTTTGCACTTGTCCTTACTGAACCCAATGAGATTTCTTTTAGCCCAATCCTCCAATTTATCAAGGTCTCTCTAAATCCTATCCCTACCTCCAGGATACCTACTACTCCCCCCAGCTTGGTGTCATCTGCAAACTTGCTGAGGGTGCACTCTATGCCATCTTCCGAGTTATTGATAAATATATTGAATAAAACTGACCCCAGGGGCACTCCATGTGATACCAACTACCAACTAAGCATCAAGCCACTGGTTACTACCTCATAAGCCCGATGCTACAGCAGATTTTCCATCCATCTTACAGTCCATTCATCTAGCCTGTACTTCCCTAGCTTATCTGAGAGAATGTTGTGGGATACCATATCAAAAGACTTACTAAAATCAAGGTATACCACATCCACTGGTCTCCTCACAGCCACAGAGCCAGTCATCTCATCATAGAGATTAGTTAGGCATGACTTGTCCTTGGTAAATCCATACCTACTGTTCTTAAATCACCACCTTCTCTTCCAAGCGCTTAGAACTAGATTCCTTGAGGAACAGTCCCTAACCTAGTCTTTTACCATTGTTGGCTGCTCAGCTCTTCCCCAAGCTGTGTTGCCCAGTGCAGTAGTCTGGGAGCTGACCATGCCTGTGAAGACTGAGGTGAAGAAGGCATTGAGTACTTCAGCCTTTTCTCATCAACTGTCACTAGGTTGTCTCCCACATTCAGTAAGGGACCCACCCTGATCTTCCTCTCATTACTGACATACCTGTAGAAACCTTTCTTGTTGCCCTTCACATCCCTTGCTAGCTGCAAGTCCAATTGTGCTTTGGCCTTCCTACTTTCAACCCTGGATGCCTGAGCAATGCTCTTATACTCCTTCCTAGTTGTTTGTTCAAGTTTCTATTTATAATCTTCCTTTTTGTGATTTAGTTTACTGAAGAGTTCCCTGTTAAATTAAGCTGGTCTTCAATTATAGTTCTGAGTCTTCCCGCACATCGGGATGGTTTGTTCCTGCACTCAGAGAGATGTTCCTTAATAATCCATTTCTCTGTCTCCATCTTGTACTCACCCATTATATTTAGGGAGATTGGTCTTCATAATTCAGTACTCAGCCTACCACTGGTACTTGTGGATAAGAAGATCATTGTTAAAATTGCCCCGGTCCTACTGATAATGATCTGAAGAAAAACAAACTAGATATCAGGGAAGAGCACTAACAGGGAAAAACTAGATATCAGGGAAGAGCAGTATTCTATGAAAATAATCCATGCTCATGAGCTAACTGAACTACAGTTGCAGAAAGCTATTCATCAGAGATTTTTAATGTGGTAAAAGCACAAAAAATGAGTTTGCCCTCTTTCTTTGCCAGTTTGGCTCACATCCTGCTTGCCTTGCTCTTTCAAACTGTGTTAATCTAAGAACTCTAGCTGGTTGTGGCAAAGGAACTGCTAACCTCAAGAGTGTTCTGGCTTGTTCCTACTTTGAAACAGCCTATTACAATCAGCATGAAGGAGTGGCAGTCAGTTTGAGAAAAGCTGAGGGGCTGTATCTGTCTCAAAAATATTTCCAGGAATTGAAGATGGAAACTGGATAGTGAGGGATTCCTACAGCTGGAGGAGATGATTTTAACTTTATGTGTATTTATTATGGCTCATAAAAGATGGCTCAGGGATGAGAGTCTGCTACTGGCAAAGAGAAGACAAGGAGAAAATTTTAATTCTAAACATACTTAATGTTGTAACATACTTACACATACTGTTAACAGTAAGTGTGAGGATGTGGTAAAGAGAAAAAGGTTCTTCATTTTTTAACACATGTACAGTACCAACCCTGGGTAATATTTGGGCTACAAAAGAGAATTTGCTGAGAGCGGGAGGGCACAGAGGAAGATTATTTCTATTAAATGTACTGAGTCAATTTCTCCCCTCTGTTACATGCACGCAGCTCCTATTAAACTCCAAACGGGAGGCCAGCACATGAATCTTGCAGCATAATTAGGCCCTATAAAGTCTGAACATGTTAATCATTATGAAAAGCAAGGTTCAGGGCAAAACTGAGGGATATGCAGTTGGGCCAGGAGAAGGGCCAAAGAAATCTATTTCTAAAAATATATGTTTTGTTTATTTTGTATTGTTTCTTGGCAGGAGATAAAAGGTACAGTGCCCATGACATGAACGTATAACGTGAATGTTATGCAACATGCATCAGTCAACACTGAGCAACACAAATAAAAATTCCTTCTGCATTGCTTTAAAACAGAGGTTAAAATGAACAGTAATGTTAACAAAAAATATTAAAGCCACCCGTCTTATTGAAGTACACCCAAACTTTTGCAGTGTGATGTTATTTAATGTTCCCAGAGCAAACAAAATGAAAGCAAAGAAATCAAGCAGCAGTAATCAGTGCAGATAGCACCTCCACTAACAAATGGTACCATTTATTTTAGTGTTAAGGTTCTTGTCTTTTTGATATTATGTTGGTCTCTTTCTGAGGACGCAGGGATAGCTAGGAGGAAGTTAAGACCTGGAGTTGTTACTTACAGTGTTCTACTGGATCCTTCTATTTCTACGTACAAATATGACATGACCTTACTAATCCAATGGATTTGGCTACCATGACTCCCAAACCTACTTTTTACAGTTAAGATTCTGCCTTGTTTCTAGTTGGTATCACTGGACTGATTCTTGGAAGACACTTTGCAAATCAAGCTAACCCTCTCAAAGTTCAACATGCTCAGAACTGAATCCTTTCCCTTTTTCTCAGTCACTTCTGTCAGTACAGCTGTCCTTTCATACAATCAGCCTCATGTTCTTTGTTCATGTCTAGGCCTTCACAAATTCTGTTGTCTTTCTCATTTTATATTGTTCTTCAGACTTTTTCACCCCTACTGAACTGGAATCACAAGGAGGATCTATTTATTATTACATCCAAGACTCTACCTCATGGCTAGACCACATTGATGAGCATGCTACTTGATTTGCTCCATATTGTTTCATAGAAGAACTGAGTCATTGCAGCCTCCAGCTACAGAAGCTTAGTTTTGGAAATCTGTGGTTGCAGCCCATATATAGTCTTATATATATGGCGACTGACTGCTGACCTAGAAGTATGTAAAGATAGAGAGGATATTACCCCCAAATTTTTATTGAGACATGTTGTTTCAATTGGGAAGAATGAGTATGTCAGGACTGTAATGGAATGAGAAAGGGCCTTCCATTCACTCATTGAGGAAACTAGTGCACGGTCCAGAGTAGCATCTAGTCTTCTAAACCTCCCCCTTCATCTTCCTTGTCACAAGGAAGCCTCTAGTAAAAAGAGCCCACCCAGGAGCTTAGTTAGGGGATTCAGATTCATAGGACATAGATGGAGAAGGTAAGGTTGCTTTAGGTACAGATTATGATATCCACATATGTGTTCTTATGAGTAACTTTCAAGTCTGAATATTTAAAATATCAGTTAAAATATATTGAAATTCTACATTCCTAAAAATTACGCAACCACCTGGCTGGGAACTTAGTCACAAACTGTTAAGTAGCAGCTTCTGGGCTGTCATAAACTCTTAACACTTGACTGAATGTTTTCACTTTAGTCTAAATGTGCCAAATGAGTTTCCATGCTAATATAAATGAAGCTCCTCAAGTCTTCCTTTTTAAAAAGACTGAGTGGAAAACCAAATTAAAATGAGAAATACTCCTTAACTGCTCCTTCGCAAAGGAGCCATTAAAGCTTGCTTAGAGACAACAAAGATTAGCTTCTCATTAAATTATTGGTACAATTACATAAGTATTCCTCAGTATAGTAAGAAGTGGATCCAAAGCACAAGCCACATCATTAATCTCAAACTATACTGTATGTCTGTATCTGATACAGCAACTTTAGCAAAGCTACTCAGATTTCCTGGGGCAATGTAAAAAAGTCAACAGTGGAGAAGAAGAATAAGAAAAACCATACAATGCAAAGTTTGTTCTCAACATCTGGATCAGAATTATTAAATATTGCTGACTGGGTTACAAACAGTCATAAATGGAACATAATTGTAAAATATGGGTAAACTTTTGACAACCATCAAAACTGTCATTGGTTTTAACACTGCCTGAAGAAGGGTTAGGACTTCCTCTTGTCTGCTGTTTATTTGTTTTAACCCCCTCCGCCCTGCACAGTACCCCACCCCGTGTTTAAAAGAGATGCACAATACCTTCCTCTTTCCAGCTATGATATCAATGAAATTAACTAATGTCCATTCATAAAGTCCCTCAAAATATTTCACTGTTCAGTTTCCATGCATGGTTTTTTTTAAAAAATAAAGTTTCTTTTTTTCCCAAAAAGTATAAAAGCATAGTTTATTTCTGTTAAGATCCAACATCAAATGTATGAACGCTGTTCTTTGCTACAAAATATCATAGCCCAGTAGTGTAACTGGGGTGAGAGGTATTGGGAAGATTCAGTGGACCATCATACTCCTTCACTGTCTCTGGCTGCGCGCGCGCACACGCACACACACACACACACACACACACGAGATATTTAATGTTGCCTATACAGGCTCTGTATTTTTAAAACCAGAATTTAAATTAACAAAGTTGAGTAATATGCATCCCTGGTGTGTAGCTTCTATAATTTGGTCAGTATCTCACCATTGCCTTGTTTAGAGCTTTGATGAATAATGTTTACAGAGAGTTTACTAACCTTTGTTTTCCTAGGAATGTATATGTTTTTTGAGGTTATACTGTGTCCACAGCAACACAACGTGGAAATTCCTTGGGTCAGTTGACAAGGTAGTTCAAAATGGTCATGATCTTGTTGTTCTTCCCCTCAGAGTTATGGGATCAATTCTTTACTCTTCAGGCCTAGAAGACCCTACACGTACTGCAGCATAATACGTAATTTAAAGGTCTAATTACACTAGCACCAAGGCTCCACATTTTCTAAGCATTTAAAGCTCATTTGAGCTTGGTGTAAAAATTCTTCCTGTTGGCTGAACTCAGAAACTTCTTTTCTTCCTCAAGCAACTGAAAATTGAAAGCATACAATTTTCATCTGCAAACTGTTAATTTAGTATTTTATGTGGAAGATGACAATTTTATTTAACCTACTTTCAACTGTCTGCTCCTCACCACAGTCTTATATAATGTTTTATTTCCAGCAGGTTCATCTCTTATTAATAATATAGCTTTACTCCTGATATTTTATTTAAAAGAAGGAACATTTAAACTCTTGTACTAAAAAAAAAATTGATCCTCCTCTGCAATAAGAGGAAGATCAGGGAAAGTGCGAGTCCCTTCCTAAACAGGGGAAACAACCAAGTGACAGATGATGGAGAAAAGGCTGAAGTGTTCAATGCCTTTTTCACTTCAGTCTTCACAGGCAAGGTCAGCTCTCAGAACACTGCACTGGGAAGCATGGTTTGAGGAGAGGGTGAACAACCAAGAGTGGCAAAAGAACAGGTTAGGGACTATTTAGAAAAGCAGGATATTTACTAGTGCATGGGGTTGGACACAATGCACCTAAGGGTGCTGAGGGAGTGGGATGATGCGAGTGCTGAGCCACTGGCCGTTATCTTTGAAAACAAATGGTGATCAGGGAAAGTCTGAATGATTGGAAAGAGGCGGAATAAATATAGTGGGCATCTTTAAGAAAGGGAAGAAGGAGCACTGGGGGAACTACAGTCAGCCTCATTTTAGTCCTCGGAAAACTCATGGAACAGGTTCTCAAGTAATTTAATTTGAAGTACTTGAAGCAACAAGTGATTAGGAACAGTCGGTATGAATTCACCAAGGGCAAGTCATGCCTGATGAACCTCATTGCCTTCTATGATGAGATGACTGGCTCCATGGATGTGGGGAGACAAGTGGTATGATATATCTTGACTTTATCAAGGCTTCTGATATGGTTTCCCACAACATTCTTGCAAGCAAGCTAAGGAAGTATGTGTTGGATGAATGAATTGTAAGGTAGATAGAAAACTGGTTGGATCATCAGGCTCAAAGGGTAGTAATCAATGGTTTGATGTCTAGTTGGCAGCTGGTACCAAGTGGAGTGCCCCAAAGGTCAGTCCTGGGGCCAGTTTTGTTCAATATCTTCATCAATGATCCAACATTAAATTTTCTATGGTTCTATGATGTCATAAAAATACCTGAAACCTATCTGATATATTTAGCAGTGAGATTACACAGTAGTTAAGTGGCATGCATACCTAGACTGATCCTGCCAAGATTTATGCGTATGTGCTTAACTTTATAACGTGACTGTTAGTGGGAGCCAACCTTTTTGGCCAATATAGCATAAAAGATCCTTGTAATCCCTTTGTATAATATGAAGGAATTTTTCAAAACATGTGCATTTCAGGAAAGTCAGCAAGACCCTTTTGAATGTTTTTGGTGAGGAAGTGGTGGTGTCTGGCAGCCACATTGCATGTACCATTGAGGTTAATGGAAAAAAAAATACCATCCTAGCATCGAACTGGAGTGAGTACACTGGTTGGGGCCCAGCAGGGAGCATTCTGTGGGAACTCTCTGTGAACAGGGGCACAGTCTCGTTAACTGAAATGAACTGTCCCTTTATACAGCACTGACCAGGGCTAAATGAGCTTTGGTTCCTGCTAGCAGATTGATGACAAATCCATGTAGTGTCCCAGGAATTGAAGGAGGTTGAGGTGAAATCTGGATAACTCTTCTCTTAGCCAGAGGTGTACATCCTGCTCTGAGTGACTGCTGGGAAAAAGAAATAACACAAAATCTGTTGGATATAGCTAGAGGCTCCAGAAAAGATTGATTTAATCTGCTGCTAACCAGACTCAGAATGCAAGAAGTATCAAGGATGCTGAAGTGGATTATTTTATTCACTCCTGAGGCGCAATATTACACACACATGCACACATTCAACATACATACATACATACATACATTCATATGTAGATGGGATAGCTAAAACATTTCACAATTGAAGCCTTGGAGTCAAGAGAATATTAACAGATTCATCCAGATCCAGGTTATTTTTTTTGTATCAGTAAGGACTATTCCACAGAAGGATGCAGAATACTGTCATTTCAGGACAACTCTATCTCCATGAAAGGAGTCAACATCCAATTATTCATAAGCTGAAAATAAGTACAAAAGTGTTCTATGTTGCCTTTCTTGAAAATCCTAGTTTAGAACATAGTAGCCATTAGGGGTATGATATAATAGTTCCATAGGTCAATAACAGAAACAAAGCTGATTTCTGTAATGTTATCAAGATTCAGATGTAATGAGTATATCAGTATTGTATGGGTGCATCTGTTTGGCAGTGAGTGCAGCTTACTTAGGCATATCAGTGTTTTCTTTAAACTTTGGGCACGGACAGAAGTGCTTTGCACAATGCATTCTGAATCACAACAATCCCCAGACCAAACAGAACTTCACTGTTGGGTCTGGGGGGAGCTGGAATTGAGGAATCCAGCTGCTGCCTGCCAGCCTGCATTGGTTTCCCATAGCAATGGCCCCTTCTCCCTTCCAGATGGGACATTGTTTTCAGAATGGGAGGGGCGGAAATGGAGCAGAGGGAGCTCATTCTAGGGGTTCCCCATCTGGCACTGGAGGATGGGGCAAGTGTATTGGAATGCCCCTTCCCCTCCAAGGTAGGGGGCTCCAAGCCCCCCATTCCACCCTCCAGCACTGCCTGAAAAAATACCCAAGACCAAACTCCCTCTACTCCCTTTCTCCCCTCCCATTCTGAAGACAGCTGAAAGGCTGGGAGGCAGGCAAGTTACTGAAGATGCTATGGTTTGAAATGTCTTCATCTGACTCTTTATGCAATAAGCGTTCAGATTTTCATGGGAGTGGGCCCTTTTAAAGCACTTTGCAGCTTTTCACTTCTGTTTGGTCATGGCTGTACACCATTTTCAGGGCCCAGATCAGGCAGATAGTGTCGCTTCTGTCTGTTCCTTTTAAAACGCCAGTTTGGGTGCTGGCAGCACTGTAGGTACAGTACTAGACAACTCTTTATGGGCTACAAAAGCCAGCCCAAAAAAACTTGATACATGTTTGAGGAGCTACCCCTTGCTGACCTCAATACTTCTGTAGTTACATTGCTAGCAAATAGATAGTTAGGTATGTCTAACAGGAGCTGCAGATACAGCAGTACATATAGACCCCATGTAACCTGCTGAGTAAAGGAAGTTTTGCTTTATTAGAACATCCAAACTGATCTAACATATTAACAGTTGTGGGAAAGAGAAGAGGTTTGGAGAACTTTTCCATACAAGAAACCCACTTACACTGCTTCAGGGACTATACACCCTGTTTCCAAGGAAGATGTAAGCTTGTTTTGTGAAGCTGAGAGATCAAAAAGATAATGAATTGTTAAAAGCCTCTAAGAAGGGATGCCAGAGGGTGCTTAAGAAGAAAAACTGAAGAAGAAAGGAAGGAAAACAGAGGATTTCTTTGAAATAAATCTGAAAAAGCACAGACCTTCTCAAAACTAAGAAAAAGTAACCCTTAAGGAAAAGCCACAGATGCTTACAATCTACTTTGCTGTTTTTAAGAGGTGTTTTCTTAGAAATGATTTTATTCTCATAAACAACTCTTTAAGAAGAGTTTTTGCTCACTGCTTACCAACCTGATTGCTCCAGAGGGAACAGCACTAAAGAGTCTGAGCTGAAGTCAGACCTCTCTGTGGACCAAGACCATATCATGGTGGAGAGGCTTGTGTGTCCCAGTGCTCCTCAGAGCGCTGCCATCCAGACTCTCATGCTCCTGGCAGGATCACCCATGGCAAACAAGCCTGAGGGGAGGTTCCAGATAAACTAGAGTCCAACCCCAAGTCCTCAATGACAGATCAGGCAGAAGAACATGTTAGGATCTCAAAGGCTGTAAAGACAGAAGAAGGCTGCAGCAAAATGGAGGTTTTCTGTCTTCTTGGATTCTCTTTAGCCACTGGGTCAAGATGTGTCACTTTATTAAGATCATGTGGTTGTTGTTCCCATGCACCAGCTTCCTCACATTAAACAGTCACATTCAGGCTTCTACCACAGAAAACAACAATTTCCGATGTCAACCTTCAAAAGCTGTATAGTGATGGACCAGTGGTGACAGAGAAATGACCAGTGAATCTAGCAGTTTCCAGACGTGAATCTGCACATAGGCAGCAGTATTTTAGTAGTCTTCTTTCACCTGGATCATAAAGTATTTTCTCCTTGTACTTGGGTTCTAGCAGATCCAAGACAAATCCATTTGTCATCCAAACTGGGGTCAAGCAAAAATGCGTCATCACTCCAATTCTGTTCTCCGTGTATTGGTAGTCATTCTTGTTCCCATTAAGGACTGCCTCCCTTCTGGAATCAACATTAAACACATCATGGATGAAGGGATTTTCAAATCTGGGATATTTTTGATCAAAGACTAAGGTAATCAAAATAGCTATCATGAACCTTCAACATAGTGATGACTATGCTATCCTTCTGCATGCTGAGGAGAACCTGTAAGAGATTAAGTGCTCTGTCAGTCTGCTCCAGGCAATGAATGTAACCCCTCTCCTCAGACTGCCATCAGGTGAAAGATCCTTGGTAGCCACCTCTTAGCAAAAACTGATGAGGAGATCCAGCACAGGATCCAGTGCACAAACACCTCCTTCAGGAAATCGCTTTGGTGTTTGTCTACATGTGCATTAGAACTAGGAGCAGTTTACTCGCAAGTAAATGCTCCCATGCCAATACCAGGGAGAGCTCTACACTCCTCCTGGGTTCTAGCCCAAAGGCTGGCAGGGAGCATTAGACCAGAAGACAACTAAGAAACTGCATCCTGTCCCCAGGGGCTGCCTGCTTCTGGCATGGGGACAATGTCCCCCCAACCCCATCAGGAGGAAGCTCCTGGCCCCAGCTCCCTTACTGGGGGCAGGGGACTTAGAAAGAGCTGCAGGGGACAGGCAGGTCCCAGCTCCCCGACCAAATCCACTGGTAGG
Organism: Caiman crocodilus; assembly: GCA_030014935.1. Taxonomy (NCBI): domain Eukaryota; kingdom Metazoa; phylum Chordata; order Crocodylia; family Alligatoridae; genus Caiman; species Caiman crocodilus. Next base: position 32,569,620 of record JAGPOW010003316.1, read on the forward strand.
AAAGCTAACTTGCTGCTAGCTGCCCCATTGGAAGATTTGTGCAGGAGGCTGGGACCTGCCCCACCCCTGCAGCTCCTTCCAAGTCCTGCACCTTGATCATCCAATTCAGTCACAAGACTGGGACATGCCCCTGACCAGGACAGTTCTCAGCCCCTGCTCTGTTATTGCGGGGTCCCAGCACCCTGCTCCCTGATCACAGACTCAGAGTGGAGGCTTGGAGCTCCTGCTGTTGGGGCAGGGGGATATAAGCCATGTCCAGGCCCTGGTGGCAGAGCCCATCCCAACAGCAGGCAGCTCTCAGGGGCAGGGAGCAATCTCCCGCCCCTGCTACCTGGCTGATTAGGAGCAGATTTGATCCCAATCAGGAATCTACATGAGTGCTACTGTGCAGTAACTAATCACAATTCTCTACTTGCTTTTGCAGGTAGAAAATTTACTCTCAATTAACAAAGTTTACTGAGCAGCAAGCATGTTTATGTGTAGACATGCATACTTAGTGTGCAATAAACTATACTACTGAGCAGTAAAGCATCTTGTGTAAATACACCCAGTGTGTTTTTTATTGATTGTGATCATTGGCAAGACACCAAGATTCAAGCCTACATTAAAAGTCACCATCCCCACACTGCTCTACAGATTTGAAAGATGTGTGACCTACTGTCATCATCTCAAGAGAGATAACCAGGCTCCCGGAATGAGGCTCCCGGAAAAATCCTCCACATTAAATGGGAAGATTGCTGCATGGATGCCAGCAGAATTGCTGAAGACAGTGTTACCAGCCTTATGGTGGTGATCATCAGACACCAGCTTCTCTGGATTAGACATTGTGTGAGGATGCCCAACTTGACTCCCAAAACAACTGCTCTGCTCCCAGCTTAGCTTCAGGCTGAGCTCTCACAGTGGCCAGAGGAAAAGCTACAAAGATACAATGAAGGCATTCCTCAAGAAAATGGATGCAACATCAAGAGCTGGGAGAAGCTGGTTGCTGACTAACTAAAATGGAACTACAACCTCATATAAGCAGCAGCCTGCTTTGAGGTAAATTGTCTTGCCCTTGAAGCAGAGAAGAGAGAGCAGAAGAGTAAAAGAAGAGTGTTCACAGCCTATTGCTTACTCTCCTCTGCAGAAAGATCTGTAACTTCTGTGGACAGATCTGTGGCTCAAGGATTGAACTTTTTAAAGTCACCACAATAAGCCATCGTAGACATCATTCACAAATCAAGGGATTTCTGATGATGAAGTCAGACCTGCTGGAAGAATCACAGTTAGAACCGGCAGGCTGCAACCCACTATGAGAAACCACGTGATTGCAACCTGCACCGAGACTGCTGGAGATCTCATCTTTGATGAGGAATGCACGTACTGGAACCAGGAGTCATAGGTGCTGTCTGCCCTGTCACTGTGACAATTCACATTGTACAAAGTCACCCTACAAAAGATTGACAGGTTTAATGGGGATTAACAAGATATTCATGCCAGCCCATTAGTTCTATAGTGGAGATGTGTAATACTATATTAAGCTCCTTAGCATGCTCTAAAATTCTACAGTAATATTCCTCTTTAAATTATATGTGCTTAGAGCAGAACAGTGTTCTGGCCATGTTCTACCCCACTCCTAGATAGACCTCCTAGTAATACTGTTGTCCTGAAGAAGGTGTTTAATAGCTTATTCTAGGGGAACGTTCTTTCCAGTTAACGTAGTTTGAGTGGCACAGAGAAATAAACTGGATCTGAGAATCTGGCCCAATGCATCAAGAGCAACGTGTTCAGAGAAACAAGAAAACTTATCTGCTGCAAGACATTCTGCTGACACCTAGCTAGACAGTGCAGATATCACTAGCCATATAAAACTAGAGGCACAATATCTAGCATTCTCCCATAGCGGCTCAAATCAGCCGAACTATTAACTTGGAAAGTAATTAAGAAAAGGAATTTTTTTTTTAGAAATCAGATATAATAGGAAATAAACTGTACAATTAGTAGCGATGTGTTCACATTTTTATGGAAAAACAAGGGGCTTTTGTTTAACAATATTAAATATTCCTCTTTTCAGGTTCCTTCTCTTAAAAAAGTCAAAATAAAGGAAACAAGAGCTTGTTTGGATATAACTGCCATTATAAGCCAAATATGACAAATTACATTTACTATATAATCTGTACATTCAGTCCCCAAGGAAGAAAGCTTTTTTTTTTTTCTATAATAACCCTAAACTTTGGATGTCAAACACCAGAAAAATGCAATTATATTACTGCATTCCAAAAAGATACCATGAGTCTTTTAACAATTAGAACAGATTACAATCAAGTTCAAGGTAGATGACATTTCCCATGACCTCCACTGAAGTCTTCAGATGTCCTTTCTCTTGCTTTGGTTCATTTCTATATGCTTTCTCTGGACTTTTCTTTGGGCTGACACTTAGGGTCAAAACAGGCTTATAGTTTGCACTGTTACTTCTAATCTTTTCTCGTCCGAGTGAGATCAATGCAGCTGTTTTTTTGTTTTGTTTCTTTGTTTTATTTTGGAACACCCTGACACTGTGTCATCTACTAGAGTGCTGAAGTGTTGTGGGAAACACCCAACATTTTTTAAAACATAAACATGTATTTTTGAAAATGTGAATCTTCTTTGCAGGTCAGTTGACTAAAATTCAGTTTGAATCACCACAGAAAAATGGTAATAGATAAGCAGACCCTTCCTTTAAAAGAAAATAGAAATGTACATCTAAGGATATTTTTAGCTTTAGGAATGTTTTATGCCATTTGAAAAGAGGTTGGGAAATATTTATTCACTCAATATTTCCACTTTGGCTCTAAGGAGTCCACCGCCATTTCCAAAAAGGGATAACTGCTTCAAACAGAATTGACAAAAAAAGGACAAACACCAGTCAGCTATTTCTGCAAGCTTGTTGCTTGCTTGCAAGCTCTGGAATCAAATGCATGGTCTTATTTAACTCCTACAATGCATGTTTTTTACATTCACTACAGCACTCTACAACATTGCTGATTTTGTATTGTTGGTAATTACACTTTTTCATCAACCCAGGAAAGATTCTTTCTACAGACAAAGTTGCAGCATGATAAATAGGAGAACTACTATAATTAAAACCCAATACAAATAAGGGAAACTAGTTACCCAACAGGGCACTGAGCTACACCTATAACATGTAGGCCATAAGGGTACATACATACATTACCTTTCAACCAGGGGGAACTGCAGTCCCACTGCTTAAAATGCTTTGTGTACAAGTGTTCACGGCCTTTCAACCATTAAAAAAAATAATGGCCAATGAGGTGGAAATCTCCACTGCATTGGACAGAATTGAAGTGCTAATAAACTGTCATGCAAGTGTTTGAACAAATGCTTGCACACAACCCTAATTCATTGGGAATTCAGAGATGCCTTCCAGTATGCTCTGCTCCCACCCTCTACCTCTTCCCTTCAAGAAGATTCTCTGTGAGTTTCGCTGTGCTCTGGTGCTGCTGCCCAAGTGACAGAGTCCCTTCCAGCCCCACTCCAGAGCTCAGAAACTGTGGAGCTGTCAATGGCATTGACCAAACCCTGGCCCCAAATGCTCTTAACCCCTGCCCACTCCCACAAGCTGGACTCATCCCATCCCTGCCTGATATGGTCCCTGTCAAATCCTGCCATACCCCCAGCACAGCCCATCTCCTGCTTCATTCTCTCCCCCTGCTCATGGACCCTACCTGGACACTGAGCCATGTCTGTGGAAGGGATGGGTTCTCAGGTTCTGGTGAGGCCAGATCCCTGTAGATTTTGGACAGGAGGTCATAGCATCTGGCAAACTGATCCCACACCTTCCACCTTCAGTTCCTAGCCCCAGACTGCAGGGATTTCATCTCCATGGTGCCCAGGGACTTTGAACCCACCCCTCACACATGTACAGGGGCTACCTCTACCCACCATGAGGACTGGAGACCCCAGACTGACCCCACCCCTCCTACAGGCACTGCCTACCTCCATTCCTCATAGGGACCAGAGGCTCCATTCCAAATCCCACCTCCTAAAATGCAGAAGCATGAGCATAGACTGCTCTGCCCCTATTCCTGACCCCCTGGACACTCCCCCTATAGATCCTACCTGAATTGCCAACAAGCAAAGAGTGAGGAGCTGTGCTGGATCTGACAGCTCTGGGTCTGCTGTCTGATAGCTGAGGAAGTGGCGGGGTGTTTTGGGGAAGTAGGGCAGGCTCTGTTGGCCTCCAATCATTCAGCCTTGACCTGTGCCCTAGGTCTGTCTCCTCTATCCAGGCAGACAGAAGAGCCTATAAAGCATGCTAGGAGGCATACTCTGGGCTTCCCTGGCTAGGTGCTTTTAGTATTGAAGTCTGCCTGCAGGGCTCACAGGCAACCCTTTTCACGGTCCAATGTAGAGAGCATACCTCCTCCATATCACTAATCCCTTGGCCAACACAAACAAAAGTGTAAAAGAGTTAAAGCAAACATTTAATGCACACCTGCTTCAGGGGATTTTAAGTTCAAATCCATCTTTATGTTTACTTTTTCTTATTGAAAACTGTTTAAACAATTTCATTTTTCATATTTTTCATTCAATTCTTAATGATTTATGTCATGTTAGTTTCCACTACTACTGCCATTGTGGCCAAAAACTCATAATTTCATAGATGGATAAACTGTACAACACAGACTCCATGTAGCCTAATTTTCTCAAATGAAAAAAAATGTATACTGATCAAAGACTGGAGAGCTGATAACAATAACAATGGTTTTGGCTAATAGATGGTAATACGCTATTTATTTAGTAAAGTAGATACTTGAGTTTAAGCACATTGAATAGTCAATAGAATTGTTCATATACTTAAAGTTGAAGTACCTTCATGAATCAAGGCCTTATAAGAAAAAAAAAAAAACAGAAGAGAAGGGAAGACTTTCAGGAATAACTAAACACGAAAAATAAAGAAGTCTATGGGAGACTTTTTCACGCTTCACATGAGTCACATAGAAATGTAAGAGTTTGCAACTTCCTTATTGGTTTTATATTGAGGTTCAGGAGTTCAAATGAGTATTGTCAATGTGGAACAGTGGTGCAGTGTTATTCCACCGAAGTCAAGGAGACTACTTATGTCACTGAAGTTAAATAAATACTTAAGTACCATGCTGATGTGCCTTGAATAACAAATGCCTGCTTGCTAGACAATTTCAACAATCACTGAATAAAAGACACAAACAGCCCTAGAAATGAGGATCCAGAGCTCACCTCTAAGGTGGATACCCTAATTGTTAGGCTGTAGTCATGCTCCCTACTGTGCTCTTTCTTGACCAAGGTTTTTTTTAATTCTTTCTACATAGATGCATAGCTTCAGAGGAAGAGATGGGGAACAACCATGCTAGAACACGGTTGTCAAAGATATGTGAAAAGTAGGTTTGAATACCTTGAGACTGAGCAGGTCCTAGAACCTACTTTGGGGCAGGTGTTCTAACCCCTAAACTACTTCATAAAAGAAAAGGAGCATAGACATTATTTTATAAAAGAAGGAAAGGATGTAGGTGCTTACCTGCAGGAAATGTTTAGGACCATTGATTCTCAGTGAAGGAAGGAGCCTTTTCACAGCCATGAATATCAGGGACACTGAGCAAGGGGCCAGGCTAAAGCAAATACTGCCATAGCCACACCTGCAACAAGCCTCAAATGGAACTCTGCTCCAGTTTAGGATCAGGAGGCATTCTGACTGGCTGTTGGGAGTACCAGCATTTTACGTAGGACCCTATATCTCCAGGCCATTCAACAGTTCTGCTGTGGCAAGTTTCCTTGTTCCTGACGTGGGGAAGAAAAAGACGACGACAACGACGGAAGAAGTGTACAAAAGAGAGAAGAATGAATGGAACAGTAATAAGACCACACAGTTATAATAGTTCTATTAACTTATTAGTTGTTGTTCTGGTATGAGCATGTTATGTTACTTTTTTACCCCTTCGTTTTTAGTAAGCAAGGAAGAGAAATGACTTCCTTGGAGGGTCTTTAGTGAGCCAAGAGAGATAGTTTAACAAAGGAAGTTAAGGCTATTTTAAAAAGCAATAGACTCTTTTAAAGAAAACATGCAAAAAAGATGAGAGCTGTAGGTTTTACTGTCCCTGATGGAGCAAATTGGTAAGAGTAGAAGAAAGAAGAAAGGAAATTACAGGAAAGGAAATATGCAGGGGTCATTGTTATATGATACAAGGCCATCAAAGCAAGAGCAAGAATTACGGAGTTTTCCCCACTCAGTTATGGAGCTTAGCATAGGACAAGGATTCCACCCCAAGTCAAGGATTTCACCCCAAGTGTCTAAATTCATCAAGGACCAAAAGCCTTACCCCTAATCTGAGACTTATTTTGTTATGGGCCATTAACAGGGATTTTAATTTCAAGGAAGCTTTCTTGGAGTAAGTACCATTTCACCCACCGGCTACAAAATTTGGTTCTCATTAGTATCGGCAGAAGATAATACATACAAACAAAACAGACCACACTGGGGAAGATTTAAAACAGTCATAATAATCATGCACTGACTCAATGCAATCCTAACCAGTGTGTTGCAAGTAGTTTTTGTCAACAATTCAGAGGGAATAAGGGTCTGATTCTCATTTAGACTGATGTTGTTTTGTTTTGGTTTGGTTTTTTCCTCCTATGTAGCAATGCAAAGGTCCCCAGAGTGCATTAGATTACATACATGCCCTGTATGTATTGGCACAGTGGTGTATGATATCCTGAAGATAAATGAAAATTGAACTTCAAATACCTTGCTTTGACTGGTTGTGTATTCCTCTAACATGCCTTTGTTTGAGATCCAATAAAGGCAAGTCAGTTACACATGGCAGATGTCACATTATCCAGAGAATGTTCACCTGGAATATGTTATTCACTCTTGTATTTTCAGCAGCTTCATTTCAGTGCAGGGCTGGACAGCTGGCACTTAGATAATACCAACAAAAGCAGGAGATACATATAATGTGGACACAGTGTTTAATCCAGGTCAGAAAGCTCATGGTTGCTGAGAAGCATTAAAATACTCTTTTTCTTCTTTTTTTTAAAGAAAAAAATATGCTAGAATATGACATTATATAATGTGTGTGTATATAGTTTTTTTAATATATTATTTTCCAACAATGCTTCAGTACCATAGGTTTTCTGAATATTTCTCTTAATATTTTTTAAAGATGTGTGGCACAGGAGTAATATACAACGGGGCAGGAATCATAGTTGTTTCAGATGAGGTGTGTTGAAAGAACCAGGACTGACGCAGTTGGCAACCTTGAAGTTTGCCTTATTATTACCATCTGTGTCAACTTCAATATCCATTACAAAGATGAGGGGGGAAGTGTGATTTCTTGTATACATGACCCTGTTTACGTGCAGCCTTTAGATATCTGTAGTGGAAAATGGAAGTGGCACAAATTCTCCCCTGAACATAGTGCAAGATGTCAATGGTCAGATAACTGTCTTATTTATCAGTGTGTAAACAAAATACAATGGTAAAACTGTCAGTTTCTTCTTTTCCATGCATCTTTCCTCAGTCTTTTTTCCTACTGACTGTTATGATCCCGATGAAAAACAATCTCATTGCCTTTTTGAACCTGCTGTATCTTATGACAATGAACTTTTATAACCTCCCCCACCTTTTTTTGATCTGGTAATGTTTTAACTTTTTTTTTTTTTTTATAACAAAACTAGACTGCCAACTGAAAATGACTGAAGGACAACTCTTATGCTGAATATGTGAAACAGCTGGCGTGTGAACTTGTTTGGAAGAAACCTGACTTGTTTCAGGGAATTTAAGTGGATTGCAACCAATTGCAAGTTTGAGATCCAAAAAAATAGTGCTGATATTGTATTTTTCAAGCCCCTTGCTGTGTAGAAATATGACATCATCCCTGGAGACCTATTGCAAGGTTTGTAGAACAGCAATTTGTACACACTCAACCAAAGGTGCACCAGGGAAAAACATATTAAACATGAAGAGTGGGACAGGGAATGACAAACTGTTCTATCTGTTCATCCTTGAAATTTTTTTTCCAGAAACTCTAAAGTTGTATCTAACTCAACACAACTCAGATTCAACCTTTAAATGCCTCCATAAGATTAACTTCTGCCAGGATGCTTACATGACAGTGGCAAATGACAATAGCTAAACAGAAAGCAGGCCATGATTATTACTGAGTGCATTGAGATATACTTATTTGATTTGTTACAAAGACATAGAATCATAGAAAATGAGGGTTGGCAGGGACCTCAGGAGGTCATCTATTCTAATCCTCTGCTCAAAGCAGGACCATTCCCAACTAGATTATCCCAGCAAAGGCTTTGTATACCTGGATCTTAAAAACCCCAAAGATGGAGATTCCACAACCTCCCTGGGTAACCAGTTCCAGTGTTTTACTACCATCTTAGAGAGACAGCTTTTCTTAATATCTAACTTAAACTTCCCTTGCTGCAACTTGAGACAACTGCTCCTTGTTATGTCTGCCATCACTGAGAACAGTTTAGCTCCATCCTCTTTGTAACCACCCTTCAGGTAGCTGAAGGCTGCTTTTAAATCCCCTGTTTTCTCTTCCCTAAACTAAACAAGCCCAGTTCTCTCAGCTTCTCCTCAGAAGTAATGAGCCCCAGTCCCCTAACCATTTTTGTTGCCTTCCACTGGACTTTCTCTATTTTGTCCACTTCTTTTCTGTTTTTCCAGGGGACTATGGGTGGGGGACAAAGGGGCAAAACTGAACACGGTACTCAAGATGTGGCTTACCACAGCCAAACAGAGAAAAAGAATTGCTTCTATTGACATGCTGGCAGCACTCCTACTAATGCAGCCCAGCATGCCATTAGCCTTCTTGCCAACAAGGGCACGCTGTTGGCTCATACTCAGCTTACTGTCCACTGTAACCTCCATCTCCTTTTCTGCAGAGTTGCTGCTTAGCCTCTCAGTCCCCAGCCTCTATCAGTGCATGAGATTGATCCATGCAGGGCTTTGCATTTGTCCTTATTGAACTTCATGAGATTGCTTTGGTCCAACCTTCTAAATTGTCTAGATTGAATTGAATTCTAGCCCTACCCTCCCATGTATCTACTACTCCCTCCACTTGCTACAGGTTGCCACCTAGACATCAAGGCATTAATTACTGCCCTTTAAGCCTGATGACCCAGCCAAGTTTTTATCTACCATAAAGTCCATATTTCCTGAGCTTGTTCGCAAGAATGCTGTGAGAGACAGTATCAAAAGCCTTGCTAAAGTCAAGGTATTTCACACCCACTGCTGTCCCCACATCCACAGAGCCAGTCATCTAGTCATAGAAAGCAATCAGGTTGGTCAGGCATGATTTGCCCTCTATGAGTCTGTGTTCACTGTTCCTAATCACCGTTTTTTTTCCTCCAAGTGCTTATAAATGGACTTCTTAAGGACTTTCTCAATGATTTTGGCTAACCCCAGAAGTGAGGTGTGGTTGACTGGTCTGTAATTCCCTGGATCCTCCTTCTTCCCTTTCTTAAAGATGGCCACTATATTTGCCTTTTTCCAATCACCTGAGACCTCTTTTGATCGCTATGTGTTTTCAAAGGTGATGGCCAGTGGCTCTGCAATCACAACAGTGAACTCCCTCCCACTCTTTGGTGCATTGTGTACAGCCGCATGGATTTGTACATGTCCAGCTTTTCTAAATAGTCCCTAATGTGTTCTTTTGCCACTGTTGGCTGCTCGCCTCCTCCCTAAACTGTGCTGCCAAATGCAGTAGTCTTGGAGCTGACCTTGCCTGTAAAGATGGAGGTAAAAAGGTTTTGAGTACTTCATCCTTTTCTGCATTATGTCATTAGGTTGCCTCCCCCATTCAGTAAGGAACCCACCACTTTCCCTGATCTCCTCCCTCATCTCCTATATTTCACTTCACCTATTTTCCACCAATTGTATTCTGAGGCAAAGTAAATTGTAAGCTCAAAACATGTGTTTTGCGCAGTGCTCAGCGCAGTTAAGTACTAATCCCTGATTTAGATTCTTAACCCTACCATGACAGAGTAATTACAATATTCATAATACCACTACATAAGGTCTAATGGCTCTTAATTTGAAAAGAAAGCTACTATCATGTGAATTCCATTCCCACCATACACAGTGGAATCCATTCTCTCAAGCATGCGTGCAGGTTAGCAATAAGAATATATCTCCCATTATCAAATTCCTGTAAATAGGAATTGCAGTCTGGATCAGGCTATCACATCCACTATCCTGTGTAAAACAACAGACAGCAACAGGTCCATCAATGGAAGGAACAAGACATTACCCCCTGCAAAGTAATTCACAGAAATGTCCTAGGAGAGTATTAGAAAAACCTAAACACATGACCAGTATGTAAATATAAATTGCTTGAAGTTTCAGCAATAAAGCCAAAGACCAACCTAAGCAATAAAGCTTGAACTATTCTTTTAACCCCAGAGTTGGTCCCTTCAGGTCATCAGTAAAAAAAAATTTCCATACTCATAATCACACTCTGTAGATTTGATGTTTAACATGCAACAAAATAAAGAAAATATCACTTTCCTTCAGTTAAGATCTTTTCCTGTACAGCCCATTTGTATGTCATTGACTGTCGTGATCCTGCCACTAAGATCCAAATAGGCGTTTATTTCTAGTGGTGGAAAATTTTCACCATTAGAAATGTTTCTGGAACTCCCTCTACATGTGCAGGTAAAAGCACAGCTGGATCTACTGCACGATCCACACATTCATACCTTCTGCTATGCCACATGTGCAGGGAAAGAGGCTTAATTATGCCTTAATACCAGTGTAAAGGGGAGCCCAAACCTGCACTCCCCCTGCATTAGCAAGAAGGTGGCTCCCATGGCTGAAAGCCCCCTTTGCTCAGGGGACTCCTGGCCGCAAGGCTCACGCATACCTGGGACTAAGAGTCCTTCACCTGACAAGACTCTCAGTCCTAGCTTCATCACATAGACAGCTAGGACTGAGAGTCCCCACAGACATGGGGGTTTGTGAAGTTCCCCTAAATCCCTATGACTGGGAGAACACACTGGCTGCAATCTCTCAGCCCCAGGGATGCATTATATTCCCATTGCCTGGGATATCACAGCAGCTGTAGTCTCCCAGCAGACTGCCTATATGTGCAAATTAAAATTAGATAGAAGCCAGCTATAAAGTTATTATGTTTTCAGGCAATTGCTTTATAACTGGTTGGACCTTTTTATGGCAGGATAGTTAATTTGGATGTGTAGCCAGTCTAAACTGATTGCATAATTACCAAGATAACTGCACAATAGATGATATGTCTAGAGGGAGCCTGGGAGAGGGAGCAGTACAGGCTCTCTCAGCCTGCAGTTGAGTTCACCCTGCAACTGCCACCTCTCCTCTGTGCACCTTCCTTAAACCAGAGTGAACCCATTCTGGGGAAACTGTGGAAAGAAGGGGCTGCTCCAGTCCTCTCATTCCCAGGTGGAATGGAGCAATAGGCCAGTGTCCACCTAGGTGTGAGGACTGGGGGAAAAAAGCGGATACTCTGATAGATAAATCATAGGAGAGGTGCGGGGTGGGGAGGGGGCATGCATCTCTCTGAGACTGGCCACCACCGGCAGCTTCTGCAGACAGTTACTGCTTGCCACCCGCCTCCCACCCCTTGCCACTGATGCTGCCACTTGTCGCTCACCACCTCCCCAACCCTCCCTCAGTCACTGATGGTATCTGCAGGTAGTCCTCATTCACCACCAACATTGCCACCTACAAATGGTGCCTTCGCAGTTTCAGGAGGCACCAGTTGTTCAAGGCTGCTCCTTCACTCAGCTTCTGGGTAGCTTCTGAGTGGAATGAGCAGTATGGCAAAGTCCCTATCCACTTCTGACACTGGAGACCCTAGTGTCAGAAGTGGACAAGGAAAAAGCCCCAGCTGTTCCTCCCCTTCTCTCCCAGTCTTGGGAAGTCATGCTTCACCCCTCTTGGATCCAAGAGGAAGTGAGCAGCAGCTGCTTCCCTCCCCTGACCTTCTCCAGACTAAGGTGACCCTCAAGTAATTTAAATTCTTAAGATTTACGAGACATGAATTAATCTGTTTGCACATGAGGAAAAAATGTATGCTATATTATCCAAAATGTAGATGTTGTATATACATTACCTGATAAAACATCTTGTGCTTAAAAGTTTGGGGGTTCTGAAGGAAGACAATACTTCCTAATGTGGGTAATAAAAAGTGACCAAATGCCAGCAGAATTGTGCTCACTGCAAGGGAAAGCAGCGGGTGCAGCCCAATCAGCCGCGCTCAGCATGCATGCTGCAAAATCCCTGGCTCATGCTGCTTGAAAAATGCGCAAATATAAGACCTAAGCTGATTGGTTGTTAGGGCAGTATAAAAGCAGAGCCCAGGAAAAGGAAAGGTGGGACCATGCATAGCATCGGGAGGACTGATCACCCTCACAGAGGTCCTGCGCCCACGGTTTCCCTCTTCCCCCCCCAGCGCTCCCATCAGATAGTTTGCAGCAGATAGCTGTAAAGAGCTCTCAAGTTCCCATGGTTGAAGTTTTTCGGTTGTGGCGTTTGCTACAAAGTTTAAAGGGAACTGCCGGCACCGAGTGAGGTACGAAGCGCTGAAGTACCTCACGGCAGAGCAGGGCATTTAGGTGTCTCATGGTGTGACTCACAAAGTCTGTCTACAGTCTGTTTGAGTTGCGAGTAAAACATGTATTTCTTATATTGGCTCGGAGTCTCTCGTGTGGGACAGGAAAAGTGAAAACAGGGTGAAAACGTTCCTGAACCCTTTTGTCCCCAGCCTGTTCGACTTAGGGGTTAATTCCCTCCCTCCCCCCCAATTCCTCCTCCTAAGAGTTCCAATAATCTGGGAGGTAAAATGCTATCTAAGTTTTTGACAATACCTTATGGGGCACTTTATAATCACATTTCATCTAAGATGGGCATCTTTCAGAGAAAGGGAAAGTGAGACTTCAGGAAATGAGTCTTAAGGACATGACTTGAGCAGCAGGGAAAAAAAAAAACAAGGTCAAGGTCATAACCACAGGTTATAAGCTTAGAGCTGGAGGTTAAATCAGAAAATTGAAATGGCATTACAAACTCTGTTTGCAAACCAGATCCATCCCATACATTCATAGATTGTAAGGACTGGAAGAGACGTTGCAAAATCATTGGATTCAGCCCCCTGCACTAAGCAGGAAAGATAACTGGGGGTCAGGTGACCCCAGCAAGGTGACCAAACAGTCTCCTTCTGAAGATTTCTAGGGTAGGTGATTGCACCACCTCTAGAGGGAGTTTCTTCCACAGTCTGGACACCCTAACTATGAAGAAGTTTTTCCTAGTGTTAAGACTGAAATGGTTTTCCAGGATTTGTGGCTGCTACGCTTCACCAGGGTTTTCCCCAAGGGCACCCTGGTAAACAATTGTTCACTGAGCCCTTGATGTACTCCCCTGATGTAGCAGTAAGCTGCTGCCAAGTCTCAGCCTTCTCTTTTTTAGGCTGAAGAGTCCCAGGGTCCTTTCCTCATATGGCTTTCCATGCAAGTCTCTGGTCATACAGGTGGCTCATCTCTGGACTCTCTCAAGCTTTACCACATTCTTGTTGAAGTGCAGTGCCCAGAACTGGACACAGCTGTGGTTTCACCAATGATGAGTAAAGCAGAAGAATAATCCTTGATTTTTCTTGAGATGCAGAGTATTATTTGCCCTGCTGGCTACAGCGTCACACTGACAGCTCATATTCATACTGTGGTCTATTATTATCCCAGGTTCCTTTCAGTCATGGTGCTGGCCAGTTGTTGCCAACGAGCCTGTAGGTATATTGGGGATTGTTCATCCCCAGGTGGAGCACTTTACATTCCTCAGTGTTGAGCTTCATCTGGTTCTGATCTGCCCAACTTGCCAGCCTGTCTAGGTTCACCTGTATCTGCAGCCTATCTTCAAGTGTGACCATGCTCCCCCATAACATGGTGTCATCCACAAACTTGGCCAATGAGCTCTTGACTCTGAAATCCAAATCCTCGATCAAGATGTTGAAAAAAACTGAACCAAGCACCAACCCCTGAGGGACACCACTGGCCACTTCTCACTAGGAATGCACAGATCGTTCATTAGAACTCTGTGGGTCCTACCCTGCAGCCAGTTTCCTACCCCCCTGTCAAGCAGTTCAGCCTACAATGCTCCATTTTTTCTGTGAGAACATCCTGGGATACCAGATCAGAGGCCTTTTGGAAGTCAAGGTATACACCGTCAACTTCCTCCCTCTTATCCAGGTGGTGAGTTTCCTGGTCTTAGAAGGAGATGAGATTGGTAAAACAAGACCTGGCCATGATGAAGCCATGCTGGCTATTGTTCAGAATCCTACCTTCTGCAAGCCTATCGCATATAGACTCTTTAATGAATTTTTCCAGGATTTTCCCTGGGATAATTGGCCTATAGTTATCCGGGCTCTCTCTTCTCCCTTTATTGAAGATGGGCACAACATTGGTCCTCTTCCAGTCCTCAGGGATCTCTCTGGAGTGCCACAGGTTTTGGCAGAGATTCACCAGGGATTCCACCATGACTTCAACTAGTTCTTTCAGCATTCTCAGATTAAGTTAATCCAGTCCATCTGATTTATATACATGTATCTTTTTAATTGATCACACACCAGTTCAACATCAATAGTTGGAAGGTGGGCATTCCCACCAGGCCCATTCTTTGCCTTATCCAGCATAATGTTACCCTTGGTCCAGTGAAATACCAAAGCAAAGTAGTCATTCAGGAGTTCAGTTTTCTCCTGAGTGTCAGTAACCAGCTGTCCTGAGTTGCTGAGCAATGACCCCACATCCCCATTTGTTTTCCTTCTGTTCCCTACATACATAAAGGAGGACTTCTTGTTGTCCTTGATTTCCATGGCTAATTTAAATTCAATTGCTATCTTAGTTTTTCTAACTGCTCCCTACAAGTGCAGGCCATTGTATAGTCTTCCTTGGGGACTGTCCCAAGCTTCCATTATTTGTACACCTCTTTCTTCTTTTTTAAGAGGACCATGATTTCCCTGTTTAGCCAAGAGGACTTCCCAGCCCTTTTGCTACCTTTCCTCTGCATGGGAGTGGATTTTCTTTGTTCTTCAAAGATTGTATCCTTAAAGAACGACCACTCATCATGCATTCCTTTTGCCTTTGGTACCTAGTCCTGCAGCACTTTCCCTACTATTGTCCTGAGCTTGGTGAAATTTGCATTGTTGAAGTCCAAAACTTCAATCCTACTATCCAGTTTGCCTGCCTTGCGAAGGACAATGAACACGGTGATTCCATGCTCGCTATCACCCAGGTTGCCCTCTATGTTCAAGTCAGTCACCAGATCATCTGTTGGCCAAGTCTAGGAGAGCATTACCTCTGGCTGGCCTGTGCACCTCCTGAGTTACAAAATGCTCTTTGATGAAGGTTAGGAAGGAATGCAACCGATTCAACTTAGCTGAGTGTTCCTCTCAAGAGATGCCTGGATAATTGAAGTTGCCTGTGATGACCATGTCCCTTGCACTTGTGAACTCTGTCAGTTCTCAAGAAAACTTCAGATTGAGCTCCCATCTTGTTGCCAAAATGAGATGCCACTCATAGCTGTCTGATAAGATTTTTAAAACTGATATTTCTATTTATGGTGTTATGGCTGTTTTGAGTTTGACTGCCTATGATTAAGGAAAAGATGCCACTGCAATTGGGGTCATTAACATAACAATAAACATGTACAGTAGATTGATGCAGCTGGAACTGATATCATGCAGGGGAAATATGGAAGTGCCCCTGACTCTAGACACAAGGAGCAGCTATTAGAGTTGTTATACTTCTTCCACACAGATCTTATTATATTCTAATAGAAAGTAGAAAAGAATGGAAAAATGTCATGTCACTTTGAAAAAAAAACTATTTTTGCCTGTCAAATTACTCATTTTTCACAAAGCCCTGCAAGCTGGCCTAAAGCCATGAAAATGTTGTCTGGTTTTTCTTTTCTTTTTTTTATTGAGGAATATGAATTTCAAAATATTGTGACAAACTCCATGTGTTATTCTGAAAGTATGACTTCTTGGCACCAGCGGTAAAATGTAAAGTATGCCCTGTCCAAGGCAGCTGGAGACTAAATATTTCTAAGCTATAATATTCAAAAACGCTTTGAGAAAAATGAAGAAAAAAGTTTTAAAAAAATTACAATGACATCTGTTTAAATTAAAAAAGAAACTCAAAGTTAAGTTTATATATAGTCTCTGGGTGTTCCACTAGAATGGTTGTAGCCAGTATGATGACTAGTCATGACGACTAGTTATTAGGGGGTGCATGAAGCTTTGGTCTGTGATTCAATTCAGAGAAGATTCGTCCCAATTTGGAGGCCAAATCACCAAATCCAAATTGAATCGGGAGAAGATGAAAACCCTCCAAATTGATTCAGCGGCTCAGAAGCAATTCAGAAAAGGTTGAGAAAAGATTCAGAGATTTGGAAGAAAGCCTTTCAGGGGAACAGAAACTGAGAAGAGAGAGAGGGCACGGTGGGAAAAGACTGACATCTCTAGCTGGCCAGGGACTGTGATTCTGACCTGAGTACCCTTCCAATCACAGTGCTCTGGGGGAGAGATGTAGAACCAGCATATAAGCTTGTACTTGCATACTTTCTGTGTATTTTGTAAGCTGTTTCTGCCTGAGCAAAAGCATCTGAAATGTACTGGACTAGCTTGGCTTCCTACCTAGTCAGTCTCCTGCTACTCTCTGTTCTTGGAAGGATTGGCTATAGCTTACCAACTAGAATCTCTCTACTTATCCCTATCTAATCCATTTACTTCAATTGAAATTTGGTCTCTTTTCCCCAAAACACTTTTAAAAAAGAAAGCTGCATTTTCCCTAGCAGCATGATCCATTACTGTGTAAGGAAGCATATACATTACACACACTCACACATTACACACACTCACACATTTGGAAAATTATCAAGGCCCACATTTGTGAGAGCCCAGCAGGAAAAATTATGCTGAGGGGAAACCAGCACGGGTTCATAGTAGGTAGATCATGCCTTACTAATCTAGGCTTTTTTTACGACCAGGTTACAAAATACCTGGACGCAGGAACAGGGGTTGACATCATTTACTTAGACTTCAGGAAGGCCTTTGATATGGTATCCCACCCCATACTGGTGAACAAGTTAAGAGGCTGAGACTTGGATGAATACACAGTCCAGTGGGTGGCGAATTGGCTGGAGAGTTGCACCCAGAGAGTCATAGTGGATGGGTCAGTATCAACCTGGAAAGGTGTGGGCAGTGGGGTCCTGCAAGGCTCAGTCCTTGGACCAATACTCTTCCATGTCTTCATTAATGACTTGGATGAGGGAGTGAAGTGTACTCTGTCCAAGTTTGCGGATGACACAAAACTGTGGGAAGAAGTGGACACACGGGAAGGCAGGGAACAACTACAAGCAGACCTGGACAGGTTGGACATATGGGCAGAAAACAACAAAATGCAATTCAACAAGGAGAAATGCAAAGTGCTGCACCTAGGGAGGAAAAATGTCAGCATACCTACTGCCTCAGAAATGACCTGCTGGGTGGAATGGAAGTGGAAAGGGATCTTGGAGTCCTAGTGGACTCCGAGATGAACATGAGTCAGCAGTGTGACAAAGTCATCAGAAAAGCAAATGGCACTTTATCATGCATCAGCAGATGCATGACGAACAGATCCAAGAAGGTGATACTTCCCCTCTTGGGCACTGGTCAGACCGCAGCTGGAGTACTGCGTGCAATTTTGGATACCACATTTCAAGAGGGATGTGGATAACCTGGAGAGGATCCAGAGAAGGGCCACTCATATGGTTAAGGGCTTGCAGACCAAGCCCTATGAGGAGAGACTGGGGCACCTGGACCT
>JAGPOW010003316.1:32587569-32597794 GCA_030014935.1 Caiman crocodilus
CCAGAGAAGGGCCACTCATATGGTTAAGGGCTTGCAGACCAAGCCCTATGAGGAGAGACTGGGGCACCTGGACCTCTTCAGCCTCCGCAAGAGAAGGTTTAGAGGTGACCTTGTGGCTGCCTATAAGTTCATCATGGGGGCACAGAAGGGCATTGGTGAGGCTTTATTCACCAAGGCGCCCCCAGGTGTTACAAGAAATAATGGCCATAAAACTAGCAGAGAGCAGATTTAAACTAGACATTAGGAAGAACTTCTTCACAGTTATAGTGGCCAAAGTCTGGAATGGGCTCCCAAGGGAGGTGGTGCTATCCCCTACACTGGGGGTCTTCAAGCGGAGGTTAGATAGGCATCTAGCTGGGGTCACCTAGACCCAGCACTCTTTCCTCATTCTTGGGTATTCTTTCCTGCTTAAGAATGGCAGGGGTTCGGACTCAATGATCTATTGTGGTCCCTTCCGACCCTAGCATCTATGAATCTATGAATATACATCATAGTAGAAGTCAGATATTATTACAACACAGAATTTAGTCATTCATAGAAGAAAGATTATATATGGTTATTAATATTATTATTTATAGTTAGTTACATACAGACTAAAGACAACACAGAAGAGGTCAGATAGAGATTCGGATTAACACAACGCCTAAGTCAGAAAGAAGAAGAGGAAGAGGATTATTTTAGTTACACACACAATAGGAAACACAACACAGAAGAAGCATACAGAGATTCAGATTAACACAACACAGAAGAAGCATACAGAGATTCAGATTAACACAACACAGAAGTCAGAGAGTCATAGAAGAAGAAGAAATTAGTTTAATTACACACAAAACAGTAAACATAACACAGACAAAATCAGCCACAGTCATACATCAGAGAAGACGACAACATATATGATTAGTTAGTCACACACAGAAACACATTTTCCAGCACAGGAAAAATTAATATGAAGTATGATGGAGTGGCAGGTGCCAGGTCTTATGGCAGGAGAAAGAGATGGGCTAGAGGGGGTAGAGGAGAGCTACAGCTGCAAGTCCTCCCCCCACCCTGGCCCCCAACCATAGACACATCCTGTTTCCTGGCAGCCATGAGCCTTCTGCTGCCAGTGGAAACAAGGAGGTGGGAGCAGTACCTATGCCAATACCTGCACCACTTCCAGAAATAGGCACCAGCAGCAGAATGACAGTCTAGGGACCCGAGCAACCTAGCTAAGAAATTCTGGTGACCAAGGGGGAATCTAAATTTGTGCTCCACACCCTTCAAAGTTTCCCTAGACCCAGGTCTCCTGGTTAGGAACGCACCTCAGAGGAGGTCGTGGAAGCAAGTGGCTGAGCTGTGTCAGTTCCTGCTGTTGTTGTGCCTCTGCCTGCTGAGATGGGGCATAAGACAGGATTCCCAGGCTCAACTCAGAAGCGGGGGAGTAGTTCAGTGTGGGATCATTTTGAGGTGGCAAAGGATACCAAGTATGCTATATGCCAGCGCTGCTGAAGGCAGATCAGCCAGGGCAAGCTGGTGAAATACTTTATCACCACAGCAATGCTGCTGAATCTCAGGAGGCAGCACTCCTTTGCCCTTCTTATTCCTCAGCCTGGCTACGGTGGGAACATGCCCAAAGGGAAGCCCCCCACTCTTGCCAAAGCCCTGTCCCCCCAGAGCAAAGGCAGACCACCCTGGAATGTTGGGAGAAAGCCGCAGACAAAAGGAGATGCATTTAAGGGTGAGTGAGGTCACCCAGAGCATTGAGGAGATGCTTGCTCTGGATGGCCAACCATTTTCCTTTGTTTAGTGGGCAGGGTTCAGGTGGCTCATGGCACTCATGGCCCCATCCTACCAAGTGCCCACACACACTACCTTTAGCAGGATGGTGGTGCCCTCCCTATATGAGGTATGCAGGGAATACTTGAGGGAAGAGCTGGGCAAGGCAGGGCCATAGGTAGCCTTGCAGTTCACCCCTGACATCTGGAGCACCTGGGGTGAAGATCATGCCTACCTCTCCCTCACAGGGCACTGGTGCGATCAGTCAGACTGTTGGTTGGCTCTTCTTCAAGCCAAGATGGTGGTTTAGTCCCACAGACAGGGAGATCATGGTGGCCATGAACTGCGTGATGCATGGATGGCTCATTGGGCAGGGCATGGTTACCCATGAGTTCATGGGCACCGACAATGCGACCAATATGGTCAAGGCCATCCATGATGCCAACATTGTGTGGCACACAAGCTGCACCTCATAGTCAGGGTTGCCTTGGAAAGGGGACAGGGCTGCCAGTGTTGGCGCCATCACTACCACCCTGCTGATTTCAAACTGCAGGAAGGTGGCAGGCTGACTTCAAAATTTAGGAAGCCAGCAGGGAATGAACATGTCCCTGCTGAGCTTCTGTGCCAGGACACACTTGGAGGTATGGTCTGGAGTGATGAGGAAGGAAGAAGCCCCTGGTCCTGGGCATGACCACTAAAACTGCACTCTGCCAAGGTTGAAGAGTCTTGGCAAGACTGCTGGTGGTGTGGCAGCCCCAGGAAATGCCAGAACCAAGGATGTCCCTAGTAAAAGGCAGGTAGGAGGTACTATAACCTCCAGCTATGACACGCATGCACACAGTCCTAGTTGGAAAAAGCCCAGACCCATCACATCTTTAACGGGCCTGAGGCTTTTTGGTTGCAGTGGAGTTGTGAGGCTCCAGGTAAGCTCAGCTTAGCTGTTGGGATGCCAGCTTTCAGGTTGAAAAACCCTTTGTCAGACTGAGGAAAGCACCTGCAGTTGGTGTGTGTATGTGCTTTTCCTGGATGGAAGGAAAGGTAAAGAAGCCAGAGCCTGGCATGCAATGCAGGCAAGAAAGCCAGCCAGTTAAAGTAGAAATGGAGGCATCAGGCAGTGAGAGAGACAGGCTGGGGCACAGGAAGTAGGGGAATGTAGCAGGTAAAAGTAGAGCGGTACCTGGGGAGTCAGATGTCCACCAGGTTGTAGTGTATCATAAATCAAAAGTCTATATTGAGTCCATG
This sequence comes from Caiman crocodilus, assembly GCA_030014935.1. Classification (NCBI taxonomy): domain Eukaryota; kingdom Metazoa; phylum Chordata; order Crocodylia; family Alligatoridae; genus Caiman; species Caiman crocodilus. The sequence continues at coordinate 32,590,567 of JAGPOW010003316.1, forward strand.
AGTTCCTGTACCTAGGACGCTGATGAAGTGAAGTTCATAGGCCCAGCTGTGAAAAGTGGCTCCTAGAAACAGCCTCCTAGATACAGAAACTCATGGAATCAATATAGACATTAGATTTATGACACACGACAACCTGCCTGACATCCAACTCCCCAGGTACCTCTCCACTTTTACCTGTACTGCTACATTACCGCTTCCCATCCCCACCTGTGCTTCACCCCCTGACATCTCAATTTCCATTTTTGCTGCTTAGCTTTCTTGCCTGCATTGCATGCTAGCCTCTGGCTTCTTTACTATTCCTTCCATCCAGGAACAGCACACACATCAACTGCAGGTGCTTCCTTAGCCTGACGAAGGATTTTTCAGCCTGAAAGCTTGCTATGATATATTTCTCTAACTATTCAGCTGGTCTACTAAAAGGAACCAGATTGACCCAAAGGACCTTATCTGCCAGTGCCATGTCCTTACACCAAAACCCCTAGCACCTGTCCCCAGTCAGCTGACAGAAGGGAGGCAGGGCCCTAGGCACATGTAAATCCCAAGGCTGGGGCTGGCAGGGAGAGTTCTCTGGCAACTACTAAAAAAGAAGCTTGTGCAGGAAAGGAAAGAAAGGCTCTGTGACAGTTTGGCTGCCTGAGATGCTGCTGATGCTACTGTGCTGCCATGCACTGCTCATCTCTTGTTATTTAAAGTGGCAGACTGAGCTGAAGCCACTTTAAATAACAAGACTGAGCTGAAGGAGGAGACCTCATTGGGGCACATTGTCATGTCATATAGAGACCCCAGCACCAGTGAGGGTGCACCTCAACACACAGTGTCAACCATAGCATGAGTTTTGCCTGTGCATTTTACCAGAAACCCCTGCATCTATCTCCTTGAAACTTGGCAGTGCTGTTACCTCAGAAGGACCTACCATCCCTGCAATTTTTATCCGAATCAGCCAGAAAATGACAACATTATAGGTATTTCAGTGATTCTCCATTATAGTCTATGGCCGAATCTCTGAATCTCTCCAAATCAGCTCCAAATATTCCAAAGCCAATTCAACTGAATCAATTCAGGACAGCGATCTGAATCTCCAAATTGAATCACTGTCCTCTAAATTGGCCGAAACCAAACCCGAATCAAATACTTCCCTATTCATACAGGCCTACAAGTTGTACATTTTTATTTACCTTTTAATTTGGGTGGCAAATATATTACACTACCCTCTTTCTGACACCTTCTTCTTTCAGATACTATATTCAAATTTCTACAAGGAGAAATATTAGCAGTTCCAATTTTATGCTTAGCATTTGAAGAGCTTCTTAAAATTTCTCTTTAGTTTTTCCAAAGGCAGCATTGCTGAATGGCATGGAAAAGGATCTGCTATAGCTTCAGGCTTAACATTTGAGTTTCCAGAATTCCCCAACAAAGATGAAAAGATTACACCCGTTCCTTTTGAAGTGGTCATTGCTATAATTTTTGTCATTGCATTGCAACAACTTCTGAAGTCCCCCTCTTGAATTCATCAGCTATTGAATCTCAAAATAACCACTGGCATTTTGCATCAATTTATAACCCTCTTGGAATATGTGCCAGTAAGCTTATGCATTCTGTTGAAGACAGAAGTTCCTATGAAAGACATCTCCCACCCCATTGTTCTTCAGAAGTCTTGCTATGGTAACACATACCTTACTGGGACATATTTTATCGATGCTTAAGTAAATCATGAACTTAAAAAGAAAAGCAAAACAAAAACTACAGTTTTTAGGGGGAGGGGCTCTGGTCTTTTGTTTTGTTTATTTGTTTTTGTGCATGAAGGTTAAATTGTGACAACAGTAAAATAAATATGATTTAAAAATAATTCCGTTGAGCTTAAAAAAGAATAATCTATACATTTCATAAAATAGGTGGGGTGGCTTCTGGAAAGAAAAAAATAACGGAAAACATTTTTAGTTCTGAAAACAGGCTAACAGAAGCAGATGGAACAATGTCCTACCTCTGATAAAACTATTATCTCCATTGTCAGGGCATTTCAGGACAGATGAGCATATGAATATTATCTTTTCTGGAATATCTGATGAGGCATTTACAAGGAAAAATTAGAAGCACCTTGAATTGCTGTGCTTGCTCAGAGTGCTTATACAGACCTCGTAGCACTCAGTTGGCAAGGGCTCATTTATGAGTGATGTTGGAAATTCTGACCTATTCTCTGGTGGGAGGCTCAGTAGATAGCCAAGATAAAAGCTAGGAGAGTGATGACAGGCTTTGTTAATGACATTCTCCATGAGCCTACAGGAATAATAGGCAGCCAAACTGAGTTAAGACCACTTCGCTACTACTCTTTTAAGTTTCTTTCTATTTGGAGTACTTCATTGCCTTGCTCAATTCCTGTTGCTGGACTATCTACATGCATCTGATGATTGCTAGTAATCAGATTGCTTTTAAATGGAAACATACAATTATCTTCCAACTTATTTGGAACTTAACCTATTTGGAACATTATGGTAATGAAGAGATTGAATAACTGTTGCAACAAAACCTGTACTTGATTACAATCACAACTTTCACTCCATTTCCCAATAGCCTCAAAAATAATAACTAACCCATACATAAACCTAAAATTTCATATTTTCTTCACATGTAAGTAATCATAATCATTCCCATGCTAACTCATTTACAAACTCTACTAGACCTTTGTTTTCCCTTCAATAGAGTTTATATTTACAATTTTTCCTTGTTTGTTTACCCATGACAAGCTTCTTAAGGTTGCATTTCTATTATTAAAATAGAAACAGTGTGCCCTATGCATTACATTTTACAGTAATAACACACATGCAAATAACACACTTTTCTAGTCACCAGGGATCTTGGTTTTCTTTGTTTAAAAATCGCTAGTTCTCCGATTTAAAAAACAGCAAATTATCACATTAAAACACTCAAAATCTGTGACTGAAAAAGAAATGCCACTATATATATATAGGTTTCAGTTGAACAGAGTGTTTTACTGATATATTTATTATTTTAAAGCAATTTGGAAGCCTACCAGTGCCTCGGTCAGTATAATAAAATACATTCTAAATACTTATAAATTTTAGTGTTTGATTTTGTTTTTCTTTATCATGAAAATCAGAGATCCCCCTTCACTAAACAGGACCAGGTCCAGGCCCCTCACTCCCCAACCACAGCTCCCCACCCCCTAGCCATGCTGGAGGGGATCCTCAGCTGCCAGGGCTATGGGATCAAGGACCCAGGTCCACAGCCCTCTGCCTCCACCCACTAACCCCACCCTGCAGCAGCACCCAACCTTCAGCTGCAGCCCACAGGAAATGGAAGCTGCTGTGGCCTGAGCAGAGCATGGAGCCTGGCTTCCCTTCCCCTGTGGACAGCACAGCTGGAGCAAAGCCCATGGGGGGAATGGGTGTGGGCACAGGCTGCCTGCTGTGGGCTGAGGTGCCCCACCCTGCTACCCTTCCCCCATGGCTTGTGCAAACCAGTGGGAAGGACCTGGAATGGGTGGGCAGAGCAAGGCCAGGCAGGGAGGCTCATACCACTGCCATGAGTCCTGTGCTGCCATAGCGAACAATTCCATGCTGCCACCAAGCAGGCAGGGATCACCTCATCAGGGTGCTCAGAGGCTCACAGCAGCAGCACCAATATTCCCTGCCCCACTCTACCCTGCCACTCTGTGTCCCACCAGCTGGGATGTGGAGGCCCTGGGAGAAGAGCAGCAGGGCAGGGAGCCTGAGCCCGCAGCAGGCAGCCTGCATCCCATGCACAAATCTTAGGGGCATATGCCTCCCCAACCCCCACCCAGGAGTGTGCACAGCAGCAGGGAGCCAGCCCCCCCTGCCTCCCAGACAAGCCACCCATGTTTCCATCCTACTTCCTGCCTGGGCCCTGTGGCCATGCACGCACCACCCCAGCTGGACAGCAGCCCCAGACCCAACCCTCTCCCTCCCTCACTCTAGGGGCCTCAATTCTCCCCACTCTGATTTTACAGCAGGAGCTGCTCTCCAGGCTACCTGGTGGCCATGTACATGCATACGTGCACACCATAGCCCCTAGTCTGACCTCTCTCTTGTTCCCCCTAGCCCTTGCAGGCTGGAACTCTGCCAGCCTGCAAGGGGAAACTCACCATTTCCTGCTTTTTCTCCTCTAAAGGAGAAAATGCTGTTTTTTCTGCTTAAAATGAGAAAATCCAGGTGTTACTGTGTTTTTCTGTTGCAAATGGAAAACCTGAATCCCTGGTAGTTACACATCAGAATTCTTATTCTTTATCACAAAGATTCTTTATCCCATAACATTAGGAGCTCCATTTTCTAAGTTGTCTAAGTATACTGCCCACATTGCACAATTAAAGAGAACACCTGGGTGCTTATTGATAATTCTACACTGAACTTTGAAAACTGAGTACAGTGCACAAGGAATTCCTTGTACTCTGAGCATATAAACAGCAAAATCACAAAATAGCAAGAAGGCAAGGAAAGAATTAGTCATACTTGTAGTCAACACCCTTTAATAAGAATTTTCACGGTGAAAGGAAAATTAAAATGGAATGTGAATCTTGTGAAAAGGTGAAAAGGACATGAGCTTTCTGTGGAAAATTTAGACCTAATTCATTAGGGTAAAATTCACCCCATAGACATTCTTTAATTAAAACTTTAATAGGACTTTGACAGTCTATAGGCCTCAGATGGCCTTGCTGCACTGTGTTAAATTCATACCAATAATTTTGTAAGAATATCCATTTCTCATAATTTTTCTCAGAGCCCTTTCCCTCTATCAGAGATAGCCCCTGGAAAAAAGATATTAAATAAGAAAGATACAGTAACATGTTGCTAAAACTAAGCATATAAAATCCCCCAATAAGTAGTAACTAAGTAATGATGCAACGAATTACTCTCAAGTGACTCACTATCTTCCAATACCCCATAAAATTAGCCAGATGAATTTTGCACAGTAATTGAGAGGGAAAAGGAAACTTAGGAAGTGAATCAAGACAGGAATACTACAGCTAAAAATGACAACCTGGAAATAACCAGACCTCCACCAGAAGCCCAGATGATTATGCCAGGTGACAGGATTTCTGCATATTCTGGAGCCCTTCCACAATTGTTACGCAGAATTCTTCCTAGTTTACAATTTTTTCCATTTTGTTATTGTGGCATCCTCCTTTCCCTAATATCTCTGTACAATAAACATAGAAGAGTTGTGTCAGTCCCTATTCTTTTTTCAAGAGGTGTTTCTCATTTTCTCCACTTGAGTGGGCATTTGTTAATACTATCTGCAGCCTCACCCATTTAAATTAGTTGAAGGGTACATGTGAGAGTAGGTGGGAATATGTGGGTTATGCTGTCACTAGACAGGCAATTAGCAAGTTATCCTACTAAATATGCACTCAAAGTAAACAACTAATGGTGGGCTAGTCAGATGCCCAAATGCCAATGTCACTAAAGACAGCCACAGACTCCTACTCCTATGTGTGTTAATTATAGGGCATTTGTTTATATTGATAGCTTTTCCATCATGCAAGTTTCATCCATAAAACAAATAGTCTAAGTTGCTTTATTTCCCAGAAAAGTAATTAAATACTGACTAAAGTACTAACATACTCCTCCAAGACTGGATTATTCAGCTATTTAATCCATTTTAATCAGACGTAGTATATTCAAATGTTAATTTTAATTAATGTTAATTTCTCCCAGGAAGGGAAGACACTTACAACCTGAGTTATACCAGTGGCACTCCAAAATGCTCCCATAGAGACAAGCTCATGATAAATCCATAATCCTGACACTAAAATAGATAGCTATTCCATGATTACAAATATGACTGGTAACACATTCTTCATTTTAAAGATACTTGATCTGAAAATAGTGACATATTAAAATCTCTTGCATTTTCAGGAGAAGTGAAACTGAAAGTCTGTTTCTTTTGAACATAAAATGAGGAAAACAGGTTTTTAAAATGCAGAATGCATATAGTTTCATAGTAGTTAGGGGTCAGAAGGGACCTGAATAGATCATCTAGTCTAACCCCCTGCCACTGGCCCGATCACATGCTGGGATCACATGACCACAGACAGGTGCTCATCCAACCTCTTTTTTAATTTACCCAAGGTAGGAGCGAAGACCATTTTCCTAGGAAGTTGGTTCCAGATCCTAGCTACCCTAACAGTGAAATTGTGCCTCCTAATCTCTAACCTGAACCTATTCTCCAGCAGCTTATGGCCATTGTTCCTTGTCACCCCAGGTGCTGCTGGGAGGAAAAGGACCCTTCCTATTTGCTGCTCATCTCCACTAATGAGTTTGTAGGCAGCCACCAAATCCCCCCTCAGCCTCCACTTGCTGAGGCTGAACAGGCTCAGGTCCCTCAGCCTCTCCTCAAAGGGCCTGCCCTGTTGCCCTCCAACCAGCAGGTTGCCCTCCAACCTCCAAGCAGGTGGCCCTCCTCTGAACCCTCTCAAGGCAGGCCACATCCTTCTTAAAGTGCTGTGCCCAGAACTGGATGCAGTACTCCAGTTGAAGCCAGACCAATGTCATGTAGAGGGGGAGTATCACCTCTCTGGACTGGCTTGAGATGCATCTTTGGATGCACGACAAGGTGCGGTTGGCTTTGCTGGCTGCAGTCTGGCGTTGGAGGCTCATGTTCATCTTGGAGTCAATAATGACTGCAAGATCCCTTCCTGCCTCTGTGCTTACAAGGGGGGGGAGTTCCCCAGCTTGTATGTATGCTGTGGATTCCTTCTCCCCAGGTGCAGCACCCTGCATTTATCTACATTGAACCCCATCCTATTACCATCCGCCCACTTCTGTAGTTTGTAAGTCTAATTGCAGCCTCTCTCTCCCTTGAAGTGTGCCTACCTCTCCCCACATCTTGGTGTCATCAGCAAACTTGGACAACGTATTTTCCACCCCCTCATCCAAGCTGCTGATGAAGATGTTGAACAGTGTAGGTCCCAGGACTGAGCCCTGCGGGACCCCATTGTTCACATCCCACCAGGTTGAGTACAACCTGTCCACCACTACTCTCTGGGTGTGCCCTGTGGTGGGCCAGTAGGGGGCGCTCCCACATTGAGCCGCCCACCTCCCTGCACCCGACCACCTTCCAGGCTCCAAGTGCCTCCCTTGGGGTGCCTCCCATTCGGCCGACCCCTTCCCTGGAGCACACCCGCTAGCCTGGGGTTTCCGCTGCCACCATCCAAGGCTCTGGACTTACTTCTGGCTCTGCGCACCTTGGAAAA
>JAGPOW010003316.1:32597894-32657327 GCA_030014935.1 Caiman crocodilus
CTGATTGTCCAATGGGTCCTAGACCCAATACCAGCACTTGGGGCCCTTTCCCAAGTCAGGGGCTTATCAGGAAAGCTTCCCTTAGTCCACAGACCTAAGGGGCCTCCTTGTCATAATTTAGACCCACCCCTCAATAAGTCTCCTACACCGGTCACAAAGGAGAATTTTATTGATTACAGGGGTAGGGCAGAAACAGGGTAAAAAGTAGAGCAATATCACAGAAATAATAGAGGAATATCAAAGGAATCCCATAGAGCAAACCAGAGTGGCTTAGGTAGCTGTTTAAACACACATCTGAAATACTGTACTCTAAACATCGAATCGGATCTTGAGAAGCTTACTCACTCTCATCGTCCAGAGGTAGTTGGAGTTTCCCTCTGGAGGCAGGCCACTCTTGGGTCATGCGGTGATGAGGAGAGAGCCGGGTTCTGATTCACCTGGACGACTGCATGGCTAATGGCTGCCCTCTTCTTGGATCGGGGCCTTTTATCCCCTCTCTGACCTCAGTAGCCTGGTCCAATTGAAGCTGCCAAAACTGGTCACAAGCTGATCCATTTCCCAAGCATCCCTGGCTATCTGGGTCCCTGCGCAGGGCTGGGTCGTTCCCCTGCCCAGGTGACCAGAGCATCCCCTCCCAGGCGCCAGGCTTTTGTCATGCAGACAGGGAGGAGAACCCCGCCCTGAGGGATTCAACACCAGCTTCACAGGCTGGCACAGAGAGAGGTTTCTGGAGAGGGGCACTGACAGTGGCATTTCTGCCACATGCCCCATCAGCCAATTTTCGACCCATCCAACTGTGTAGGCATCAGTGCCACATTTGCTCAGGTTATTAATGAGAATGAGGTGAGAGACAGTGTCAAAGGCCTTCTTAAAGTCCAGAAAGACTACATCCACAATGACACCATCATCCAGAGATTTAGTTACCTGGTCATAAAAGGCCATCAGGTTGGTCTGGCAGGACCTGTCTTTGATGAATCCATGTTGATTTCCCCTGGGCATGATATATGTAAGAGGTTCAACACAGGGGGTGGGATCATTGCAGTATAAAATATCTAGGGTGCTGACAGATGTGCAGCTCCCTGGTCTAATTCAGTGCACTTCACAGAAAGTGCCATGAGTTAGACCAACCCTCCTGACTTAACAGATGTTTGCTGTTGATTTGGGGGGGGGCGGGGATTGAGCTCCACTTTGGAGCCAATCCAGCAAGAGAGGCTGCTTGTCTGCAGTCTCTCTCCCCTAGCTCAAGTTCCCCGCCCCCCCAGCTCTGCTGCCATCTTCAGCATGGAGAGTGGTGTGGAAAGAAAGGGAGATCCATCTAGGGTTTGCCCAGCCTACACTTGGTGTCTACAGCCTCTCTCACTCCATCAGTTCCAAAGTAGGGCTTGACCCCTCACATTCCTGACTCAACAGCAAATGTGTGTTTCATCAGGAGGGTTGGTCTAAATCATGACATTTTCTGTGCAAGCCCTGCTCCTGGCATACACTAACAGAAGTTAATGACCATGCTCCATTTTGAAGTGGCTTCATCTGAACCCTCATGTAATGAGGGTTTATTTGTCACATGATCACACACTTTTTAAAGCACTCTTCAGCTGTGTACTTCTGTCAGTGCACTGATGTAGAGTGCTTTCATTGGCTGATCGCATAGCAAAATGTAATTTCTGTCACTACCTCTATTGTTTAAATCTGAAAATAATGGGAACTGGCTGGCAAAGAAGCTGATTTCAGCTTCTTTAAACCTAAAGGGATCATTTGGTGTTATTAAAAATAATGATTTATTTTAACAATGTTTTTGGTAAGCAAAAGTCAGAAAATGAATTGTTCCAAGTGCTGAAATTGCCTGACTTTTTTGTTTTCTTCTAGTTTTGTAGTTGCATCTCTTGTTATCTCTATTAAGTTTGATCATTTTCTTTTCTTAGGTATGTATGTGCCTTAGTTAACACTTTGTCTATATAAAAAAAAAACCCCACATGTTCCACTTATCTACTTTGCATTCCACTATATACTTCAAATTTTCAAGGAAAATCACTTCCATTTAAGTTACACTGTAAAAAATGTACAGAATATGCACTAACCTGAGTTAGGCTTCATAGGGTTCATGAATCAAAGTATCCAAGCAGGGTTGTTCAGCCAGTAAGTGACAGATTACATTAACTCTCAAATAACATTTAGGTAGGATTCTTCATATAACTATAAATTACAAATATAGGATGATTGATATTTTAATATCTAAGCCACCTGGGCACCCTCATAGAAAAAGCTACAAATGGGTTGGTTAGTTAATCCACTTGGTATTTTAAAACTGTAGGGCAAGACATGTGAGAGCCTGTGGTCACAACACCAGTTCATTTCAGTCTCCATACCTATACAGCCATTGGCCTCCCTTCTGACTGCCGGAAGTGATACCATTTTTCATGGCTATCATTCACATATGGACCTTTATCAACAGACTACAAATCTGATTCAAACAGCTTTTGAAGTAGTCAACAAATGGAAAGGGACAAGATTTTAAACAATAATGTACTTTTCAGTGTAAGTACCCTGTAGGCATTAAGCTTTATTTTACATTGTTAATTTAAATTAGTGTTTCCCAAAGTTTTGGTGCCTGGGATACAGTTTTTTCTGGACTCAAATTTGGTGTCACACTTCTCTCTCACATCCATCTAAAAAAGTGTGTGTGTGTGTTTGTGTGTGTGTGTGCATGTGTGCGCATGTATAAGATTTAATCAGTGGTGACTAATGTTTTTAAGAAGTACCCAACCTTTTGGGCTCTGTGGGCCAGATCTGATACTGATAAAGTACAGGAGACCCTCACCATTCACGGGGGATATGGTCTGAAGATCCCTGCAAATGGTGAAATGCGTGAATATGGCACTGCATTCACGTGCCCCCAGCGATGGGGGGGCAGGCACAGCTGTGCTGGCAATGATGGGAGCATGGCAGTGGAAGCAGCACTGGGCAGCAGCAAGCACACAGCTCCCAAGGGTTTCCTGTAAGTGTATTTAAGATTTGGGTTCAGAATTCACGCTGTAACAAGGTGAGTATTCACAGTGCATGGGGAATATTCAGCGCACCACGAACATTTGAAATCACGAATGCCAAACTCATGAATAGCGAGGGTTTCCTGTATTATTTTTTGCCACACATGCCCTTTGGGAATCACTCATTTTTAAATAGACAAAAAAAAAGATGTGTCAATCTGGAATGCTCAAGCAGGAGGAAGGCATCACTCCAGACCCCTGGAAGTAAAATTTAAGGACACCTAGGGAAAACTTCCTTTCTTTGGAGACCTCCTGAGAAAGTCAGGGATCAAAATATATAGTAAATTCCTGATCAGAAAATATCCTAGATAACATCTATTAGCAGATTTAGAAAAGATTCATAACAAGAGGTGGTGGATTTCTCCTTTAGGACAACATATTAGAAGTCTTAAACAAGAAAAAAAAAAGGAACAATCACTTTGCTGTGTGTGAATTCTGAAAGAGTTAATAGGATTTACTACCACCTCATTATAAAAGAATGACCTTGTTGTCAGGGAAGTAAAAGGTGGAGTGGACATTGTATTTGCATGTCATTCAGTGATTACATTTCAGGAAACATTATCCCAGCTAGCTTAGGCCATCCTGATTCCAATTGCTACTTCCCCTGCATCCTCCCTTCCTCTCCCTGCTGTTTTATGTGGAACTTGCCAGCCTTTGTGCCTTTCTTGTTTAATTCATTAAAGGCAATTGGTAAAGATGGATAATTAAGGTAAACAGCTCTCTAGTTTTTATAACTGAAATGCAAGCTTGAGTAAAAGGGCAAGATTATTCTCTCCCCCACAGGAGGCTGCTTTGTAGCTGTCTCACTGGATTTACTAGATATATGAAGGTCCCCCCAGAATCCCTAATTAATAGAATCCCTGTTCAGTTATTCTCACAACACAATCACCTTCCAACCCCACTCTGATCTCCTGCAGTTAAGTAGCTGTGCCAGGGTGTGGGAAGATGGTGAGCCCACATATTAGAACACTCACTGGGGGTCTCTTGCACCTTGGTGTAACTTATAGTATACCTCTGCCTTACAGTATTAATGTAAGCTAATCAAAAAGTGGCCATGGGGCATAAAACATAGCATACAACCCCTACTCCAGGTCTCGTATTGAGCAGCTGGAGGCAAAAATCTATCTAAACCCTTTATTTAGCTTAGTACTAAGAGTATTTTAGTACTCTTACTCTCTTGTAATTCCACTCTTCAATTCTTTTTAAAAACTGACATTAAAGCATGATGTACTTTATCTTCACCAGCATTCCTTGCTTTGATTTTTTTGCATCACTTCTCTCCCCCCTCCCCTCCTAAAAAAAGAAAGAAAACCATAACTATCAATCTCTCCACTGAGTCCAGTAGCTTTTAATTTTGGCTGTTGCTTTCTTGGAAAGCTCTCTGGGATGAAGACATTGTTTAAAGAATGGACAGGATATGCTATGGAATGCACTCAAATATGGTAACTATTTTGATAATGTTTTCTTTAGTGCCTATTAGAGTTGCTTTGATGCTTGGGCTACTACAAATGCAACATCTTGAAAATATATTTATAATCATTCCTGAAGATAGTGAAGTCAACTGCAGCGATAAGGCCATTATTTTTGCTCCGAACACATAAATCACTCCCATATACAGATTATATTTCAAAGTGACATTTAGCATACTCATATGCTTTGTGGTTTGCTATTTCTGCATTATGTTTTCATGTTAGACATGAATACTGTTTCACTGCATTGTGAAGAGTGTATTTATACACACACTTTATTTGAGATTAAGTAAGCCATATGTTATATGCCTCAAAGTTTTGAAAGATGGTTTTCCTAACACATCCCTAAATCCTGAGAAAATGAATAGACAATTCTGTCATATCCCAGTAAACATTTTGGTTGAATAACAGCATTGCAAAATCTGGTTTGAATATGATTAATTTATATTTGTTTATTTCTCTAATGATTCATAGGAAAATATAGTACCAGGTCTGCTTCATATTTAGTCCTGAATATAAATCACATTCATTGAATATCCTTTCTTATATAATCACAGGATGACAAATGCCATGAGACTGTGGCCTTTGTAGATATTTTTAGTCTGCCAAAAGGCTTCTTTAAGATGGTAGACAGAACACTCATGAAGCCAGTGGGATCCAGCAGGACATTATGGCTCTTCCCAAACAGACCCGAGTAACATTTTTAAACTTCCAAGAATTTTAGGGGGTTGCATCTATAGACCATATGCAAGATAAAGCCCAATAATTCATTTCTGTTAACAAGATCCCAAATTTCTTTTCCCATGGAGTAGATGCAAGCTTCAGTCAACATGTGAAAAAATGCTATATCCCGTTAAAATGGATAGATGTCTCATTAATACCAGCTTTTGATCCCTTAAAATGCTATGCTACATAGCTGAAATGGATTAAATATAAAATAAAGAGATTGAACAAGAGCCTTTTTAATATTAAGTTAAATACAAACAGTGTATCATTTTAGAAAGCTGTGTTTATTACTGCCTTAACTGACCTAGTTTTAAAGTGTTATCATAGGTTTTATGTTAAAAAATATGATTTTAATACAGTGCTGTGCCCTTCCAATTTGTGGTGGCATAAAGAAAGCAAGTTCAACTCAAAAGGGGAAAACTATCTTTTCTTGGATCAGACTGCATTTGCCAGGCTTCAGATAGCTTCATTTTGATCCAACCTTCAAACCCCAATGCTTTTGCTTCTACCAGTATCTCTTCCTCAACCTTAATTCTGCTTTTAAGTCAAGGCATCAAGCCAGAGAGAGACAGAGAGCTGTGTAACTGTAGTGCTTGCCAAGAGTACTGTGCTGAAACTGAAATTTACTGAAAAAGTTTCATTTAATTGAATGTGAGCTGATCATTTCTTCAACAACCAAGAAAACAAACCGAGAGATAATTACCAGTAGAAGGACACAGTCGGCACATCTACATGAGCTGCCTACTGTGCAGTTGTAACTGCGCAGTACTTGCATAACCAAGTACTAAATGATTGAGCAATAACCAGCATTACTGCAAAGTAGCGTCCCGACATAATTGCCTAGTGATGTTTACTGTGCAGTAGCTCATTAATACTGCGCAGTAGCATCGTGTCACAGTTTGTGCCCAGTGATACTACTGTGCAGTAGTAACAAGAAATATCCTATACCCTGGGTGTATCAACATACACCCAGGGTATAGGATATTTCAAATCTGGTCATGCTGCTGTAAAAAATTAATTGTGACAGAGTCACAACTGAGACTGAGCACCTTGCAATGGTATAACTTGAATGTTGGTCATGCAGAGGAATAAACAGCTGCGGGGCAAATCTACTTATATTTCTGTAAGTTTAAACTGCCTAAGTAGAACTTCAAGAGTATGGTTGTATTTGGAATTTCAAGTTAAAAATGTATATTTAGAAACTGGGAAGCTTTATACATTTCCTGGCAATATCGTCATCTTTCTCTTTGTCAAGGATACAGCTTTCCAAATCAGAATATTGCAATTGCAGAATCTGGTGTGACCCACTAAGACTGCTGCCAGGAAAGATCATTATGTCACTAAATACTTCTGGTGGTTGGTATGTTTATTTCTCTTAGCACAGGGGGAGGATGAAGTCTCAGCTCCGTTTCGGAGAGCCCATTAGGAACCCCCTGCTTAAAAAAAATATATATTTGCACCCAGTTATACTCCCCTGTTCTTTGTTGTACCACACCCATTTTCAAGACATTTTGGTAATCATAGGAATTTGGCAGGTATTTGCAAGTTCACGTCAGCACTGTCCTTCTGCCCTGTGGAACACTACTACATAGCCAGAAGGTGTTCTGAGAGAGAAACCCTTGACCAAGTCCCCTCATATTCACCTCATTAACTTGACACACTGAGCTCCACTAAGACACAGTAATTCATGCCCACACCAACCTGGACATGTACATGGAAAGAGCAGTCCCTTAAGAAAAATGTTTGCTCTTAGGATAGAAGTAACTCCTTTTTCACAATCTTACCTGAAGATAACTACAGGTAGAGAGTAGGAGCAGTGAGATGGGGGTGGGCTTCTCAGAAATTTGCTATGGGTATGTTTTACACACATAGGCAGCGGATACTTACTAGTTGTCATCAGTTTAGGTGGATCAGTATAATAGTTGAAGAGCCAAGCATGGGCAAAGAAGAACCAGACCGCATTTTGATTTAAGGCTATGTATCTTAGAAGCTCTTTGGTTAAACATTCCCAGTTTAATATTGTTAACCCTGCACATCCTTAGTGAATCACAATTTATTTTTCAGTTTTATGCTTACTTATATTATATTTTTTACTTACTTACTTTATTTTTTTGAAGTCAATTTCATCTTTAATATCTTTTCATGTCTTGCCCTAATCACAAAATTGCCACATATAGACTGTACATAGAAGATAACTGAATAAAGATCATAATTTTTATAATTCAGTCAAACACCAAAGGAAAGAGAGGTGTCTCAAATGTGCTTCTGAACCTGTAATCAACTCATGAAACACTAAAGAAAGCCCAAGCTAACAGTGATATCTTAACAAACATTTTCTGGGGAATAATGAAATAGTAGTCTTTAGCTTATCCACATTTGTACGACAACCTAAGACAAAGTAAAGTCATTGCTGTAGCCTTGTCTATAGAGAGGTATTACTGTACTGGTGTATTACTGTACTTTGCTAGCATGACTAACACTGATATAAATACCAGTGCAGATATGCTGCATTTTAATACATAGTGAAACAAGTGTAGACAAGGCCTATAATAGAAATTCTCCCAGTTTTTATTTCTGTTGATTGTAATAGTCTCGGTAAAAGATTAAATTTAGTCTTTACTTGGTAGTAGTGCTCACTTTTGACTTGCAAATTGAAAAGATTTCTAAGTTTTCCTTGCAGTTCAAACTAAAATCATAATAGTATCTTCAACTAAGATACAGACATTGAGCCTCTCTTTATAGCATTCTGGTTTTCTATGCCAGGAGCCCTGGCTCAGCAGTATCATTATAAATTTCAAACTCCTAAATTAGAAAGTGGTAGAGGTGAAAAGGGATGGAAACATAACACACCATTATTCATCAAGTGAAATCTAATATTGGATGAGAAAACTACCAAATACTTTATACTTAGTCTTGACCCTTCTTCTGTAAACTGCATAAAGAAAGGGACTTTCAGCTCCCGACTCCTTAGGCAGAAAGAGATGCCCCTTGGATCACCTGGTGAAGCTGGTCACTTGAAAGCAAGAGAGACTTGTGCACCAAACATCTGTTGGAAGAGTATGAAAGGCACAGATAGCAAGTGCAGTCCCCAGATGGAATACTATACTAATTACTTATTTTTGCTCAAATGTCTAGCAGACACAGCTCTCCCTAATTCATAAGTGCGCAAGGCATTTTCAAACCAGGTAATTCTTCCTATTGTTGACACTTTTCTATTGATTTTAAATCTAGCAGTAGTGACTTAATGGCAAGAGAAATCAATTCAAAGAAGAGGAAGCATTTAAATAATGACTTTTCCATCCTATATAGTTCCTGTATTTCTGGAAAGAGTAAATTGGTGTGGTGGAGGTTCTTTCTTGATCCAGAAGCAGGAACTCTTCATCTGGAGCACCTTATATTAACATGTGAAAGAACAGGCTTTACAAAAACAACAAGAGAAATCTGCTGTTTTCTTATTTCCCCTACTTAGCGCCTGGCTGGATTCTCTTGTCCTAACCATTGGTAGAATTCCCCTACCCTTCATCTCCAACCCAGTAAGTTTCCACATGACATTTTAAGGCTTGGATTTTATTTAGCACACTAAATTATGCAGCAGTTCAACCAGTTTAAAATATATAGCTAACGGAAACTCATTACATTCAAAGGATTTTTTGTTTGTATCTTGAGTGGTAAAGTACCAATTTATCTTCTACTTTTGATATGAACTTTTTGACCAAGTTGTTGAAACAAGCCAAGCCTTTGTCTCTTTCAAGAGATCTGAAGTCTTGTTTAAAATATATCAGAAATCTTCAAGACTGAGGCACACCTATGTTATCATAGTCTGAGATTAGCTAGGAGCTGAAAACAGGAGATAGACCATAAAGGAACCATTGTATGGGAAGCAGTAGTATACAATTATGTATTTATCGAGGATTGACTGTTCTCTTAATCTTTTATCAAGCTTTGTCTCAAAAAAAGTATGGTCAAATATCCAGGCCATACCTTCTTTCAAGTTCATCCTTCATTTGAGTCTCAGATATAATACATCCTTCTGTATAATACATACAGACACTTCATGCTTTTTTTTTATCTCTGTTCCCCCCTTGTGATTTGGCTAAATTAGATTTATAAATAAATAAATAACTATCAGGCTGATTTCTATTACTATTTCTTTTCACAAGAAAACTCATGGGGTTACTAAAAAGAAGAACTATTTATTAAGCAGAGTATCAAAAGAAAGATAGCATTTTTATGTATTGCCAAACAATTTAGCTGTTCTGGATACATCTTGGTTTGCAAGAAGACAAAAAGGGGATGTGAATAATTGGTTTTGCTGTTATCTGTTTCTCATAAAGAAAAGGCAAGGGGCAAAAGTGTGTGCTGTGAAAAATCTTCATTCCACAGATGTTAAGTTTCAAGGCATCATAATCACAGTAGCTTTTTGTTTTTTTTAAACTGACCTTCTTTACAAACTTCTCTAGACCCAGGAATAAGTTATCAAATGACCTTCTAAAATTGGAACTATGCAAACTTGCAACCACATGTAAATCAGCTATTAAGGGTACAATACAATATAGATCCTCAGCTGGCTAATGGCTTTGGAAGATGAAACTTCAGGGACTGCTTTTTGTTTTTGTTTAAATCTGGCCTGCAGAATGTTCACATCAAGTTGATTAAATACAGTGTGATGAGCTTGTTATGCAAGGTAAACCGGGAGCACAGGTTTACTGACCTTTATTGCTCAAGTCAAAGCATGGCTTTGCCAAACTTTTTCATCTAGGATTTTGCTTTATGATAGGCTCAGTTAGTATAAAGACTGGGGTTGTATTTTTCCGGTTAAGTCTGGGCAATTTAATTTAAAGCATCATGTCTTATTTGTGGAAAGCATGACAGTGATAGCTGCATAGAAGTCTTTAAAATAAACAGTTATTATTTTAATTGATAATTTAATTGCACTAAAATTGGCAGTGTAACTTTCATGTTAAGGGTTCAGAAAAAGTCTCCTTTGCAATGTAATTAACATTGACCAGGATTCTCAAAAACTTCTTCATCTCATGGACAAAAGAGCCTGTGTTCTCTGTGTGGTGCTTAGAGAAACTAGAGGATTCAGTATTTAAGGCCTTTTCCCAAGTCCCGCATGTTATGAATCCAGTTGAAAGAGGGCGCCATGGAACTGTTTCAGTGAAGCATATACAGCTTGCTTACACCTGTGCTTAGCAGCAATTACCTACATCTGTGCTTTAACTGACCTTCCCTGCTTGCTTACTTCTCTGCCTATACTTAATGCATTTTGCTGAATGGGGATGGATTTAATTATGTGTTCATAGCCAAGCAGGACCTTGAATCTTTTGCTGAATCAGGGATTCTCTCTCATTAATTTTCTATTCTTCATTCATCCTTGTTTCAATACCTCACATATTTTAGGAGAAGACACTCAGGATTTCCATTTTTCTCCTTGTTCCCCAACTGGGGAAAAAATGCAATAATTATTATTTCAGGGGCACAAGTATGTTTTACATTATGCCATGTGGGTAGAAAGATTCATGATCTCTCATGCTCTGGGAGGAAGTTCCACAGTTATAAGGCAGCTGCTATAAAATCTATGTAGAATAAAAGTCCCTCAGGTGCTAAGAATCCTTAACAAAACTGTATTTGCAAGTGTTGCCTGGGGAAATTAAAAAAAAACCAAAAAAAAACCCCCAGCATCAACAGATAAGTAACATTTTTTCTTTAATCTTCTTTATAAATGGTGAAAAGTTAGATTTTTTTTACTGATATGATAACTGTCATGATATTTTTATACAAAGCTGCATGATCCCCTTTTCTCCCTTGCACCTACTTTTCTAAGCTGAGAATCAAAAACAAGGCATGTGAAATGAATTGGGGTCTCCATTCTCCATATACCAATACTTTTTCCTCTGGGGATCTCAACTTGTCATATGAAACAATAATTTTAGCAGGACATTGCTGATTTAACCCGTCTTAAATAAAGAACAAACTCAATCTTTGTTATCCAATACAGCTAGAGTAAACAAATGTGCAAATGGACAGTAGGAAATGATTTTGTTTTCATTGGAATAGTAAGGAGCTGAAGCATTTGTTTTTGAATGGTCAGCTCACTAGGATGATTAAAATTAGAATACCATCAAGTTGGTTTTCAGCATAAGAAAATATCCCTACCTCAATTACAGACAGGCAGGCAAAAGCTCTTCTGAGAGTTTGTGCACAGTGCATTCACAGTAGGAATTTATTTGTGCCTGCAGATAGCACTCAGGGAAATTTTTTCATTTGGAAAAAAATGTTCTTTGTTCAGAGGAGGGGTCTAGTTCCCAGATGCTATTTCCAGTGTTTGCATACTAATACATTTTATTATTCTTTGTGCATAGAAAAGGCCAGATGGAAATAAGAAGGTGGATGGTGCATGGGAGGATGGGGGAGTTGTATTGAGTGGAGAACCAGAGAAAGGTTGAGACATGGGGTGCATCCAGACAAGTGCACACATGTGGTATGTGGTGCTGCAGACTCATCTGCAGTGCTGCACACAGCACGTGCCACACACAATTATGTGCCGCTGCTATTTGTCCACAGGGAAACGCATGTGTGTATTCATCTACACCCACCCATGGAGGCTGGAATAAAATGGGACAAAGAGCTGAGGAGGCTGGCAACAAAGACTTCACAACCCCTGATGTACTCCTTGCAGAAACTGGTATAGAACCCCAGATTTCTGAGTCCCTGCATTCCTCTCTGTCACCCTGTATATGTGAAACTCACAAGCAAAATTAATACCATCTTCCTTTGAGATGATAAATCCCAGGCTTGTTGTCACAATACTTATGTGGGTTTGCAAAACCCAGAGAAATTCAGTTACTGCAGATGGGCTTCAAGATGCAAGCCAAGAAAGAGATGGCTGTGGAAAAACATAGGAGCCACAGCTCTGGTGGCTTACCACATAACAATAGCATATTGACATTCTCTATCAGACTTTTACCACTTGAGCTGGGTCCCTCGTGATGTCAGTGTCGAGTGTTGAAATGTATTTCCAATTTTCAACAACCTAGCATAATGTAATCTAAAAAATCTGTATTGTAGGCTAGGTACAGACATTCAAAAAGCCTGAGGCAGAAGTGATCCAAGTCTCATGCTTTAAGCATCCTAGGTTAATTCAGGAGGGAAGAGAATACACATTCACCCTTTGGTGGCAGAGGCAAGGAGACTGTCTGCACTGACACTCTGGAACAACTCTCAGTGTGCTCCACTCGCTCCCCAGGTCTGCTGGAGAGCACAGCTGAATAGATAGCTCACCCCTTCTTGGCTTCCAGTCATGGGAAAACAGTACCTCCCTGCTGCTCTGTTAGCCACAGAAATCAGAGAATCACAGAGAAACAGGGCTGGAAGGGACCTGCCTGAGTCAGGTTCAACACTATCCAAACCATCCCATACTAATCCAGTCTCTAAACTCTACATAAAACTACCCTCACCCCTGGCTCTAATCCCTGGGGCTCCCAAAGGGAAGGCAGCTGGGAGCAGGCTAGTCGGACAAGCAGCACACAGCTCTGGTTTTGTGTTCTGACTTTGGGGAAGGGGAAGGGGTTTCTTATGTGTAGGGCTTGGTTATGGCAGCAGCTGTTTTCCATGGTGGATCCTGGTAAAGTCATTTCTTATTGCAGCTTCACAGCTGAAGGCAGCAGTGAACAGAGGCTGCTGGGCAGCAGAGGGCATCTCTGCTTTGCCTGGGCTGAGCTCCCCAGGAGCTGCCAATGATTTTGGGCTCTGGGGAATCACTGGTGGGCAGCTCAAAGCTAAGTGAGGAAGAAAAGGAAGGAGTGAGCAACTGAGAGAGCAGGGGGTGGGTCACAAGACAAGCAAAGGCTGGGCTGTGGATGCCCAAAGGGCAGGATCCAGGCAGGGGAGCCTGTCAGCCGAATGCCGGTGCGGGTAGGTACAGCATGGGCATCTCCCAGGAGCCACAGTAGGGGTTGGAGGCACCTGTCCCACTCAGATCCATCACAGATAAGGGATGGTGAGAGAAGTACAGGGCAGGATTGCTGGGCAAGACTGGACAAGGACATAGACATGGACACAGACACCCCGCACTCTACTACAGCCTCCCACCTCCACTTCACTGCAAAGGGAAACTCTGCTCCTCACTACACACACACACACACACTTTTATCTTTATACAGGACTATGTTCATCTACTATTCCATTTGCAGATTTTAAGATAACAGGATTAAAAATAAAAGGTTAATTTAAACACATCTTTTAATTAGGATACAGCTTATACTTCTATACTAGACTACACTGTACTCAATTACTTTTATGTTTTTGTGATTTGTCCCTTTTTACTGATAGCTGCAGTTCTTAATGATGCATAGCACATGTGATTATCTTATTATATTACATGAACTGAATAGCCAAAGTAATTCATGGAGAAAGTGCCCTTGAGAAGAAAGCCATTGCTTTACCTTTATCTGGTTCAAGATTTTATTGGAAGATTACCAAATCTTATGTAATGTTTACATACTTTTACAAAAGGTTATAAACAATAATACTTTCTAATATATGCACATTTCTGAAAGCAAGTTTGTTAGCTCTTACAGAATATCTTTTAAAATAAAGGGCTAGATCTTAAGTATTTCTACTTATCCCTGTGGAGATTCATTAATGTCCCATTAATGTTTAAGAAATAGGCAATGTGCTTGGCTTAGTTCTAGGGTGAGAAAAGAGGGTGGGAAACCTAATCTCAATAAACAAAACAAAACTGGAAAATATACAATAGAAAAAAACAATCAAAGTGGAAAAAAACTGACTGTGAACAAGATGAGGTTGGAAATAAGGGAGTTCTAACCATCAGAGCAGTGAGGTACTGAAGTAGCCTTACAATAAAAGTACCACGGACAAAACAACTGCTTTCTTTTAGGATGCAGCTTGATCGGTTTATGAAACAGGCCTATATGATGGTGTTGCCTGCAGTAGAAATGTTTAGACTCATCTAGGAGGTAGTGTGCTTAGTTCTATAACCTAAAGTTTTGAGCCTTCTTCTCCATGTAGTTGAAGGGGAGAACGTAACAACTAGCCCTTTACCTAGAAGGCTGTGCCCTATGGTTAACACTTTTGTGAGACTGCTTCAATACATTGGATTGATTCTTCATTAGACCTGCTCTAGTGTAGCATTCCTCTCTTTGGTGTGATTAATCTAATGGCTTGCAATAAAGGTAAAAATTGATATGACCTATCGATGGTGTTTGTTAAAATACACAGAAAACATGACTCAAAGAATATACATCCTTCTGAAAAGTTGTTTGCCTCATTTGCCATATGGTCTAAATATTGGAAGTATCGGATTTCAATATGAAAATGAGTCTTCAAGCTACCGTAGCTCAGTACTTGTTGGTACATGTACCAGAAACATTAGATTTTGAATAACACTTTCATAAGTAGCTTGCAAGAAGCAAGGACTTCTTAGGGTGATATTTTTAATTGGACCAACTGGTCTCCAAAACTTTCTCTAACTACATCCAAACAACAAAGTTGGTCCAATAAAAGATATCACCCTAAGAATTCCTTGTCTCTTGCATACTTTCCAGACCATCACAGCTGTGACATCACTGTTACACTACCAAAAGTGGCTTGGGCATTTAAGAGTTTATATCCCTCACATTTGGGCCCTCATAACTCTCTCGGTGGGATAATCAAAAGTCACTGGTCTTAAGAAGCTGCTCATGATTCACTGATGCTAGTCAAATTCTAATCAGTATGAGTTCTCAATAATCTGTCCGCTGTTTCTAGATGTGTGCCCTTAATTTGGAAGCTTAATCATTAACACCATAAGAGCAGCCAGAGCCAATTGCTCTTCTGTACTGAATCTAGGTTACAAGCATGGCAAACTAAAAATATGTATATACATCTATCCTTTTTCCTAAATCAAAAGTCATTATAATCTCATTCCATCAGAAATTGCTATGAGTGTATTCATTTTCCATTATTCTTAAAGCTGGCTCCATCTGTTTACTAAAAAAAGTCTAGAAGCAACAATCTTCCAATAGACTCATCATTCAAAAGAGAAATATAGCTTTTATGGTGAATTAATCATTATGGAATAATTGCTGGAAACTTATTTTCTTTCTTTTTCCACAATATTTAACTATTCCACTGCGTCTTAAAGGAAACTAGAAATCAATGAAATAAAGGACTGTTTCCATGAAAGCTACTGTATGCTTTTGAGCCAGAGAGAATTTTTTTCTCTAAGATAGTATGCAAAGAAGACGAATAGACAGTGACCAGACTAGGGAGAGAGGGATTAAAACAGGAGTTGTCAATCCTTTTCCACCATGGCCTACTGCTTACAACCTAGAACTCCACTGTGCACCATACCCTCACACCTCCTCAGCAATCAGCAGATGCTTTAAAAGGAATAGACTTTTAAAAAATTGCAGGTGCTAGGACCATTGCAATCCTGCCTCTGCTGCTGCAAAGAGAATAAACTGAACGCAGCAGGAAATATGACTCTTGGTATACCTCCTCTCCTGCCATAGCTGAAGCATGCTGCCAGTTCCCTGAACAGTTACAGGCTGTATCCAGTTTCTTCATGGGCTGGATCCTGCCCAGAGGCCTTTGGTTGCTTACCCCTTGATTAAAAGAACTAAAGATATGTTTCTTGGTTAAGAGGCAACAGAATGGTCTGAAGTATTATTGGAGACCACACTTAATGGTTGAGGTCTCCAAAACTCTTTTCAGTCCTTTGTGCTAATGCATGGATAAACAAAAAGAAGAAAATGGATTGATTTAATGTTTTATCATACCCCCTGTCCTCCAAATCCATCTGATAAAGTTCTTATAAACATTAGGGGCTAAAAAAAAAAAAAATCTAGCGTAAATATCAGGAGGAGAAGTTTCTTGAGGGTGATATGTACTAAGCTCTAAAGGAGCAGACAGAAGTGGAAGTTTTTGCCCAAATTGGCCACAGAAACCAGTTTATTGCTCTGACCAGCTGCAGGCAGCTTACAAAACAGCCAGTCAGGTGAAAATCTGACCCCTCATTGCATGAGGTAGGACATAAGGACGTTTCAAAATGTAGCATCTTTTGTAAAGTGTCTGGGAGCTCCCAGACTTTCAGAACGGGAAGGGGGAAAGGGAGCAGAGGGAGTTCAGTCTGGGGTTTTTTCAGTCCCCCCTGGAGGGTGGGGCAGATGTATTGGAGTTCCTCCAGAGTCCAGGGGGCTCCGATTCACCTGCTCCACCCTTCAGCACTGGCAGAGTGCCCTGGCCACTGCTATGGGAACCTGGCTGCAGGCTCCCAGCTCTAACTACTTTCCCCTCACCCAGAAGCACTAGTGAACTTCTGCTTGGTCTGGGGTAAGTTTGTAACTCAGAACGCTTTGCAGACATTGTTTGGAGTTACAGCTGGGAGCTGCACTTCTGTCTGCACCCTAAATTCATTTCCAAAAGAAGAGAATGGGGAAGCCCTACGTATAGTTCTGGCCTTTTCATCTGATAGTAATTCTAGTTCTAAAAAAAAGTTCCAATCAGCCCTCTCTTCAGCCTCCTGATGCCTAGTGTCTAGAGACATTTATAAAAATACCTTTTTGTATTGTAACATGCTAGAGATCCATCATATAGGAGAAGACTTGATTAATCATGCGAACTACATGCGAACTGACATGCTTAACACTGTGTTGCATCCATTTGTATAAACAGCAAAATGTATGTCAGCACTGGGAAAATGCTGTTGATGTGCTTTTGAACTAAAACACCTTTGCCATTTTCATCTTCCAAAAGCTCCTGGCATTGTGTTGCACACACATCTAAAAATGCTCTAGATGCAGAAAGAAAATCATAATTCAAGACCCTTTCAGTTTACAACCCTATCAATGCTGTCAATGTAAGAAATTCTTTCTAAAGCCTTTGCTGCTCTTTTCTGACTTACTTGGTGAGCTGTTGGGGATCAGAAGCTTTCCCCCAAGCCCTGGGAGCAACAGAAATTGAGCTTCCAAATCCATTTTTGTATATGAATTTCCACAATAAAAGCATTTTAACTATTTCAAAACAATTGGGGTTGGAAGGAGGGAGGGGTGGATTCCTTTCCACTGACATTTTTGAAAATGTTGAAAACTTATTCTCAAAAGTAGCTAAATATGGTTATAGTTTTGGAGTCTCTTTCAGAGCAGAAGTTCTGACTTTTGGTCGGTTGTAATTTTTAGGCCTTGCTCAGCTTAACGGTGAGCATTTACTGACACCAAAAATGGCAGTTACATTGACTAGAAACTGTTCTCACAATAGAGTCTGGGGTAGTTACCTTGAAGTAAATTAGTGGTATGCCTTGCAATAACACTGTACCACCTAAACAGGAGGCTTGTTGCTAACATAGATGAAGTTATGAGATTGATAGAAGAGTGAATAATCTTAAAAGTTGGGTTTGAATGTCTGGTCATTCATCAAGTACAGGGGACAAAAGTGTACTAAAATAGAAAGATAAAAGGTAGAAAAATAGTTTCTTAAGTGCCAGCGGAACTATATTAATAAACCCGTATATAACAATATTTGTTACAACAAATGTTAGAAAGCCTAAACAGCCCATCAGAGTACTATAGGATTTGCGAATAGCTCAAATATTTCTAGTAGTTTACAGTAAAATAAATAAACGCATTAATAGTTAAGCCAAAATAGAATTATCATTTATTTAACAACATTTATTTTAAATATCCTAGGTGAGTACAATTACGTGTGTATCACACACATACATATGCATACAAAGAATTCAATAAAGAAAGCTGAAAATACAAATTATCTGGGCATTTTTTAGTTCACAGTGATTTGGTTTATCATATATAGCTGTATGTATCTCTTGTCTGGCAAGTTCTGTGATGCAGGGCTGCCCAACTCATATGGACATGGCTACCTAGGGAGTTGCTGCCAAGTCCCACTGGGATATCACAAAACTGAATTCAGCAGCAGTGCCAGCCTCCCCCTGCAGCAGTGCTGGCCTCATTCCCTAGCATCTCCCTAAGTGCCAACCTGACTCCTGTTGCTGGCACCCTTTTTAACAAAGTGCTCAGGGCTACTGTCTTAGTTGCCCACCAGTTGTTATGCTAATATAACCAGAACTCATGGAGTAATGTGTAGCTGTTGCTCACTCCACTATCACCAAAAGATGTTCCCAATGGAGACCTCAACTGTGGTAGGGTTAGAAGTGGCACTGTAAACCCTCTGTGTTCTAGCTCTGCTGACAGTGGCTCTGGGATCCATGGGAGTAAATACTGTTGCCTTTTATCCCACCAAAGAATGTCCAGCACTGTGGGCCACGTACAGCTCATAGCCACCAACTGGATACCCCTACTGTAATATATAAACATATCATTAAAATATAAAGAAAACCAAAATACTGATCAAGAAATATATAATTAAATCTGGCTCTTGAATATTTAAACGAGGAACATGTGACCCAAATTAATTTCCAAAAGGATAGAAAATAGGTGGGGGGAGGGAGAATGGATGCTTGACTTCTATGCAAGCTCAAATCAAAGATGCTCACTCATTTTGTCTTGACTTCTGTATTTGATTTGGATGGGATATCTGAAGAATGTACAATAATTTAGCAAGCAGAGGGATGTAGGCTGCTAAGATAGTCTGGAACAAAACTCAAAGATACAAAAAAAAAAAGTAAAGCTATTGGAAACAGTGGTAAATAACAACAGCGACAGCATAAGATTATTAATTGTGAACAATGTGACTGCGCAATTCAAACAAATTCAGATATACTCAATAGGAAGAAAGAAGTATAAGCAGCTAATAAAGTAAATTAAAAATCGATCCTAAATTATTTCATTCAATTCCAATCAGACTAAGAACAATTTAAAAATAAAGTTTGCCTATCATTATACAAAATGTCTTAGATTAATCGTCTCTGTAGTTTTGGCGGGTTTGAAAGTGTCACAGTGCTGAAAAATATGCTTGTTCCATGGTACAATATTATCAGCCTTATTAGAAGCACTATGATTATAAATAATGTCAAAAATGGTTTTCTTAATAAATATAAATTTTCAGATTCAAAAATCTTATAACAAAATCACCATACTTTGTGCATCACTGAAATGATCAAAACAAGAAGTCTATGTTTCCATATGAAAATGTTTTTCTTACGTATGTTGCCATAGACTAAGTATGGAATTTCTAGAAATCTCTACCTTTTCAGTAAACTAGACAACTTTCTATGGGGTTTTTTTTCCTGAACATTTTTAATGGGGAGGGAGAAAAAGGTAGAGCCATGATGTTGGGTTTACATTTAAAATGTATAATGGAGTTGAGCACCATTCATCATCCTATTTAGTTACCCTGAACTTCAGAATGACGACATCTGGATTGTGTCCTCATAGCTGTGCTACGCTGACACTTCAAACAAACTCTGTCAGGAATGGTAAAGAAGTACTACTTAAAACCACCCTACAAGGAGAATAATCTGCAAGTAAACAAAAGGCTAAGAGACTCATTACACTGGAAACATTTGAAGTTCTTTGGAGTTTTTTTTCCTTTTCCTGGCCTTAACTTATTGAACCCTTTAGTTAAGACAGCCTAAAGGCACTAAATTACAGATGGTGCTCACTCATATGAAAATTGAAACCTTCCTGCATAAAGGTAATTGTTTCCAGTTGATACATGCAACATATGATATAAATCTGCCCATCATTTCTTGAATTAAAATAGCTCGTATATTCTTGAGAAGGGAACCTCCTAAAATCCACACTGTCTTGGGATAGCTTATGTGGTATTTCTTCCACAAATACTCCAACTTGAAACATCAACACCATCTACATTAATTCTGGTGGAAAGGAATAAAAGTATCAACTATTCCTTATTGATAATCTGTAATGGAGAAATAAAGATGATATATTTGAACACTGGATATCTATGAAAGGAATGTACGTTTTCCCTCATGTTAGTGATTTGAGATAATAACACCTACAGAGTTGTGGATATTCTGAGTAGCTGATGACCAGATAACTACAAGCAGACAAACTATAAATGTTGTGGAACAAGAGCTATCATTTTTCAATGTGTTTGTACAGCACCTAATGCAAAAGGGCCTTGATCTACCATTGGGGCACTTGTTATTCTAATGAATTACATTAAAAAGCTACATTAGAAGAAAATTATAAAAGGTAAAAAAGTTTAGCTTTCAAAAGTTAGGACATGCCAGAATTTAGGTTTCCAGTACATTTGGGTCAGGTACAGACGTTACACGTAAACCAGTATAAGTGATTGGAAACTGTCTAAACCTGTAACAGAACAAAAGTTCACTGTGCAAAGACTGATTTAAAAATGGTAGAACCTGATCTAAGATAGACCTGGATGGACATAGTATCAGACCAAATCAGTTTAAGTTAAACCAGTCTATTGAACTTCTGTACCAGATCCCCTCCTGATTTAAGTTAGGTCATAGTCCACCAGCATCCAAAGTGTCTTTGTGGCCCACTGAGTTTCCCCTCCCCATGGAGGAACTTGGCTGCTTCAAGCTGTCAGCTACAGGGTGGGGGAGAGTTGTGGGAGAGGAGGGGACATTTGCAGCGCTCTATTTTTCTTTCTTTACACAATGTCCCTAGGTGGGGGCGAGGAGCAATATTCCACAGAAAGAGCAGGCCCCTCGGAGCTCTGGCCGATGGCAGGCACCTGGCAGTAGAGCAGGACAGTGGAAAGCAAGTAAGTGGTGCCTGGAAGCTGCTGTGCCCTGTGTTCATGGAGCCACCAGCTCCCTATGCTGCTGCTGCTGGTGCTGGCACATGGTAGGGTGCAAGGTCTCAGGGAGATGTGTGTGTATGTGATGTAGAGTGGGGTTCCTCAGTACGGGAGACAGGTGCTGCTCTGTGGGATGGTGGGGTGCTGGGTTCCTTCCCTGGCTGCTGGTATTGCAGGCTTTACCCAGTGGGGGTTATTTGGGGAAATGGCTGATGTTGGAGAGCACTGGGATACGTGTGTGTAGCTGATGGAGTGAGTGGGGGAAGGCTCCTTTCTTCCTGCTCCCCCCCACCTGGGCTATCCCCCATCACTTGTCTCACTGTTCCAGGGAATTGAGGTGCTTCTGTTTTGGGGGCAGTGAGGTGGGAAGGAACAGTTTAGGGAGGGCAGAGCAGGGCCTCACACCCTTCTGCCTTGGATCCTGGATCCCAAGTGGAGATGACAGCCCTGACTTCCCTCTGCAGTTAAGGCTTAGTGCCACCTTTGTGGGGAAGCAGCAATAAGTTGAGGCGGGTGGCTAGGACCTGTGGCTTTGCTTTCCAAACTGCAGAAAATAAGGACTCAGACCATTCCCTCCACCCAAGGGAAAGCAGCACCTGGGTTGTTCCCCACAGCTGGGTTGGTCAGTAGATGAGTGCCAGGGACCAGAGCTTTTGGAGCTGGGGTAAGATCTTGGCCTTGTCTTTTTCCCTGCTCTATTATTCACAGGAGCAAAAATAGATCCACCCTGCTCCTGATTGCTAGGAGAAGCACATGGGGGTGTGTAATTAATAGTGTGTTTCTATGTGGGAATGAGTGATGAACCACCTTCCACCACTGCTGTGGCTGTCCCTGGTTAATCCAAGCACAGGGGAAGCCTCACAGTCACTTCTACCCCACTCCAGCCATGAGCTATGGCTGTGCAGGGTACCAGTGGCAGTGACATGAAGAGTCCTTCTTCCAGCACCTGCTCCCTCCCCACTGTACTCCCACAGGTGTCTCCCTCTCAGGCCAGGACCAGGGGCTGGAAGAAAAAACCTGCATGCTACCACCACTGTCCCCAGTTAATGCAGACACAGAGGAAGCCCTGACCTGCCCCTGCCCCTGCCCAGTGTCTGTGCAAGGATTCTGGCTCAGCCAGAAGCAGCAATGGTGGCACACAGTTTCTTCTTTCCAGGGTCTGCTCCCAGCTGGCAGGTATTACCTGAGGGGATGGCAGGGCAAGTGAGAGCTGGAGCTAGAAAAAGGAAAATGCATGCCACTACCACCACTGTCCACAGCTGAGCCCAGTACCCCATACAGCCACTCCATACAGCCTCCCGCTGAAGCAGGATAGGAGTGGCACTTCCCCCCCCCGTCCCCACTTGGCTCCCTAGTTCTGAGGAGCAATGTGTTGCACTCCCCATGAGGAAATCCTGAATCCGCCCATGCCCACAACTAAATTCCAGAGTAAAGAGTCCTGCTGGGGATGTGTTTCAGCAGCAGTAGGGAGAGCAACAGCTATGGTAACTCCCACAGCGCCCCCCGCTGCTCCTCCCCAGTGCCAGACATGGATCCGGGTCTGGCCTGCAAGGAGCCCTACAGTCTGGCCCAAGGAGGCCCATACAAGTTTAACATGCCTGTTTCATGCCTACACTGCGCAGTGCCAAGCAGTGTGGAGACATCTGAGTTCTGCTAGGCAAAACTAGCTAATTATATTAGCATGGTGCTGCACCAAAGTGTACCCTAGTGTGAATCTTTGTGCTGCCATAGCTGGGTTGTTTCCAGAACTACCAGACCTAGTACAGTTTTTTCTAAACTGCACCCCAATGTGCATTGTAAATTTACGCAGAATTATTTTAAGGATCCAAAGGGGTTTTTCAGAGTATATTGTATATTGCTTGCTGTTTTTAAATTGTGCACAGTTGGTTCTTAAGCATCATTTTTCTTAAAGATAACTCGCTGATTTTTTTTTTAATAAACAAGCAAGTATCTCAGTAGCCTCAGAAATGTCCCTGAATCCTATATGGTGTCTATGATAGACCAATATGAACAGTGGGTGCATCTACACATCTACTGCAGGCCAAGTTTACTCTAGTGTAACATATACTTAGGAGTAAGGGGTTTTGGGTAGCTGGGGATTAGAGAGCAGATTTGCACCCAGTTCCCTGTAGCCCTGCAGTGGACCCATGCCACACCAGGGGAAGCTTCAGGCTCTCCCTGGATGCTAGCACGAGGGCTGGACCAGGACCAGGACCAGGAGACAGATGTCTCCTGGCTCAGGGAGGCTACCTGCTGCTGTGATGGGGCCAATGTCACTCTGCTCTGGCAGCAGGCAGTCCTGGCCCTGGCTCCCTGATCAGGAGCATGGAGCCTGAAAAGAGCTGCAGGGGAGGGACAGGTCTCAGCCCCTGACACTGATCCACCCGTGGGACAGCTAGGAGTTAGCTCACTGCTAGCTGCCCCACCAGTGAATTGGGGCTGTGGACTAGGACCTACCCCACCACTGCAGCTCTTTTCAAGCACCATGCCTTGATCACTTGATCAGAGCATGGGGCTGGGACCTACCCCTGACTGGAACAGTTCCTGGCCAGTCCCAGGCTGTGTGGGGAAGTCTGAATGTGCAGCCTGGAGCTAGTTAGGGACTACCCAAAACAGGACAGTCTCCAGCTACTTCCAGGCTGCACATGCTTCCCTGCATTAGTTTAGGGCTGGCTGGGAACTGTCCTAGTCAGGGAGGACCACAGAGCTTGGGTTGGGAGATATGGTCCTCCCAGTCCCACGCTCCCCAATCACAATGACAGAACAGGGGCTGGGAGATAAGGATTCCCAGCATCCACTCCCCAATCGCATACTGGGTGCAGTGGGCTCAGAGATCCCCGCTGCTGGGACAGAGGGACAGCTCTCTGCCCCCATGAGCTGCCTGCTGCTGGGGCAGGCTCCACCATAGGGGCTGAGGTGGGAACCATCTCCCACCCCCTGGTAGATGGCTGACCTGGAGCAGGTTTTGCTCCCAGTCAGGCATCTACATAACTCCTACAGAGCCATTACTACTCCTGAGTAAATTTGCTACTTGCATTTGCACAGTTGGTTCTTAAGAATAATTCTTCTTGACGATAACTTGCTGATTTTTTTTTTTAATAAACATGTATCCCAGTAGCCTCAGAAATTTCCCTGTGTCCTGGATGATGTCTATGATAGACCAACATGAACTGTGAGCGCATCTACACATGCAAGTAGCAAATTTACTTGGGATTACAGAGGTTTACTGTGAAGTAAGCAAGTGCACATGTAGATGCACATGCTCACTTCACAGTAAAATATGATAATGTGACATTAAGTGTCTCGAGTAGATGAGCCCAGTGTTTCACTTACCTCAGAGCAAAGTCTAATGGGCTTGTGATATCCAGGATCAAATTTTGGAGTGAACAGACAAAATATTTTGTGATTTTTAGACACACAAGGTGTTGTCATGCCCCTACATGTTGTCACTTAGGCCCCTGGCAGACATGCAAGTAAAGACACCATGTTATCTGATATGGGATCCACATAATCATGTTTCCCACCACGCCACACATGCATGGCAGGAAGTGTGATTGTGGGATTCACCACCAAATCCCAACACGTCTATTGCTGGTGCAGAAGAAGCCATGATGGGGGGAACATAGGATAGGAGATCCCAGTCTCACTGAGGTGTGCATCCACTCAGATGGGATCCCCAGTCTGGGCACATATGTATGGTATGATAGGAATGATAGGATGATATGATAGGAACCAGACACAAATGTATTACCCATTCATTGCATAAATGTGTGACTGGGTAACAATTTAGGATGTGGTTAATCACATCTTAAATGTAACATGTCAGAGGCCTTAGATATTCTAGGCACTTCAAGAATGGAAGGCACTAAAGAGATGGACGAACTAAGAAAAGAAGAGGTAACAGGGTATCCCAAAGAAAGGATAACAGGATATTTATTTAGAAAGATCTGTTAGAATTGGAAATAGTCTTGTAAAAGAGAGATTGATTTTTGATATTTAAAACTAGACAGGACAAAGGACTGCGGGGAAATAAATAAATCCTGTAATGGCAGAGGGATTATATATATATATATAATTTCAATCTGGTATCCCACAATGTTCTCATAAGAAAATTAGAAGACTGTGGGCTTACCTGTGAGACAGTCAGGTGAGTAGGAAGCTGGCTGCAGGGCAGGATCCAGAGAGTTCTAATAAATGGATCTGTCTCATCTTAGTGGGAAGTGGCCAGTGGTGTCCCAAAGGCATTGGTACTTGATCCAGAACTATTCAGCATCTCCATCAATGATTTGGATGTGGGGGTGAAGAGCTCACTGGCCAAGTTCATGGGCAACAACAACTTATGGGGAAGTGTAGTCATGATTGAAGATAGTCTGCAAATACAGGCGGACCTAGACAGGCTAGCAAGTTAGGCGGACTGGAACCAGATGAAGTTCAATGTTGAGAAATGTAAAATGCTCCACCTAGGGATGAGCAATCCCCTGCACACCTACAGGCTTGGCAATGCCAACCTGACCAGCACTATGAATGAAAAGAAATGAGGTAATAATACACCACAGCATGAACATGAGCCGGGAGTACGATGCTGTAGCCAGCAGGGCTAGCAATACCCTGGCATGCATCAATCGGTACATCTCCAGCAAAACCAAAGACGTGATTCTCCCACTCTACTTGGCATTGGGGAGACCATAGCTGGAGTACTGTGTCCAGTTCTGGGCACCACACTTCAACAAGGACAAGGTAAAGCTTGGAAAAGTCCAGGGGAGGGTCACCTGTATAATCAGAGACTTGCTTTGCAAGCCAAGCGAGGAAAGGCTGAGCAATCTGGGACTCTTCAGCCTGAAAAAGAGAAGGCTGAGAAGGGACTTGGTAGCAGCTTACCACTAAATCAAGGCATATGTCAAGAGCTCGGTGTACAACTGTTCACCAGGGCACCCTTGCGGAAAACTAGGAGTAATGATCACAAACTCCTGGAAGACTATTTCAGGCTCAACATTAGGAAAAACTACTTCACAGCTATGGTGTCTAGACTGTGGAATAAGCTCCTTCCAAACCTACCCTGGAAATCTTCAAAAGGAGACCATTTGGTCACCTTGCTAGGGTCACCTGACCCCAGTTCTCTTTCCTGCCTGGTGCAGGGGGCTGGACCCGGGCGGCTGGACCTTCTGAGGCCTTACAATATATGAATCCATGAATATAGGCAAATGAAAATAATGTTTTTCTCACAAGTTCTACAACTAATTTCTGTGCTTCTGTGATTCAAGATATGCCTATCCTATGTACATGTTTCCATTTCTCTCACTGCCACTAGTTTCCACTACTGCATATTCTTGCTCCAGCTCACAATCTTTTCAGAAAAAAATGTAGGCTTTCTTTAACTTTCCTTGATTTCACTATGCTGTTGCACAGAGGAAGAGGTAAAGTATCATAGTATCATAGTATCTAGGGTCAGAAGGGGCCTAAAGTAGGCCATCTAGTCTGACCCTCCGCTAATGGCAGGAATGAGTGCCAGGGTCACAGGATCGCAGGCAAGTACCTATCTAATCTACTCTTAAAGATGCCCAAGGTAGGAGCAAGAACAACTTCCCTAGAAGCTGGTTCCACATCCTAGCCACCCTAACTGTGAAGTAGTGTTTCCTAATGTCTAACCTAAACCTGCTCTCCAATAACTTGTGACCATTGGTCCTAGTTACCCCTGGTGGTGCCTGGGAAAAAAGTGGCAGAGAGCATCTTGTACAACCAATATGCTTTAATCTCAAGAGTTTGCATTTTCTGAGAACAGCTAGTACACGATTGTAGTATAGTCTCAAGTGTAATGTAAAGTGTACTTTTCTAATTGTATAGTGTACCTCTTCAAAGTAGCCAGTGACCACCTATCCTGTGGTACATGGGAAGGCCCTAGGGGACACACACAGGCAAGTGGGGAAGGAGTGCTGCCATCCACCACCATGCATCACTACCTCCTAGGAGCAGGGCCAAGGGGGGCCAGGGCAGTGGCAGCTCTCTGCAGGCCACATCACCACATCCAGCCACTGGGGATATACTTAACAAAGAGTTGAAAACCCTTGTTGCAGACAAAGCTACAAAGGGGGCTCTACAAAAAGGGAGTACTTTTGGAAGTACAAGGATATAAAGCCCAGAAACACCCAAAGAAAATAACCAAAAAAATCAGAGACATTTGTTAGAGACAAATGTTCAACCTTGTATGAAATTAACTGTTACTTTCAGTAATACAAGCTGTATTTCAAAGTTGTGTATTTATGTTTTGAAAAAAAACCCTATATATCCGTCTTTCTGTTGCTTAAAAATGTGGCCAGTTTCATTCTACCATGCTGCTCATTAATAAACATCAGCTTATTTTGCTAAGTAGGTCTTTTTCTAAAGACAGGATTAGAGATGGACAGAAGTCTGATTATGACTTGACTGAATGGTACATGTAGCTAGAACACTTAAGAAGTTAAAGCAAAATAGGAATCAGGACTGCTAAGTCCCATTCCAGGTTGTCAGCAAATCACATCTGTCACATTTAGTCACCTTTAAAACAGAGGTCAGTATTTGACTGCGTACCTCAAAGCATTTTTGTGAGTTTAATCAGTGCAGTAACACAAACCTATCCCACCCACCTACTGCCTCTGTTTCCCTTTACCTTGTGCCCATTCTTCTGGCCTTCAGCCTTTGGATTTTCTAAGGGTGTCTTTATACCCCCATGCTGGCAGCGGGAAGGCATGTTTTAACTACAGCAGCTCCGAGAGCCTCTCTAATTAAAGTGCCACAATGTCTCATGTGTTTGGCATCCCACACTTCAAAATAGCAGTGGGGATGCTTTAACTAAAGCTCATTTGATGAGCTGTCATTATGAAGCACAGGGAGGCTGAATGCACGAGATGTGGAGGCTACTGAATCATGCTAATTAGCACACTCCAGAGTACCCGATTATTCGAGTAGTAATAGTGCACTGCAGCAGTACCCCCACATGTGTACAGGCACTCTATAGGATTTTGGCCTCTGGTTAAGTCACATGTAATGCCCTTGCTAAACACACCACAGACCTCTTCTATCTTGTGCAAGTTGGTCATAAACCTCTGGAGAAAGAAGGATTTTTTTCTCTTCCATAGCTCACTGCCCGAGTACTGTTAACCCTGTGCTCTTCACCACCTTCTACTCTCTACTCCTTTCCCACAATATTTAGGTTTTAGACCTAAAGCTTATATTAGGCTTTCTACACCATGTCTGCTTCCTATACTCTAAGCCAACATATTTTTCATCATTTTTTCTTGGCTCTCCCCTTTCCTAACTGAGATAGAAACTGCTCTAAGTTGTCCCATTAGTCCCAGTTCCTAGTCATCTGCTCCCTTATCAAGTGACTATGCTTATATCTTTACCTGAGAAAACAAGCTAAGTATGCTAAGCACCTGCGCAGTTGAGCTCTAACTCTCTTAGGCTAGGTACAGACAATCAAAAGCCCAAGTTGGAGTCAAACTGAGTTCTAAACTATGCCACTTACAGAAAAGTGCAGATAGAAGCAAACAGAACACACATTTGCTCTTTGGTGAGGGGTACAGGGGAGAAGGGGGAAGGGGCAAAACTTAGACCGAGTATCGCCATTTTTAAGCTAGTCAATGTGTGCTGAACTTCTGTTCTGTTATGGGTAGAGACCAGATTCTGAGCAATTATAATAGTAAAAGTGTGATATCTATACCTGGCCTTAAAGGCCAGGCTAGATTCTATCCTGGCTACTCAACATCTCATCTTAAAATGCGGCTGAAACTGTTATATAAAAGGAGCTGTACAACTGTGAAGTCTTATTTTTAATACTAAACAATACTATTTACAATATCATGGAAAACATTTACAGTGCAACTGTAGACAGAATGCCACACTGAGAGAAGATGACAACAGACCACAGGATATCAGCTAACAAGGAAAACCACAACATCTAAAAAAAAAAAAAAAAAAAAATCACCTGATCTTCCTACAGTCCTGAATATGAAATTAGACGGGGCCTTCTGTGCTAGAGTTCCATCCCCCTGCTGTCAGACAACCATTTATGCAAAGCTCCAGAAAGTCATCCTTTCTAAATTTCTCTTCACCACATCTACAAGGCACAAAACCAGAAACACCAAGAACACCCAGCAACCTGCTATGGATACAAAACAGGGGAGCAAAGTTCTGGAGGGGAGTCAGGTTAAGGACACAGACCTGCCATCATTTTGTGTTTGCTAGACACATTTCCACCCAACCTTCAGTTTGTTTTCAGGTGAGTAACACCACCTTTGCATTGCTCAGAGAGTCTAAGCACTAAACACAGTGTTTACAAAGTGTTTTAGATTCCATCCTAGCTATTCAGCATCTAAATGTTAGGCACAACAATGATTAGTCTTTTGGCACGGAAATACCTTTCTACATCTACTGGAGTACTACATCCAATTTTGGGCTCCACAATTCAAGAAGGATGTTGAGAAGCTTGACAGAGTCCAGAGGAGGGCCAGAGAAGAGGCCTTATGAAGAGAGACTGAGAACCATGGGACTCTTCAGCCTGGAAAAGCGCAGGCTCGAGGGGACCTGGTGGCTGCTTATAAGTACATAAGGGGAGTGCATTGGAATCTGGGAGAACGTCTGTTCACCAGAGCGCCCCAAGGAAAAACAAGGATCAAAGGTCATAAACTCCTCCAAGACCGTTTTAGCCTGGACATAAGAAAAAATTTGTTTACTGTCCGAGCCCCCAAGACCTGGAATAGACTCCCTCCAGATGTGGTACAGGCACCTACACTGGATTCATTCAAGAAACGCTTGGATGCTTATCTTGCTGGGATCCTTTGACTTTAGCTGATTTCCTGCCCCTGGGGCGGAGGGCTGGACTTGATGATTTTGAGGTCCCTTCCAGCCCTAACGTCTATGAAATCTAGCTTACAAAACTTGCTGCTAACACGGTATGATTGATTTATTTTGGTGAAAAATCAGATTAGCATCAGTTATAACACAGAAAAAGATAGTTGCAACCGTATTCATGGTGAGATACTGTGGAGGAGGTATGGAGGTGATCAGGTTAATATATATCCTTTTAATGCAATTAGATGCATTGGCAAGAAGATGTACTAGTAATTAGATATATTGCCATGAAGCCAGTTTATTTTGACATAATCAATAGTGAAAAATTAATGCTACCAGGCACTAGCTAGAGTATTTAATTAGCATCATGTGCCATGTAAAGCAGCTTTTGGATGGAGTTAAAAGGACCTCCCTGGCTGGAGGATATAAATAGAAAAAGAAAATGCCATTTTGCCTCCATGAAGTTTTTAAATTAACTTTCTTTTAAAAACAGCACAATACACAAAGTGAAAATGAAAGTTGATTAATCAGAATGCTTTCTTCTTTTGCAGCTTTATATTAATCTCGCCTCTAGCTCATGAGCAGAGGATTATAAGATTTTAAGAAACATTGTGGGGGAAGGGGAAAGGAGCTTGCTCTTCTGAGCCAAAGCAGGCATGTGAGCTTAAAAAACGTGTCTGAGCATGTTTGGGTTATTTCAGTTTAGCACATTATTCTTTCTCTAGAACTTAAAAATCATATAAGGCCAAATAAAACCTCCAAGTACAAGACAAAGTCAAACCATCATATCTCCAATGATTTCTAGAAGCCCTTCTTTCTGATCCAGTTGCCCCATTGGCACCAAAATGACAACTTTAAAATACACCATCATGGATTTTAGAAGCTAAGTCGTTTGGATTTCTCCCTGATCTGACATCCATTCTATACACGCAAGCTGGTGGCAGTACACTTTAACCTCCCTAGGCATTTCATTGCTGACCTCATGGTAGCTACTCTTAGACAACAAAACTTTAAAACCAAATTTGAATGGGATATTGTAGAACAAGAAATCATCTGCAGACTGGACTGTATTATGTGTGGTCTAAACCAAGACTAAAGATTCTTATCCTATTATCTGGATTAGTTTCTGTAACCCCCGTGCCCCTCAATGGTTTGTTTTTCTCTCTCCCACCCACCTTGTTCTTCTCAGCAGTGCCCACTTTTTTCCTTCCCTCACCTTTCCTGCTCTTTGTATTTTAATCACTGCTTTCTGTTTAGAAGCTCTGCTTCTGGCAGTCCCTTTACTACACCTGATGAAGTAAGCCCATTGCTTACAAAAACTTGTTCCACATCTCTGATTTGGTTGATCTATAAGGTGCAAATCTACCCTGCCTTTTACCAAGCTCTCTTACAGCCATTTCTCTGATCTGTGAATGAAACATCAGGCATACACATACTTTAAATAATTTAAAACTATTATCTTATTAAATGATTTTAGACAGTTTAGTGGCAAAACAGAGAAAGGGTATTGCTGCTGAATGAGCCGTGGGACTGTTTTTGGCTTGATATAGGAGATACTTTGTGGAAGACAGTGAGTGTATTTCTGTTGAAGAAGACAGTTATGGGTTATGATCTAATCTGGCACACAGCAGGACAGAAACCAAAGCTATGATCCTGTCTCACCCACAGCCTTGATCCAGTGACAGAGATTATCTTGTGACAAGAGCAGGGAGCAAGATCATAAATCCTGCAGTGAGAAACAAATTATGTACTGAAGACAGTTTTCTGACCTACTTTTCTGCTCTTAACTGGTCCTACTAGATTCTTTCCCACATTGTTTCTCCAAAATTTCTGATAGACTATATTTTTTCTCATTACTTATTTCTTTTCAGGGTAAGACTATGATGTTGTATGTAAAATTAGGTATTATTTTATACACCATCAGCAACAACATCTGACATAAATACAAAAGAGCAACAAACACATTATAGAAGATAGATGGAGGTGTTTTTCCCCCTTTTATTTCATATCAAACCAACTACCTGAAAAAAATCTAAAAAAACCTTTTTGGGATAGTTTATTCATGTTACAGTGCCTTCCGCATGTCCAAACAACTCTACACAGTAATCTCTTCTGTGGCAGTCAGAGATTACTCATTTTTCATTTTCATGAATAACTTATATATGGCTTTTGAAGTTGTGTTTTTTTGGACCTGAATGACTTGGTTTTTGTACTACAAATGAAGAGAAATAGATTAGTACTTTCAATAATATATGAAGTGTTTACCCTGTTCCCCAAAGAGACTGAAAATGCATCAGACAAATTTGATTCTACTTGTTAAAATAAACAACATCTCATTGTCTGACTGTCTTCCTATTTTTCTATGTTTTAATCTATTCAAAATCACTGTGATCTTCTCTGTTATAGACTCAGATACGAGTGAAAACATGTATCCCAAATGTTCAACACATACATGAACTACTAAATGATTCAATACCTCAGACAACGGTCAAAAAAAGGCTATGCTTTCTTAAAATTTCTCTGCTACAGCTGACTTTGTAATTAAAAGTTCCTGTGCATCTATAGCAAACTTCAAGCATATTTTCCTGCTCCTGCTTCAAGCATATTTTCAGTAAAGCTGCCATTCATATGATCATATTTACATGAGGCCATAAAGCAAAGAACAGCAAAGTAAAATCAGTTTGTTTTCTGCTCAAGTTGTCTGAACCTTGGCAAAAGCTTTTCTTTTTTTTTTTAATGTAAAATTGGCAAATTTAGTTAAACAACACTAATTTAATGTTAACAGACTCCAGCTCCAAAAATACTTTAGAATGCTTGCAATGTCCCAGGGAAAAAAAAAACCTTAAATGGGAAATCAAAGCTCCATATGCACATGATGAAATTTCAATTAATTCAGTTTTAGCTAACTGAAGAAAGGGTTGGATTAACAGCAATTTGATCATGGCACTAGGACTTCAAAGCTTGGAAGCTCACTGGAACAGCATTAGCAAATAAAATAGAAGCTATGGTTGCAACTACTTGCTTATGTCCTTTCACTAGCATGTCTCTGCCTAAATAAGGATGTTACCAGATGCATCTTGCATAAATATATAATAGGTGGAAGGTTTGTAGGATTTTACATTTACTGGTATAAAATTCCATATGCAGCCAACAGCCCCCACTGTTGAATGAATATCCACCATTCTCATATCTTCTTTGCAGCTCTTTTCCAGTCCAGGCGCCAATCCTGTAGCTGCACTTTGCAAGCACAGCCTTCCTTTACCACGAAACCCAAATGAGGTCAATAGGATTTTTGGACCAGGGGCTTATTTTACTTAAAGGCTGTATAATCTGTAAGTATATTATTTTTCCAAAGCACTATAAATAAAATGTCCATCTCCGTAAATACAACAATTCTTCTAAGATGCAGAGTCCTCTGCCCATCCTTGACCTGTAAATTTTGCTGTGGCTGATATAAACAAGCCAGTTATTAATTCTATTCACTCTTCCTCTCTATTTATATATTTTTGGACATATCTTTCATTTTAAACCTTGAATTGTCTTTGTGAAAAGAAATCCTTAAGTTTACTGGCATATTAACTTAACTGTAAATACTGACAGGCTTATTCAATTATGCTCAATATTAAAAACAAAAAGATGAAGCATCTCAAAACAGTTCACCAAGAAGAACAAAAGAGCTCAAAGTTAAGCATGTGTTTATACTTGTTTACATTCTTTTTAATTGTCTCAAGTAGGATTTGTTATCTTTTTGGCTGGTGACACACTACATAGATCCTGCCTTGCATAATGAGATGTTGTCAGACCCTTTTCCCATAAAAGCAAATGAGAAAAAGTATAAACAATGTTTCAATGAAGACTAAAAAAAAAATCTCAATTTTCTCTGCCCTTGCTTTTTATTGCACCGATTACAATCTTACGTAGAAACAACAATCCAGGTTTCATGAAACCCCCTTGGGAATAGAGAGTAGAATAAAAAGATGAACCTCGCATTTTTTAAGTGTCCTATGGGGCTGAAAAACTTCTGCACAGATCATTTGTTTTTATTTCATTAAACTCTCAGAGAAATTCTTGTTATCTTCTTAATGTTAATTTGAGTAATGCATATTTTATACACATTTATATACATGCAAAGTTCATGTGTAGTATGTATATTGCTTGTCTGCCTATCTGACTTAGATCAAGTATATAAGTATACATACATTCTTCATAGGGAACACTGGCAGATACCATGGTTAATGCTCCATTACAGGACCATTTTTTCAGCTGCTTATTAACTTTCTAAAACAAACTGCTGAGGCTGAAGTTTTCCATATCAAATAACCAGAGCTGTAACTAGAATTGTTTGTCACCTGCTCCAACACTTCTCAAACCTGGTGGGCAACTTCACAAACCCCTTAATGCAGTCACTCTTATTTCTACCCAGTACCCTTGCTGGTAGCAATGAATAATGAGAAACTCATCTACTGCACTAGGGGGAGGCACAGGAGGGTCCCCACATGCAATTCCTGGTGCTACCACTGTGGCACAGATTCTTTGGGGGCCTTCATTTTGTCCCCCTCTCTAAATTGGCAACTGAGGGTGGTGCCCCCTCACTTGCCTCTATTTACATTACTGTACATATTTGCCTCAGTCTGACTTTTTTCTGTAGGTTCAAATGTTTCAGTTCTAACAGTTCAGTTGCTTCTATAGTCAAAGTTAGGAAAAACAAAATGTTTTGTCTCCAGTACATAAATCTCATGACCATTTCAAAGGAAAACACTACAGGCCCCTTTGCTTTGGATCAGGGCAGTGAATGCACCATTGGAAAAGCTAAGGAGTGAGGAAAGAAGTATGGGAAATGGAAATAACAAATAGGACAGAAGATTTCTAGTAGAGAATATTCTCTAAAAGCAGGGAATGAACCCTTTATTCTGGTTATGAGCTTTGCTGTCAACAAAAAACTGACAAGTGGAACCACTGGCAAGGAATGTCTCTCCATTTAGTTCTGGTCCACATAAGAAAAAAAAGAACAGCCAACAAATGTCCCTCTGCTATCACTAGTTACTTTATTAGCTAGAATAGTAGATGGTCCACATTGGGAAATTAAGATGGTGCCACAAGATGAAAATGTATGCCTTTTCAATTATATGCAAATACATGTGATTACTTAATTTTTACAAAAACTATAACAATGCATATGCTCAGGAGTACTACATTAAGGTTTCAGGGACAGGTTTAATTACAGCATTTCTTACTTTTGAATGGTTGATTTTGGAAACTTAATATTTTTTTTTGGATGCACAAAGTTACAAGAGAGAGAGAACACAATTTCAAGGTAATATTCATTCATTGTCTTGACATTATGCAATTCACTTGAATAAAACAAGATGTTGTTCCTAGAATTCTGATCAACTGGAAGATACTCAGTTAACTACACAAGAAAGGAGTAGGAGTACAGAACACTGACAACATGTATGGAGGCAGCCATGCCTCATATTGGTATGCTAGCATTGCAGTTAAGTGCAAGATAAAAGTTGCTAGTAAAATACATGAGGTGAAGTAAATGCATACAGAAGATGCATCTAATCCTTCACCTCTGTGACTGAAGTGGGACTAATACTATCCATTAATCCCACAAATCAGGTAAGTTTCATAGTTTCTGGAGAAACTCTTTGGTGATGTTTTTGGGGAATGTAGCAGCTTGATAAATTAGCAGCAAAAGATATGATAAAATAAATTAAATCCCTCTAAAATCAAAAGCTGCAAAGCAATGGATTGACAAGCTGTTTGAACTCCTCCTCCAGTTCATATAATAAAGAGCAGCTGTTCTTACCCAGAAAGAGCTCTCTATCCTAGAAAACTACGCCAAAGCAGAGCTGGTATTTAAAGTGTGTTGTTTCTACTCAAAAACAGAAGTTGAATTGAAGTACAAAGCATTACATTACAACTTTATCATTTTTGCAGTATCTTTAAAAAATGAGATATCCCAAGTAACAGAGATATTAAAGATATTAATTATATGGTTCTAAATGGCATATGGTGAGTTAAAGATATGCAGATTCAAGATGGTCAGTCTGTCTGCACAGGTACATAAGTGATCCTTGGCACTAAAGATGATGACAACCTCAAAATATTCAATGGATTTTATTCCCACAATACATTGCCCTTGCAAAAAAAATATAGATGGCAAACTAAAGCACAGGGGGTGCATCTACACGAGAAGTTTACTGCAGAGTGGATTAATTAGCTCCTCAGTAAATGCCTTGGTTTCTATACATACAGCCTTATTAGGTTGCAGGAAACTAAAACTCTGCAGCAGGATAGTACTTGTAAATACAAAATACTTGTAAAAAGAAGTACTATTCTGCTGCTGAGTTTTTTACCTTGCAGCACTGCATGTGTAGACACCGATGTGGCTGGCTAGGGCATGAGGGTGCTTCAGAGAGGAAGCTGCCTGCTGGCTAGCTGTCACATGCCTCCCAATGTACCCCACAGGCTGCTGTCAAAGACTCCTGAGCACAGCAAAACACCTGAGCCATCCCTGATTGGCTGGCAGGGACATTACATCACCTACCTGGATATGATGTGGCATGCGCCTTCCTGCCATCAGCTGGCCATCCTGCACCTCGCCACCCAGAACACCCTGTGCCTGCCAAATGTGAGCATGTGTCAGATGCCTGCGTTCTGTGTATGTATGTGTGCATGTACATGTGTGCACATATGTCCTGGACATATGTGGGTTCAGTGTATGTGTATGCATCTA
Source organism: Caiman crocodilus (assembly GCA_030014935.1). Classification (NCBI taxonomy): domain Eukaryota; kingdom Metazoa; phylum Chordata; order Crocodylia; family Alligatoridae; genus Caiman; species Caiman crocodilus. The sequence continues at coordinate 32,634,410 of JAGPOW010003316.1, forward strand.
TGAGCATTCAGGATACCCGAGTTGTGTATGCAAGTGTCTCCCAGATTCCTGGGTTCCCTATGTGTCCTATACAACCCAGACACCCAGGGTGCACACATACCTACGCAGAACACAGATGTCCCAGATATGACTGGGCTACTGACTTTCATGCAGCCAATGAGGAAAATGCCCACATCTTGCAAAACTCCCCATTCTCTTGGCTGATGAAGAGTGTGTGCTATACTCCCAAGGTCCCCAGTTTCATCACTGGTGATATCATTGCCCTCTAGTCCTCACTGGGGGCCCAGCCTACCCTCTCCTGCGCTGGCTTATGAAAAGCTATGGAGGCAGCTAGACCACTGGAAGGAGCACTTCAACTACAGACCAGGCCTGGTATTGTGAGCACATGCAGTTCAGGGGTAAGGTTCAACCCACTGGTGAGCCTAGTTTAAAGCCATCCTTTGTAGCTTAGTAAGCCTGTACACTATACCACTTCTCCTTCACTTCATCAGGTGTACCCTATCTCTTCCCAGACATCCATCTTGCTGGAACACCACCCCATGGTCAAAGAAGCCACTGCCCTACTGGCAACATCATCTATACAGCCATGTATAGCTTGCCAAGATGCATCTGCTCCTAGCCAGACATTTGCCCTGAAACATCTGGGCCCCCATCCCCCTCACCCTTTTGCACAGAACCACATTGTCACTTTTGATCTGCTTGAGGTTTCCTCTAGAAGTATCATTAGGGTTCACATGGATGAAGAGCACCAGTCTGTGGCTTGGATCAATCTGGACAACCTTTCTGTGACATCTCTGATGAGGGTTCCTGGCAGAGAGCAAGCCTCCCAAGCCAATAGCTCAGGCTGGCAGACTGATGCTGTCATAGCCCTCAGAAGGGAATTGCCAACCACCACCATCCATCACTTCCTCTTGGTAGCAGTGGTTTCTATCCTTCTTCCCCACATGGCTGGGCTTCTCTTGCCAATGGAGTATCTGTTGAACGAAGATAGCATAACAAGCTCTGACATCTGCTCCTAACCCTTTCAATCGCTCTGATTCACTTGCTGTTCTTGGTGGACCAGTGTCAAAAGATAGGACAGGTAAAAATATGACCAAATTGGAAATGGAGATTTTAAACAGGGAAGTTATTTGGAATTGATCTTGAAATTAATAGGGAAGCAGGTCACCACTTTTAGGAAGTGGAAACAAATTTTCCAATCCAACTATGACTGTTGAAACTCTGTAATAAAGGTTCTTTAAACTTATCACACAAAAGTTAGCAAACCTGAGCAGGGGTAGTAAAACTTACTCAAAACCATTCCATTTCAGTAAATCCTACTCATCCTTTTTATTTAATTGTATTTTGTTTGGCTTCCTACCATTTGGAAACAATAATACAAACTAAATAGAAGATTCCAACCTTCAATATATTCCAAAAATGAATAATAATACATTAATGATAACGTAATTGTGATTGTATTGATAACTATTTTTTATGTCCTTTAAAATGTGCTTGAACTTTATGCCTTAAAGACATGCGCTGATAGCTTAAAGACATGGGGTGATAGCTTTTTTTCCAGTAACTTCAATGAAGCCAGGATTTCATCCAGAAAATCTACAAGGGCTACATCTATATGAGTAGCGGACTTCACAGCTGCTACTGTGCAGTCATTTACTACCTGCTTATGCATAAGCAAAGTTATGCATAAGCAAATACTAACTTGCTTGCATAGTAACAATTGCACAGTCCACCACTCATGTAGACCGTCATTACTGTGCAGTACTGTCACTGCATTTTTTTCCCAATAATACTGTGCAGTATCAATGAGGTACTGTGCAGTAGCTCATTACTACTGCACAGTACCATCACCACATAGTTAGTACCCAGCAATGCTACTGTGCAGTATCAACTCATGTAGATGTGCCCAAGATGTTTCAGCAAGATGTGAATTTCTGGTGGTGAATATGACATTACCTGCCACTAAGGGAAAGGACATAAAGAAGGCACTCCACCCTATACTTGTTCTAATTTCTACTTTCTGAAAAATTATTTCAAGAAAAGTAGTACTAAGAGGTCATTACATTCCTTTGTAACGTTTCTTTGTAAATCTGACTAATATTTCTATTGCTTAGACAATTTAATATAGAAAGACTTATTTGGTATAATGGACTATTCTTGCCATTCTCATTTTCCCTACAATAAATAAGATAGTGGTCATAAAATGGGAAGAATATGTACATCCCAGTTACAGTGATATAAATCAAGTCACAATGCTCTAATTTATACCAGCATAACTAAAAGTACAAGTTGAAACTAACATTTGCAACATTTAACTAGAGTCAAGAATCCTTTTAACAACATGATAATCAAGTGTTAGCCTTACACTAGACAAGCTCCTTAGCTAATAATACAGAGGTGTCAGCTTTGTAAATATATCTGACAAATCAGGTTAAAGGATATTTCAGTGAACAATAAAATGAAAAGAGCAAATTGTTGGGGGAAGAGGGGATCATAGTTAATACTGATATCGTTTAACAATTTCATTTCTTAAAAGTAATGGGTTTTATTGCATCTCAAAAATGTGTTACAAAATAAAAGAGTTTTTCAACACCTTTTCTTATGGGTGGTAATGAAGTTTCCAAAGGCATGATGAATCAATAGCAAAAATGGGATTGGAACACAGGGATCTTGACTCCTACATCCATACCCTAAATGCTAGATGAATACTAGACCAAATTATGATTCAACTAGTTTACTGAACATAATCAATTTCCTGATTATACCAATTTGAATGTTTCATCTGTCCATGCCCTAAGATTGTCATTATCCAGACCATTACCTAACAACTTATTCCAGAAATAATTTCACTGGTTCTCATAGATCTACTTGAAGAACCCATGTACAGCACTATGGGTGTATCTGCATGTGCCGATTTAAGGAGCTTTAGCCTGATGTAAGGTGTATTAATGGCATGCATCTTCACATGCATGTCCTGAAAAAATGGCAATTTTAGGCCATTTGCACCTAAATTTGATACCTGCAAAAGCAGGTATCAAATTTAGGCATGAATAGCTAAAGTGCAATAACACACATGTAGATGCATTAAGGCTGATTAATGCTGTCTGTGTACAGACAGATTAGGGGCGAACTTTAGCCCCATGTCATTCTGCGCACAGTGTTAATGCGCTTTAACACATGCACATGTAGACATGAACCTAAATTGCCTTAATGTACATTAAGCTAATGCACATTAAATTTAGGCACAACTAAATGTACATATAAACATACCCTACAAGTGGGACAGAATAATTTTGTCTGTAATCAGCTGTATTTTTTAATCCCTTAGCAAAACACAATTGCTACCCAGGGCACTTTGTACCCCATCACAACATGTTTACTTACAACCAAATTTAGCAACAATATAAAACAAAAACAGAAAAAGGCCAGAGTTGGAAGGGAAGGAAACAGAGAGAGAGAGAGAGAGTGGGTTGTCCTTGAGGGATCAGCCATAAATTATTTTTGTTTCACTATGAACACCACCAGGTTGCAGTTTGGAAAATAGAAACAATGACGCTCTTCCCACTTGTTTACTGGCATTATCTCCTTACGGAAAAGGTCTTAATAAATTCAGCTCTTTAAGAATACTATGGTTGATTTAATGGGCACAAGTCATTTTCAAAAGAACACTTAATTGGAAATATAAATATGGTTTTGATGTTTTAATTTAGAAGACTCTTTGAAGATGGAGGATCTATCCTCAGCTCATCTAAATCAGTATCCTTCCATTGATTTTAATACAGCAACATTAATTTAAACCAGCTGAAGATCTTGTCCTTGTTACTTGTTTCTTATTCTTTTTTTTTTGGTAGGAAAAGGAGACGTTTCCTAGTTAATTAATACTTTTGGTAACTTTTTAATGTAAATTTCATTAAGGTTCTCAGGATCAAAAAGTAATGGCTAAAACATAGTAAGCTTAAAAAGTAACTATTTGTGTGTGTATAGGTGAAAAATTATACTGAATTCACTGCTTTTTGTGTTTGCTCTGTCTGTAGAAATTGGAAGTTAAACCATGATACCTCAGCTGTTGTTTCATTCAGGGGTGAATTGCCTTTGGCCATTTTCCACTTACTGTGAAGCAGCTGACATGCCATAAGTCATTTACTCCCTTCCCTTTAAGCCTAGTATAATTTGTTTGTCTGGCTACACTCTGCTTTTTAAAATTTGTCTTCTGACTACAGACTACATTGTCAAGAAAGAGTTTATGAAAATACATGATGCTGTAATAAAATATTTATTAAATGAAAACACCCACTTGGATTTATTTCAGTAGTTTACAATGTTTTACATACCATGAAAAGCTGCGTCTGTACTCACTACAGTCTGCTATCTGATATACTTGTTTTTGTTTAACATTAATTATTAAACATAGTATTCCTGATGGTGAAGAAACAATAGATACAGGTTGGCACTACAATTCTTGGTAAACACACAGGTCTGTTAATACAAGCCAGTGCAGAACTGGTAAACTCCTAAGACTGGATTCTTGGCGTGTGGGAAAAAAGATTAGTTATTGCACCTAATAATTGAGTGATATATACTGAAGTAATATTATCAAATTTATTTTGCTCACTTACACAGCTTATTTGTCCAGCTGTTTCCTGTCTCCTCAACATCATACAGAAAATAAGACTGTATAATCAGACACAGGAGGTGGCATGGTTACCCAGAGATGTATACATTATGCCAGAGGTGGCAAACTCACCCTGTCCCCCAGACTGGATCCAGACAGCAGGACTCCTCAAAGGGCAGATCTAGACACCACAGCAGTGGTAGGGCAAGCAGCTGTTGCACACCATACTTGTCTTGTGTCTGATTTCAACAGCAAGACCTGTCTCTGAATTTCCACTTCATCCATAAGCCCAAAGGCCAGACAATATGGCTCATGGGCTACATCTGACCCATGACCTGTACATCTGATAGCTTAGTCTTATGCTATAAGATAATATACAGACTGGCAAACTTTCACACTTAAACACATATGCCTGAATTTTCAAATGTGTCCATAGTGTAGATTGCTTTCCCTTGGAGAGCTGGTTGCCCAATACTTCTGAAAAATTAAACTACAGCTCTTTCAAGATGGACACCAAAAAACTGAGATACCAGACTAGAAGAAAGTTTGGATGAGCTCAGTTTTTCATTATTAATCCAATTTGAACCAGTAGTTGATCAAATAATCTTATATGGTCCATTTTAAACTAGTACAGAGGGCTGTATTGCAAGGATGAAACATTTCAGGAAAAATTTGCTGCTAAACCTGGCTTGCTGCCATCTTCTGACTCAACTTCCCAGGAAAGGGATATTGAGATGCTGTAATTAACCTCAAGAAAAGGAGTTTGGATTGATATTGGCTAGACTGCACTGAGGATTGATACTAGATAACTTGCCTTCAGAAAGAAAGAAGAATTTTAGATATTACTCAGCCCTTGACCCATGTATTTATCTACTGGCTTCTTTTGTTTATAAATGATACAAAAAATGGGAACAGTAATCCTTTATTTTACAGGAGTCTTCAAGGGTCTTCATCACAATTATACATCTCTAGACTTAAGCAGAAAAAAGAGATAGGAAATCAAGATTCATAGTCTGCACAATTTACAATCTAAACTACAAGGACAGACAAAAGGAAGGAGGAAAAGATTTCAATGTAAATAAAAAGGATGAAAATACCAAAAATCTTAGTGCTTTTTAAATATATTTCCTTCAGATCATTCAGCACAACTGCTATTATAAAGAGTAGCTGAAGGCATTTGATCTTATACTGAAAATCTAGAATTTTGATAACATTGAAATTCCCCCATGGAAAGACCATTGATGTAATTTTGAAACCATGGGATAGAGACCTGCTATAGATTAAATGGTGATTAAAATCATGTAAAGCAGAGTCCAAATAAATAGTCAGTTCTCAAAATGGTAAGAGTTTAATGACAGAGAGATTCCAGGATTTGACAGAGAGCATGGTGATTATTCAGTATACTCATGAAGATTTAAAATCTGTGATTAGCAAGGTAGCAATGCTGGCTAACACTATTAGGCCAGTCAGAACTTGGAAAGACTCTAAGCAGCTCCAAGCAAGCAAAGAACTAGGTAATACAACAACCTATGAAAATTGATGAATTATGATATATATGCATTGGCATAAAAATAATTGGTTCAGGGTTACATGAAATGCTTCAGGATGAGGATAATCTAGGAAGAAGAATGGTTGAATAAGTAAACCTATCTTGACAATTCACAGGAAAAAGGCAAACATGTTAGGGCCTATTAAAATATAGAGTATAATAATAACCTGCTTGTTGTTTTTTCTCATTGCTATAATATATGCAGTTTAGTCCACTCATCTGTAGAGTATATAACAGGAATAATAAAGGGTTAAAAAGGAGTAATAAAAATAATTGGAGGTACAGGAGATGTTCCTCTGTCTGAGAGGGAGAGGATAAACTGGACTGCATGATGTTTAGGATTAGACAAAGATGTCCTTCCTTCAAAAATAAATTCTACAGGTTTTGTTGTTCTCCGGGTACAATTTATGCATCAATTTTAAATGTGGAAAAGGTTAACATAGTCACAATCTAAAAATTAAGTAACTTTTAAGAGACTAGGATTACTTATCTTGACAAAGAAAAGTTAAAGAAGAAATTTGATCAGGAGTTGGGAGACGTGTATTAGCAAACAGAAAGCCAAAAAGGATCTCCTTTCTGAAATGCAAGAACAAGAGAATGACTGATTTCTAAGTAAAGAAATTAACTACTTAAAATACAAAAGTAGTGTGTTACAAGCTCTTTTTTCTACAGAGCAACATTGACAACACTAAGTTAAAAACTTGATAAATCTCTCTGAAGCACTGAGAGAATAAACTGATAGATTGTGGAGTCTATACCAAGTTCATCGAAATCAATGGGAATTTTTCTGTTGGCTTTTGGCCAGAAATTATGACAAGTGCAAATAAGTTCTCATACATGGAGACAATAGTGTTGGAACAAAATAGTAATAAGTTGCTTTCACACACTGGCCTTTCAAAGTAAACAAACAGAAAATGCATAGCAACATCCCAGAAGTGATGCTGAGGTCTGGGGAACTATTTTTCATTTTCTAAGATTGTTTCAAACTGAAAGGCTCATTATTGAAAAGTCATAGGCCTTAAATTTCAATTTCAATGCAAAGGAAATGTCCTGATTTGCTAAAATTTAATGAAGCTGGGCACCTGTTAATAATTTTTGTGTCTGCAGCCAATATATATATTTCATCATAGTGGATGCAAAAACAAATACCAATTACAGAAACATGATTTTACTGGGATAAAAAGATTAAGAAATAGAATGACATAGTGTCTGTATCACAGTAAGCTCAAAACTACGTGAAGAAAAATGAGCTGAACTGGATAATCTTATTACTGAGCCAGCTTCTATAACCACAATATGTAAGTACTGAGACTCAAACTCCACAGTGCCTCAGCTGAGCTGTGTTATAATTACCTTGTGTAACACCTTAAATAAAATTAATTCATTGTCAACAATTAATTTTATATTTAACAAAAGTTAGCACAGATGTAAAAGAATATTGGTTTTGTAAAAGGGATAATCAATATAAAGAGCAAACTGGTCCTTTAACATTCAATAAGAATGCTACTACTGACTTCTAGCATTGAAACAAATAACATCGCATCAAAGGAAGTTAACAATTTCTATTATTATTTCCCCCTAAAGTCACCATTTCTGTATTACATTGCATCACTTTCAGAAATAACTATTCTAATTCACAGTGAGTGCGCCTACCTGTGAGCATTTAATACACATTAGTCCAATTTAAAATGCATTAAGGGCATGCATCTACACATGCATGTCCCTAATGCACATTAAACATAGCGATTTTAGGCTGACCGTACCTACATTTGATACCTGCACAAAGCAATTACTAAATTTAGGCGTGATTAGTTAAAACATGTTAACAAACATGTAGATGCATTAACATGCAGGGCCTTCAGAGATGGGTCTGCTCAGCCACTAGGGAGCCAGCCAGAGCCCAGCTGCAGGGCTCCTGGCTGGCCACCTCTCCTGCTCCAGGGCTGGGCTGCTCTCTGGCAGCCTCTGAATGCAGGCTATAAAAGCCTCCAGTCATTTTGTGCCTTGGGGCATACAGCATTGTGAGCCTGGAAGAGCCAGTGCTCTCTGCAGAAGCCCATCAGGCCCCATGTGCCCCTCTGAACAGGATCCAGGCAGCCTCTGCTCATCCTGTCCCTTAGCAGGAGCTGCTTCTTGGTGAGCATTGAAAATGGCTACAGCCTTCTGTATCCGTTGCCCAGCCCTGAGATTCCCACCAGGGATGCTGGCCCTGCTCTCGATAGCAGAAGGACCAGCACCTGCTTCCTGCTCCTGCTGAACTTCAGCTCTGTTTCTTTGCAGGCAGTGTGGTGAAGTGCCTCTGCCAAGTGGCTCCCTGTCCCTAGATGCAACCCTGTTCTAACAGCCCTCTGGGGCCAGCATCGCAGAGACAGCCATGTGGGGCCCCAGGTAGCTGGTGTGGGGTGCATATGCAGCACACTTTCCCTGTTAATCCCTGGTCCCATCCACATGGGACACCCATCCTGAGCACCTGGGGCCCCAGTTGGACCTGGGAGGGGGTGTGTGACCCTGTGGCACTCTGGTGTAGGCTCAAAATCCAAAGGCAGTTTGCACCGGGTGGGAGCTAAAATGCCCGCATTTATGAGGCCACACTTATTTCAGCCAGGACGCATGTGTAAGGCCACTCTCAGATGGCACAGCAGTGTCATGTGAACACCAAGGTCTTGCAGGTACAGTGGGTGTCTATGACCAATTTCGTCCAGTCACGCCCTTCATGTAGGTGCTGACGCATAATTGGTGCCCCAGGAGCCAGGCCACACTCCTGTCACCAGAAGGGACAGCCTTCCTTTGCCTGCACCCTACCCTGATGCCTCCGATGACATGTCACAAGGGATGGGGACCTCATGCCTTCAGCATCCTGTCCCATCCACTCCCCAGCTGTTCCATCCATTGGCAGCTGAGGGAGCCCTGCCCATGAGCTGCCTTTTGCTCAGCCCACCCACATATCCCACTACCAAGAGTGACAGGCTATGCCACCAATGTCTGTCAGCAGCACCAGCACCTCCCTGGTTAGGGTGGGGGGGACAGACTGGCTGGGTGCCAGCCTGTCACTCACCACAAGACATGGACATCAGGTGCAGGCAGACACCATCACTGACGGAGCCCCATGCCAAACCATCAGCTTTGCTAGCCACACACATGCACTGGAGGAGGGCCTGGGCCCTGACCCCCAGACCCTTTCTTCCTGTCTGACCTGCCCACACTCTCTTGGCCCAGATTCCACCCCCTTCACCCTACAGCATGCAGAGAGGCAGAACATCATTCAAATCTTTATTGAGAAGCTCGTATCCCTGCAGCTGGGCAGGAACAGACCTCTCGCACACTGAGGAAGATGTCAATGGTGGTGGCAACATCTTCCTTGGCACTGGGGGACAGGGATGTATACTTATTTGACAGGTAGCCTCCAGGCAGTGCCAAAGGTTGTAGGGCATCCCAAGTTTGTGTTCTCGCCTCCTCCCAACCCCCCCCCCCATCATAGCTCACAGTCATCAATGAGATGTTCAGGTGTGCCCAGAGCACCAACAGGATCGTCATCAGCAGGGTGTAGTGGCTTGGGCATCCCTCTGTCTGCATAAATAACTCATCATACACTGCCTAGGGCACATGTAGCAGGGGCACACTCAGGTCATTCTAGGTGGGGCCAGAGCTGGTGCAGCAAGTCTTTAAAGGAGGCATGGGTCATACAGAATGCATCTTGCTGTTCCTTATCTAATGCCCACGGCATGATGTGCTACCACCAGTCCTAGCTAGCATGGTAAGCCCAGAGGCAGCAGAGCTGGTGCAACAAGAGGGTGACAGCAGTCCTGGTGAGGGCATCCTGGAGCCCATGGTTGCTGTGGCTGTTAGCAGCAGCTGCATGGCAATGGGGACCCCAGAAGGCCATGTGCCAGTCATCCAGAAAGTGACTATAGTGGGTGGGGGGGAGTTGGGTGGCGCAAGGTGGCCAAGCAGCAGGTGCTCTGAATGGTGGAGGGTGAGCAGGACAGCTGTGACTTCCCTGAAGAGTGACAATGCTGTCCCTGGGTACCAGGGCCAGGAGCTGGGGCAGCCAGTCTAGGAAACACAGATGCAGCAGGAGCAGAGCAGGCATGTGCTGCCTATGATTCTGCCACACTGCTGTTCTGACACAAAGTGTCTGTCCAGGGATCACAGTGCAGAGGGTGTGCTTTCAAGATGGCTGTCAAGTGCTGGCAGCTGTATCTGGCTTCAGCATGGCTGCCAAGTGCTGGCAGCCATGTGTCCGAAGGCTGCAGCTTCTCCCAGTGGCCACAGGAGCATATGGCAGGGCTGGACTGACCTGGGACTAAAGTTAGTCCCAAATCCCACCACATGTAGACACCTGGCAAAAAATGCTTAATGTACATTAGCTCAGTGTGCATTAAATTTAAGCCCAATTAAATTAATGTGTAGACACACCCAGTGAAAGTAAATAGGAGTAAATCATAAAAAAAAATATGAATAAATAGTTTGTAAAATATTTAAAATTAAATTACTTTTCTCTCTGAATAATGTATTCATATTCCAGGAGTAGACTGACAATTAAAAAAAACAACAATAAATTATTCTTGGTAATGAATAATCACTGATGAACTATATCCTTGGCAGTTCATTCCCAGATGATATCATATTAAATAGAACACCTTATGCTTTTAAAGAAGATGACTATTTTCCTGGTATTTATTCAGTAGCATATCAGAACAAGTCAAATATGAGCATTTCATCTGGCAACATTTCCAGAAAATGGCTTAAAAGGTCAAATTTTAAGCTAAAAATTCATACAAGGCATCAACATTTTATTGTTTATGTCAATATCCTAGGAGACTTAAACAGAAGTAATTATGTATGATGAGGTAATCAAGAAATAGCTACCTTTCCATTCAACACATGCTATGTACTTTTATGCTTATACAGTTGTGTATGTCGAGTGACAGACTAAAGTTTACGGTTACAAATGTCATGGGAGCCCAAGTGAATTAAGCACCAGAACCTGATATAGAGTTTCAAAATCCCAGCCAAACCCAGGCCTGTTGATCATATAAATATCTTGCGATTGTAATAGAAGCTTTTTTCTCATTCTGCACACTGAAAAAGACTTAACTTCTCTAATGAAACAAGCAAACTATTCTACCAGCAACAGGGCATACCAGTTCTACCTGTTTTCTATGTTTCAGTTTCTCATTATCTTCCTAAGAAAGTGTGTAATTTCATAAACGCAGCGATATACTTGTTTTGCATGAATTACAATGGATGCAATAATAACTAATAAAACCCAAAACAAAATGATACAACAGCATTGGTGTCTGTATAGGTATTATGGATTTTTTCTCTTCATACTTTATTTCTGTAGGTTGTTGTTGCTGTTCTTAACAATAGCATTTATTAAAATGGTTACTAAAGGAAACAAATAGAAAAAGACTTATTTATGCTAGGCACTGTACAAAGTGAAACAGGTCCTGAACCAAACATCATCAGATAGTCCATGACCAGTATCATACGGTTTCGGGGGGTGGTGGGGAGGAGGACAATACTGGTCAAGAGTGGGTACCATGCTGAGGGTCCCCATGGAGTCTGTACTGTGGGGGAAGGCATTAGGGAGGCAGGAAGTGAGGAGATGGTGTGGAGGAGTTATGCAGTGGGATAGACAGACAGATTGCTCCCTGTTTCCTGCCCTCACCACAGCCTTGGGCTCCCATCCCCCCTTCAGTCTTTCTGGCTGCCCCCTCTGCCTCAGGCTCCCAGGTGCACACCCCCTGCTCCATTTCTGTCTCCCAGCAGCCCTGGATCCCTGATCTCAGGTGGGGCCAGAGCCAGAGGTGCAGCAGCTGCCTGCCTACCAGCCTCCTTGTATGCTACTCCAAGACAAGAAGCTTTTCTTTCCTGTGTTAAAAGTAGAGGGGGGCAGGAGCCTCATCTTGGAATCGAGTAAATAGGACTCTTTATTGTACGTGTGCCTAATTCCAGGAATCAGCCATATTTGTCACTTGTCTTGTAAAATACAGTATATTTATGTACACCTCTACTGAGGCTATTCCCCACAATATTCCTGAGCCAAGTTATTATCATATTCATGAACTGTCAACTGCACATTCTTCAGCATCTTCTTTCAGAAAGCACTAAAATCTAAAGTAATTAAAGAGTGAATATTGCTATTCAGCAAGAAAATAGAGAGAAATCAATATAAATTAGAAGTATAAGCATTTGATAAGGACAACTAAGGACTTCAAGAAAAAAATCTACAACAGCCAAAGCTAACAATGTGAGTTTATTATTATTTATTGAATATTAGTAACAAAATAAATTATATTAATGTTATAAGCTCGTACCTACATGGAAATAGCAAGGAAAATGTTAATAAATGTTAATAATGTTAATAACAAAAAAAATAGGAACATTTAATAAATGCTTCTGTTTTGCAACTGGAAAAAAGCAGTCTAGCATTCTTGCATTCTGTAGGAATGACGAGGTATTCCAAGTGCATTAACAACCAAGTTGAATGTTGACGTAGAGATAAACACTGAAATCAGCAGGCTCCAATTAATTTCGAGTAGGCTATAATATTTAATGATCCCTCCTGGCCATAAATGCTATACATTTAAAATATCAAAAATTCCCACAGAAAAGAAAAGGAGAGTTTCTGCTTTTCATGGGTCTGATGTATTTTCACACAAGTATAATAAAATCCTTAATGAAAGGACAATTTTGCTGAAAAAATGTCCACCATCATTTTGATTTGTATACACTTATCATTAAAAAACAATGAGAAAAGATGACATGGAGTGTAATGTAATTTCTTAGGACATGCAACTAACCCCCCTTAGTTTTACCTGAATGTTGGGAATGTCAAAATACTTCTTAGGATTAACTTAACTTCTAAACGAAATTCCTTTGCAATGTGGTAATGCATGGAAAGCTTTCCACATTGCATTATGAGATCACATTTTACTCCCAACTTTAAAATTACCATAAATTACCCACTAGTACCAAACTTTTTGTTTTTTCAGTAGCTGTGTTCATCTTTGAAGAATGTACAAGGACTATAAAATAACATTAACCCCTCATGACTGAACAACACATATATTTATTGAAGGAGTAAGTGGCAAGAATCATAAGCAAGGGCTGTATCTGTACACTAGTCTTTTTAGTGGAATAAACCTGAAACATATGAATTATGATGGAATATTATCCATATATAGCTGTAGGCTTTTCTGTTAGAAAAAAATCAGTGTTTCGGGACCTTAGCACAGATCTGATACAAGCTTTAATAAAGAATATTAGACATCGATTCAGTTTCATGAATAGTTGACTTGCTTCACTGGAAATTTTTATATATATAAAAAAAATACACACACACACACACACACACACACATGCAATTTTAAAAGTTTATATTTTGAAATACATTATATTTATATACCTATTTGAATTACAGTAATGCCCAGTTGCCCCTTATCCTGACCGTTCTTTGGTAGGAACTGTACCAAAACATTTGAAAAGCAGCCCTGCTTACCGCCTGAAGAGCAAGATACATCAATGATCATAATGATACACCAAGGACCATAATGATAATTGGATAATCATAAATGATTTATCAATCGTAAATGATAAGAGTTGGCCCAAGGGCAATATGGGTAGACCTTCCTTATTCAGACTAGCTCTGGAAAGAGTTACCCAGTGTCAAAGAAAAACTGTTCTCTTCCTTCATGTTAAGTTCAAATCCAAACCAAAACACTCCATATACGTCATTTGAATTTAAATCTGAAATGTCTATAAATAAAATATTTTCTAAGAAAAAATGAGAAAGTAAATGAAATACCAACATCAAAATTTAATTCTCCCCCAAAAAGCTAAAAACTTTGAATTCAAATTCTGTTAAATTGTTCCCATAATTCTGGTTTGAGGCAGAAAAACCTAGAAAACTAAGTTAGAGATCTTTAATAAAAAATCTTCCCAAATTCCAACCATCTAATTTTACTCCAATCCTATCAGACAATTCAGTCTATTACATCAACCCTAAGCAGCCCTGTAACACCTATACAAACTCAAGAATGGCATGGAGCTGGAACACTTGCCTGGGCAGGCAAGATCAGGATGTATACTTGGGTATGAATTTTAATGTAGGGAAACAGTGAAACCGTTAAAGCATAGTTGTGCTATTGGTAAAGTGGGTATTTCCAGGAATTGAACATACAGTTGGTAAAAAAAAAAAAAAAAAAGAAGAAGAAATATATTAAAAATTAAGGTGAAGTCTTGTCCTTTGGTACTGTATTTGGAACCTTGTACTCTGTTATTTTAAGAGAAAGGCAGCCCAGCCAGGCTGTTTAGGGTAGAGTGCAACAACTGCCAGGGCAACAGGTCAAAATGAGGCAGTCAGCAGGCATCTGCAGACAGTCAGCTGACCAGAGGTAGGCAGGGCCCTGGATGCATATAAATCTGGGGCTTGGGCTGGCAAGCCAGTCTAGCCCTGCTCGCTTCAGGATTAGGAGCTCTCGTCCAGGAGCAGCACCCAGGGACACCGGTCAAGCCACTTTGCTGCTTGCAGAAAGGCTTATGCTTGAGGCGCTCACAAGGAGCCAGGCTGGGAGTACGCTGGTCCAAGAGTGAAAGAAGGTTTGCCTCTTAAAGGGGCAGAGGGCTGCTTCCATTTTTGTTGTCTATGTTACAGCCCAGCACCTTATGATTTACATTACTGTTTCTACCAGTGGTTTGGGATGAGGCTGGAAGGGGAGGTACAAAGACCTCATTAGTGCCCAGGGGCATTCAACTGCCTTGAGCCCTGCTAGGGACATGTTCAGGGCTGGAGCAGTTAGTAAGCCCAAAGCAGGCAGAGAGAAGGAACAGCCAGACAGAGGCCCAGTGATGAAAGGGACAAGCAAGAGCTAGAGCCTCAAAGTCAGGTCCAATTCAGTGGGCCCAGGCTAGACGGTCTAGTGAGATTGAAAGGGAGGACGCTGAAGCCCCACACAGGTAACAACATTACCATACCCATGAGGCATGGGGGGTGGTAAGGGAAAGAATTTGGAGCTGTGTAATTAGCTCTTAAGGCTTTGTGTGCCCTGCCAGGGACAGTGAATTAGAGTGAGGCCCAGTGAGGGTCCTAGGTGCAGGCAAAGACTGGTGGGATCCACTGGGACTGAGGCCTAGCAAAGGCCTGTGGGCAGCTTCCTTATATATAACATCAACACATGGCAGCTGAGACAGGAAGGAACCTAGGGGCAGAGCAGGGCATGCCTGCGGAGCCACCAGGGGGCATCACAGCCACCCCTGGGACCCCAATGTGTTACACTGGTCCATTGGCCAGGAATCTGGTCATGCAAAGGAGAGAGAGAACCAGTGGATTAAGTGAGGCCAGGCAGGATACAGATAGAGCTCCTGAGCAGCGGAAGTAAAGCAGCGTTGGAGGTTGACTGTATAGACATGCTGGAATGTGAGCTATTAAAGGCACAATTCTCTGCGGATTAGGTGGGTGGACAGGTGGACTGTCTGCAGTGAAAACTGGTGGTAGAATGCCAATCCCATTAGCAAGGTGAGGCAGAGCTCACCTCCCTGAGACAGAAGATGCTGACAGGAAGCAAAGCAAGAGCAAAGACTTGAAAAGCTCATTGACAGCTGAGGCCAAGAGCAGGAAAGAAATAAACAGCTAATAGCAGTAGAGGTAGAAAGAAGCTAAGAGTTGGAGGCAAAGCTACAAGGCCTCCAAGATGAAGTGGATGCTCTTGCTTCTCAGACTGGGGGAAGATCACACTTCCCACCAAGTGGTGGAATACTTCCATGCAAGCTTCAGAAAACTTTAATATTCAGAAGACCAAATAACCACTCCTTCCAAAATAAATCTTCTCTGATGAACAGAGTAAACTCACCACCTAATAAAAACAGTTGCACCTGCCCAATTATTTGGGCAGGGACAATATACCAAAGAGTGCCAGTACAGCCAGTACAAATTTAACAGCTAACAAAAATGTTCATGGGAGGTGGGATTTTTGTAGAAAGGTTTGCATTTTCATGAAAAATTAGACCCTTTCCTGGCAAAAAAAAAAAGAATGGGGGGGGGGGGGCAAAATCAAAATCTCATATGAAAAAGAAAATATTTTCAACTCCCTCTCCTCTATTGATGGAATATATCAAAAGGCAGTTTTGTACTCTTCTCCTAATCTTCCAAAAAAGCTTCTATATACTGTGTTAAAGAACTGAAATCCCCACTGGATCTAATCTACATCTAATCAGAGCACATAGGGATTTGGTTATAACTACAAATGGAAGAATGTCAGGACTGTGAAGCTGGAGGCAGAAATCCAGCAGAAACCCTGTTAGAACTGTTTCATAGTTTCATAGTTCGTAGGGTCAGATGAGGGTTTTCCATCTGGATGAGATGGCATCTTCCTCCATATTACCTGCTGCTGTCCTAAGCAGCAGTTTACAGATAGCAGCTGAGAGGTAGTGGCCAATTCCTAAGCCTGTAATATTTTAACTTTGTTTGATTTGATTTGTACTTGGAAAATCCAGTGGTATTTTGTACAGGTTAATTGTGAACAGGTTCAGCGTTTTCTGTGGACACCAAATGTTTTGTGATATGGGTCTGGTTCATCCTCCAGGCATCCCACACAGCATTGCTTTTCACTCCCCAACACACAGTGCTTCAACTGACTGCTCTGGTATGGAGCCAGTACTCTACTAATACTAGAGCTGGTAGTAGTAGAGCCAGAACTCTAGTACCCACTACCCCAAACTATTTTTTTTTGTGACAGTTTTAATCAATGTATTGTATTGCTGTAAAATAAAAGCTATCTTTCTAACAACCAACTATATCCTAAGCACTTTTTTTCCTCTTCCAAGTCAGGCAAGCACATTGCAGTCTTCAGTCATTTTTAGGCAATTTCAGTTTATTGCACTTGTGCTTAGGAAAAAATGAAAAGCAGATAAGTGAAAACACCCTTAGCCACAAGTCATCTACCCCCACCAAGCATAGGTGCAGGCACTCCTCATCTGCTATTCAGTCCCAGTGGGCATATCTGCATGAGACAATTTCTATGCAGTTGACTAAGTAACTGTGCAGTGAACACTTTGGCATCTGTACTTGCACCCCTATTAGGGCAGACACAACAAATAAATTCTACAACAGTGTAGTATTTGTAATACTACAAGTACTACTCTGCTGTGGAGCTTTTTCATGCACAGCAGTGCATGTATAAATGCTGCCCCAGCTGGCTTAGGGCACAGGGTTCTTCAGCCAGCTGCTCCACAGCCTGTGGAGTCCAGTTGGAGCAGCCCTGGGCTGGCAAGCTCACCCCACAGGTTTGCTGCCAGCCTGGGCTGCTCCACATGAGCTCCACATGCTGTGCACAAAAACTCCAAAGCAATATGCTCTGGAGTTTTTCACTCCTGGGTGCATGCTCAAACAGCGTGCAAAAAAATCCTCTGAACCAAAAAACTCTGAAATTTATTCATGCACATTAATCACACATGGAGATGTGCCCTGTGAGGCATATTGGTCTGGGTGCTCACTCCCACCCCATCATGTTCAAGCCACATCACAGAATTGTGATGCATTCCCAATCACTGACTTCTGGTACAGTCCAGTTATTATGTGTTCACCCCTATAGGGTTTAGAACATGAATTTTTAAAGGTCAGTTTTAATTCAAATAAATTGATTTTTTTAATGTCTTAAAAATTAATCAGATAGACAATTCAAGATTAATTCTGACATTAAGACAGATAACCAGCTTTTCCCGTAAAGCAAACGGACAGAACTCAAACCCAAACTTTAAGGGAGTAACAGAAGGCTTCTTTAACTATGACAGCCGAATGACTAAAGCATGTATACAAAATGCATGTATAGAAATGGATAGCACACATGCATGTAAAATCTGTGAAGTTTTATACATATAGGTAAAGAGATTTACAAGGGTTGCTGTCTTTTGTGGAACTATCCCCCATTACAACATAAGTGAGCACTTCTGGTTTCTTGTAAAAATGTTGTTGGAAAGAGCTTTTCACCTGACTACCATGGAAAAAAGAACCAAAGCGAGGTGTTACAGCTTGATTTTTGTTGTATTTCTTTTTTTGGCTTTCTGAAGTGAGGGACCAGGTTTAAGTAAACATTTTGATTTGAATTCTACAAGTTCTTAGAAAGGAGCAGTGTATGAATGCTGACGTATATGGACTTTACGTAAAGAAATTCTGCCATTTTTGAAGCCAGATCTAACTTTTGTATCAACAAATTATACACAAAAACTTCAGTCAAAGCCTTAAAGTAAGAAAACTTATGCCTAAAGGGATCCTTTGTGTTTTGATTTTTAAAATACACTCATTTACAAGCAGATTTTGAATGCCTGCCACCAACTAAGAAAAAAAACCTTTCATTTATTTATTTTTTTTTTAAGATAGGCCTCTTTTAGCAATATATAATAATCATGTAGCACAAAAAACTGTTACTAAAACGTGTGTTAAAAGGGACTGATTTAATCCAGAAAAGCATGAAAATTTATGGTTAGGAGTGGCTTTGCCTTCCATAAGAGGGGCACAGAGCTGTTATACTATACACAAGTTACGAACTTTATACAGTTGATATGTACAAGTTAAGCAAGCCAAAATGATGTAAGGTTAGAATGTTAAACTTCTTCAGTCCTGCATCTTTAATTCAAAGTTGTGCTGTTTATTTAATACATGGTTTGTATCTCTCATACGCCAACCCAAGCATCTTTTATTTCTGTTGGTTAAACTGATTATTTCTAATTTTACCTTGTTGCTATTCAAATCCAGTTTTTTTACATGGTGCTAATTTCTCTTTCACTCTGTTATGACTATAGTTCTTATAATTGCTTCAAAATCCCAAGAAATGGTTATCTACCTATGGCATCCCAAATTAAGCAGGAAAATTTGGCAGAGAGTACAGTCATCACTGCTTCAGTAAATAGGTGAATAAATAAGACAGGTCATAAATTATTATATCATTATTGTTTCTTAACTGTGAATAAATATGCTGTTCATGAAAGTTAGGGTCTGATAGACCAGCCAGACATAATACAGGAAGATAAAATGCATTCTTTTGTTATATAAAATAGCTCTAGCAACGTACCCAAGTCCTGATCTGCAACTTACATTAGTAATGCTATTCCAGGAATTTTCTGGAGACAGATCATATTAATCACTTATCTTTGGGGCTTACATTGCTACGAATGACTGAGGTACCTCCATCAAGTCAGAATCCATACCATTTACTGGCAAGATAGCCATGTGAACTACAATGCCTGACTCACAGTAGCATCAAATTTAATATAATTCATAGCATCCTGCATGGCAAGAGAATTTCCCCAGAAAATGGGAGACATAAGTTTTGGGCCCTCTTATTTCTCTAAAGATTAGCCTAATAACCCAACTATAGGTTGACCTGGGCCCTCCGACCCTGATTTCCACTGAAGTTGACCCCATAGGCAGCCAAAAGTGCAAAATTAATGGGGCCAGAAAGGCACCAAGCAAGAGAGAGTGCCTGACTGTGAGCCAGTGAAAAAGACAATCCTGGGTGTTAGGGAGAGGGAAATCCTGGATTTTAGTCCTCAGTATCAGAGAATTATTTCTATTTTATACTTCATGTAAATGTATAAACAGTTCTGGCAACAGGAATAAAATGGTTTTCATTACATTTTCAGTTTCCAAAAGCCAAAAAGTATTTATAGAAAACCCAGTCAAAAACTGAAAACTTTTACAGATCGCATTCTAGTCTTTACATTTTAAAATAAGCAGCAGGAATATATTGACCAAAAGGATTTTTTTGAGAGAATGCTTAGAACTCCTTCTCCAAAAAAAATGACATGTAATAAATACACTAATCTGTCCCTTGCCCACATCTTCCTATTTTCCACATCTTCTTACTTCACTCCACCCCACTTCACTTCAGTTTGAGAATTAAATACCTGTCAAGAGGATGCTCTTGATGCATAGGGGCAGTAGAATATCTAGGTGCAAGGTCTGATTCTCTTATCTGCCTCACTTAAAAATCATGCTGCTTTTATGTTTCAAAGGACAGCTCAGAACTCGGCTCTAGATGAATAATTTGAAGAGTGCCAGAATCTGTATCCTCAAATAACCGTGACACAAGCGCAGTACTAGAGATGAAATATTTTTGATCAATGCAAACGTATTAAAGTCTGGTTAATTTAATACTTCTGTGCTCAAAATGAAAGTAGGTAGGAGTCCTCCAGTTTTTGCACAGCCGGTGCTACATGACCCATGAAACAGTGTTGACTATGTCATGATAGTCTATTAATTTGAAAAGTTGTTTCCTTAGAAAGGTGCGTCAACATTCATGTTGAATTTCTAGCAGATTAATGAACACTACAAACACAACACATTTCCTAGAACTGTTTCAATAAGAGTCTTCCATTTGAAAATGTATAACTGAAACAGATGGTGGAGTTATTTTAGACTTTAATCCCTTTAGCAGATCCGGATGAATGGACCCTTCATCTATGCGTATGATTTCAGTGAACCATATACAGTATGAATCTACACTGTCTGCATTTTCCCATTTATAAGAACAAGTCCTTAGCATTGACTACATGACACAAACTTCATTGCTGGTGTATTTCTATTGACCTCAAGGAAATCTCAAGTTAAGAGGTTTCCTAAAATATAGTATAGTTGGTTAAATGAACTATTCTTCTTAAATAAAAGTGATTACTATGAAGGATGAGAAAAGCTTAGAGAGATAGTCATAGAAGATTAGGAGGTCATCTAGTCCAACACCCTTCTCAAAGCAGGACCACCCCCCCCAACTACATCATCCATTATCTAGCTGAGTCTTTAAAACCTCCAAGGACAGAGATTCTACAACCTCTCTGGGAAACCTGTCCCAGTTTACTACCCTCCTGGTGAGAAAGTTTTTCCTAATATCTACTTAAACTTCTCTTGCTATAACTTGAGACCATTCCTTCTTGTTTGGTCATCTACCACCAATGAGAATAGTCTCGCTCCATCCTCTTTGGAACCGGTGTTCAGGTAGGTGAAGGCTGCTATTAAATGCCTGCTCAGTCTTCTCTTCTCTAGATTAAATAAACTCAGTTACCTCAGCCTCTCATCAGAAGCCATGTGCTCCAGCTCCCTAACCATTTTCATTGGCCTTTGCTAGAATCCCTCCAATTTGTCCCTCCTTTCTATAGTGGGGGACCGAAAAGTGGACACAATACTCCAGATGTGGCCTCATCAGTGTTGAATCAGTCTGCTGGCAATGCTCCAACAATTGCAGCCCAGCGAGCAGTTAGCCTTCTTGGCAACAAGGGCACATCATTGGCTCATATTCATCTTATTGTCAAATGCAACTCCCAGGTCCTTTTCTGCAGAGCTGCTGCTTAGCCAGTTTGTCCCCAGCCTGTAGCTATGGATGCAACTGTTCCATCCTCAGTGCAGGACTTTGCATGTCTCCTTACTGAACTTAATGAGATCTCTTTTGGTCCAATCCTGCAATTTGTCACAGTCTCTCTGACTCCTATCCCTACCCTCCAATGTATTTACTACTTCACCCAGCTTGGTGTCATCTACAAACTTTCTGAGCTACTGCCTAGATATTGATCTACTTATTACTACCCTCTGAGCCTGACAAGCCAAACACTTTTCTAACTGCCTTATAGTCCATTCATCTAACCCGTATTTCCTTAGCCTGCCTGTGATAATGTTGTGAGAGATCCTTTCAAAAACCTTGCTAAAGTCAAGGTATATCACAGCCACTGCTCTTCCTACATCCACAGTGCCATTCACCTCATCAAAAAAAGCATTCGGGTTCATCAGGCATGACTTGCCTTTGGTGAATCCCTGCTGACTTTTCCTAATCACATCCTTCTTCTCCAAGTGCTTGGAAATGGATTCCTGGAGAACCTGCTTAATGATTTTTCCAGGGACTGAGGTGGGGCTTACTGACCTGTAGTTCCCTGGATCCTCTTTCTTCCATTTCTTAAAGATGGTCAATCTTAAAGATTGCCCTCTTCCAATCATCTGGGACCTCTCCCAACTATTACAGGTTTTCAAAGATAACAGATAGCTACTCAGCAATCACATCAGCCAACTCCTTCAGCACCCTTGGGTGCATTGTGTCCAGCCCCATGGACTTGTCTATGTCCAATTTTTCTAAGTAGTCTTTAACCTTTTCTTTTGTTATTGTTGGCTGCTCACCTCCTCCCTGTCGTGACTAAGATCTCCAGGTGGCGTTGGAGAACCGTCATGGATACGCACTGAGTGGGGCACCAGGTGGTGACACCAGCTCAGATGCGCCCTGGGTTCAGGCAGGTGAAGAGAGAGAGACTTGAGATGGGTGAAGTGAAGTAAACAGAAGTTTACTTACTGAACTTGAGGAAGAAAACTATATACAAGAGAGCCGAGACATGGTTATATACAGGATAGCAACGGATGCTGACAGCAGGCAGAGTACAGCGTGAAGCTCAATGCAGGTGGCTGCAGCCAGGTGGTGGCGTACTGCAGCACTTAATGTGTTCAAAGGAGCAGGAGTGCCCAGAGGTAGCTAGGGCAATCTCCCCATCGGTTGTTATCGTTAGCTATTCGTTGGCCAGGTAAGAAAGGTCACCCTAGGGGTCTCTCAGAGCTCAGAACAAGTGATCAGTCTGTTCTGAAAGTCGCAGCTCGAGAGCCCTCAGATCAAAGTGCGCAGCCCCCATATAGCCTCCTAGACCAATCGGGAGGCTTCTTTTACAGATGGTTCTGGAAGCAAGGGCATTTGGACCCGCCAATTACGCCCTTGAGTGGACCAAGAATG
>JAGPOW010003316.1:32657427-32681155 GCA_030014935.1 Caiman crocodilus
CGGGAGGCTTCTTTTACAGATGGTTCTGGAAGCAAGGGCATTTGGACCCGCCAATTACGCCCTTGAGTGGACCAAGAATGGTTTAACCCGCCACGATCACGCGCTGCTTGCATGATCAGCTAACCAGGAGGGGGTGTACTCTGCCACTGTGTTACTCATTGCTACGTACAAACAGCCATGCCACTTAACATTGCACAAAATAACATGAATATTGCTGACCAAGCTAATGCTGAATACTGAACCCTCTATTCACCGTAGGGCAATAATCTGGGGGAAGTTACTTCTTCAACCACACTCCCCAAACTGTCCAACCAGATGCAGTAGTCTGGAAGCTGACATTTCCTGTGAAGATTGAAGTAAAAAAGGCATAAAGTACTTCAGCATTTTCAGTATAATCGGTCAGATGAAATATAAGTATTAATACATGTCTTCATCATATCATATTGTGATTTGTAATGCACTCCCCAGCCACGCAAGTTGGAATGTTTTAAAGTTGCACTAGGCCAAAAACATGACTTAAAGAAAACTGAAGTCCTGAAAATGTATAAAATTGTTAGATAAGTACTATAGATGCATATAAAATGTAGAAAACTCATGTCATTATACAAAAATCTGAATGAATTACATTTAGTACAGGTTATTATTCTGAAAGGTTGTCAATATTTTGCATCGCTCTCAACAGAAAATTAGATTTTCAAGGACTAGGATGTTTTTGAGGAAAAAAGGTCTGATTTCTGTGAAAATTCTGATTTTTTCATCAGAAAAATAGATGCACACACATCACAAACATCAAATATTTTTATGTAAAAATGGCATCACAATGTTCCATTTCCTCACTCTCTCTTGTGGACTGAGCTACTGAGCCAGAAGATTTAAACCAAATTGTTTGAAAACTATTCCTAACAGAGTGGACTATTATACCTGGAAACAGTCATTTCAAGGAAGCACTGCAAGCCCCATTACCAAAATATTACATTAGACTATTACATTTTAAAATTACATTAGATAAGACAGGCTAATGTGGCAACTGAACCTAGACTGGCAATAGGAATCAAGGACAACAAAAAGTCTTTCTTTAGGTACATAGGGAACAGGAGGAAAATAAATGGAAATGTAGGGCCACTGCTCAACAACTCAGGAGAGCTGCTTACTGATACCCAGGAGAAAGCTGAACTCCTGAATAACTACTTTGCCTCAGTCTTTCATTGGACCAAGGAGAAAACCATCCCAGGCAGAGTAGAGAATGAGCACAGTAAGAATAATCACCTTCCTACTATTGCCATAGAATTGGTATATGACTATTTAAAAATAATCAGACATATGCAGGTCAGCAGGACCAGATGATCTTCATCCAAGAGTGCTGAAGGAGCTAGCCAAAGTCATTGCAGAACCCCTTGTGAAACTCTTCTACAACTTGTGGTGCTGTGGGCAGGTCCCTGTGTAGCAAAACCCCCAGTTTTTCTTTTTTTTTTTTTTTTTTTAATTTAAAAATGCATTCCCTCCCCTTTCCCAACCATTTCTGACTTTTTCTCTCCCTGTCTCCCTGTCTATTCCCTATTGATAAGTATAAGTAAGCTAAGATGTAGGGTAAGGTTTACCATTTTATTTTAGGTAGTAAGTTTTATTTTTCTCTTCCCTCTTTGCAAATAAGTACCCTGCTATTTTGATATAGATATCCACTGTTTTATAAGTGATAATTATTATGTTTGTATTGATTTTTTTTTTACTGCTTTTATATTGTGTGATTTACTGTTTTAGGCCTATATACATAAGTTAGCATAAGTCATGTCAAGTTTCCATCTTGTAATGTGAAGCCTCCATTTTACTCCCATGCCTGGTTGTATAACCCATGACTCACACCAACCTCTCCTATGTAACTTGGTTCCTGAATGAATGGGGATGAATGAGGGTGCTTGAGAGACAATGGCAGTAGATCTAAAAATAGCTCCCTCTGAATGATTGAACTATCAACACCAATACCGGGACCAATGACCCAGCCCTTAGAACCACCCTCAGCATTCAAGAAACTAAAGATGAGGCAACCCACCATTGTGCCATGCTGCACATGCTCAGAAAAACACCTGGAACCCTCTGGAACAGAATTGACCTTGCTTGGACAGGCCCTCCCATAGGAGGCCATAAGTAATCTGCCCCATAAAAGGGGTAGTGAAGACTGACTCCTTGGGACGCCCTCTCCATCTGAACCAGCACCATGCCATACCACCTACCCACCCAGAGGCCCTGCCAGCGACCCACCTCTGACAACACCTACTAGATAAGGACCGCTTTCCAGCCTGGACAGATAGCTATCACCTCCCACCCTCTCTTCAACCAAGGACTTGACTCTGCTTCTTTTCCCTACCTGGACTCTATCCCTTCCACTGAGTCTCTTTCTCCTGCTACCATTGTGAGAGTGAGTGAGTAAGGAAACCAATAATTTAATGGGGCTGTGTAGTGTGTTGTCTGTTTAATAAACCTGTTGTTTAGACCCCTGAGTTGGGTTTTGCTTTACTATGGTTCATCCCTGCTCCAATCTCTGCTCCTCGCCCCTTTGTCTTCTCATTTCTCCCTCTTCTGCTTCTGGCTCATTGCCACCTCCAATACCTGTCCCGAGTTCCTCTCTGCCTGCAAACCCCCTGTTTCTTTGCCACTATCTTATCTCCAATGCCTTTTACCCTGAGCAACCAGGTTTCTGCCTCAGTTCCTTCCCTGGCTGTCTCCTCCTTGCCACCACTTATCTGCCCCCCGCAATATCTCAGCTATCTGCCTCAGTTTCCAGCCCCATGCTCCCAGGTTTCTGTCTCTTTCATGGCTCTCTCCTCCTTGCCACAAGGCTTGTTTTTTCTTCTCCCTGCCCCATTCCCATCCTTGCCACACACCAGTGACCTCAAGTAACCTTGGGGCCACTCGATCTTATGTGAACCCAAGTCTCAGTTCCTCAGCTAGCTTCTGTCTAGTCCACCGGTTCTAATCCCAGTTCTGGTAACTTTCACTCCCTACACTTCAATTCTCTCTCACCTTAACCTTCCCCCAAATATCCCAGGTACTCCAAGCACACACTGTACCATCCAAGTTATGAACCTGTGTGTACATGTAGGTGGGCTGTATGTGTGCAAACTGGTGAGTGAGAGTGTGTGTGTGTGTGTGTGTGTATATATATGTATATATCATCATTGTGTGCATGATATATGAATTAGTGATCTGTATGTGTATTGAGCATGCAGGTATTGACAATTGATTTTTGTCTAATTTTTAGTATGTAGTGTGTATGTGCTTGAATTGGTGATAAGTATTCATGTGCCTAGGCTGGTTTGGATCTGCATGTGCCTGAGCTGGTAGTATGTGTGCAGGCACCTAATTGATGTGTGTGTTTGTTTACGTACAATTGTGTCACACCCTCCTGTCTAACAGCGCAATATTGAGATCCTGAGAGATGCCCCACAGGGCAACACCCGAGGACTGGAAGAGGGCCAACATTGTGCTCTTGCACAAAAATGGCAGGAAGGAGGACCCAGTTAACTATAGACCTATCATCCTACCTTCCATTCTAGGGAAAATCCTAGAAAAGTTCAAGGAGTCTGCCTGCAATAAGCTTGTAGAATGTAAGATACTGAATGACAGCCAGTATGGCCTCATCACAGAAAGGTCTTTCCTTACAAAACTCATCGCCTTCTATGAGCAGGTAAATAGCCACCTGGATATGAAAGAGCAGTTTGACATTGTATACGTTGACTTCCAAAAGCCCTTTGATCTAGTATTCCACAATGTCCTCATGAGAAAATTGGAGGATTGTGGGCTTAATTCCAAGACAGCCAGGTGGGTGAGAAACTGGTTGCAGGAAAGAAAGTCATAAGTGAATGGATCTGTGTTATCCTGGTGAGAAGTGGGCAGCAGTGTCCTGCAGGTGTCGGTGCTCAGTCCAGTACTTTTCAACGTCTTTATTAAAGATTTGGATGTAGGGATGAAGAGTTCACTGGCAAAGTTCGTGGATGACACCAAATTATGTGGGGAGCGTGGCCACGCTTGTAGATAGGCTACAGTTACAGGCAGACCTAGACAGACTAGCAAGTTGGGCAGATCTGAATCTGATGAATTTCAATGTCAAGAAATGTAAAGTGCTTCACCTTGGGATGAGCATCCCCCAACATGCCTACAGGCTTGATGGCACCAAACTGACTAGCACCATGAATGAAAGGGATCTGGAGGAGCTGGCAGTGTGATGCTATTGCCAATAGGACAAATAATAGTTTGGCATGCATCAATTGATGCATCTCCAGCAAAACAAAGCAGGTGATTCTTCCAATCTACTCAGCACTGGTTCTGGGCACCACACTAACAAGGACGTGGACAAGCTTGAGAGAATCCAAAGAAGAGCTACCCATATGATCAGAGTTTTACATAGCAAGCCACATGAGGAAAGGCTGATGGATCTGGGACTCTTCAGACTGAGGAAAAGAAGACTGAGAAGGGACGTGGTAGCAGCTTACACTACACTAAGGGAGTACATCAAGGGCTCAGTGAGCAACTGTTCACCAGGGCACCTGAGGGGAAAACCAGGAGTAATGGCCACAAACTCCTGGAAGATTGATTCATGATCAGCATTAGGAAAAACTTCTTCACAGTCAGGGTGTCCAGACTGTGTAATAAGCACCCTCCAGAGGTGATGCAATCACCTACCCTGGAAATCTTCAAGAGGAGACTAGACAGTTATTTTGCTGGTGTCACCTGACCCCCAGTTATCTTTTCTGCTTGGTGCAGAGGGCTGGACCCAATGATCTTCCAAGGTCCCTTCTGACCTTACAATCTATGAATAAAATAAGGGTTTAGAAAGCAATTTTGTATTTTCAGAAAATCGGGTGGACACTTTGTTTTACTAGGCATTTTCCTTTTCTACTTCAGATTGGTCCAAACTTCAGTCTTCACACAAGCAAAACTTCCACCAATTTCAATGCTCTAAAACACAGAGTGGGCAATTATTTTGGCTGGAGGGCTGCTTAATGAGTTTTGGTAAGCTGTCAAGGGCCACAAGGGTAGCCCCATCCCTTGACAGTGGACAGGGGGAACTCTTGTAGCCAACTTCTGACTGGAAGTCCCACCCCAACTCCTGACCTTTACCACCAACAGTTTTTCCCCTTGTCCTTGGAAGAACTCCTTTTGACAAGAACATTTGCAATCTTGGAACCCCAAAAAACCCCAACAAATTAAATACTAAAAATCAAACATCTATAACAACATATTTTAATTTTATTTTAAAAGATATTTTGTCCTGATTTGTGTGCGTTTGCATCATGGATATAGAGGTAATTGCATAATAGCTTAAAATTAAGTTTTACTCTTGTATATTGTGAGGAGAGTGTGGAGGGGTGTGGGGGCATGGGTGGGGGGCTATGCGGTATGTGGGGGAGGGTATAGGTGGATGTGTGTGGGTGTGTATGTGGGTTGTGAGGGAAGGTGTAGAATCATAGGGCTGGAAGAGAACCCAAAGGATCATCAGATCTGACCCTAGATGTCTTTCCTACTTATGCAGGGGGCTGGACAACCCCAGCCAGGTGACCATTCAGTCTTCTCTTGAAGACCTCTAGGGTAGACAATTGCACCACCTTGGGGGTGGGGAGCTTGTTCCATAGTCTGGATACCCTAGTTGTAGAGAAGTTTTTCCTAATGTTCAGTCTGAAACTATCTTCCAGGAGTCTGTGACTGTTGTTTCTAGTTTTCCCCCAAGGCACTCTGGTGAACAGTTGTTCACTGAGCCCCTGATGTACACCTCAGATATAGCAGTAAGCCACAATCAAGTCCCCTTTCAGCCTTCTTTTCTTTAGGCTGAAAAGTCCGAGATCTCTCAGCCTCTCCTCATATGGCTTGCCATGCAAGTCCCTGATCATGTAGGTGGCCCTTCTCTGGACCCTCTTGAGCTTTAGCACATCCTTGTTGAAGGGCGGTGCCCAGAACTGGACACAGTACTCCAGCTGCAGCCAGACCAGTGTTGAGTAAAGTGGGAGAATCACTTTTTTGGATTTACTGGCGATGCATTGATTGATGCATGCCAGAGTTTTATTGGCCCTGGCTGCTACTGTGTTGCATTGCCAGCTCATATTCATGCTGGGGTCTATTGTTATCCCCAGATCCCTTCATTTGTAGTGCAGATCAGGTTAGCAATGCCCAGCCTGTAGGTTTTCTGGTGGTTCTTCCTTCCCAGATGCAGCACTTTGCATTTCTCTACATTGAACCTCATCTGGTTCTATTCTGCCCAACATGCCAATATGTCTAGGTCTGCTTATATCTGCAGCCTATCTGCAGGTGTCTGCACAACCCCATATCTTGGTGTCATCTGCGAACTTGGCCAATGGGTTTTTCACTCCCTCATCCAGGTTGTTGATGAAGATATTGAACAGCACTGGGCCAAGTACCAACCCCTGCAGTACGCTGCTGCCCATCTATTCATTTGGACTCTGCATTCTACCCTGCAACCAGTTTCCCACCCACTTCATGGTCCCACAGTTGAGCCCGGTATCTTCCAGTTTTCTGATCAGTACCTTGTGGGATACCAGGTCAAAGGCTTTCTGGAAGTTTAGGTATATGATGTCAACAGCTTCTCTCTCATCCAGGTGATGAGTCACTGAAAGAAGTAAGGTTTTGTCAGACAAGATGCACCCACGATGAAGCCATGCTGGCTGTCATTCAGTATCATGCCTTCTGCAAGTCTGTCACATATAGCCTCTTTGATGAATGTTTCGAGGATTTTCCCTGGAATAGAAGTTAAGCTAATTGGCCTGTAGTTTCCTGGGTCTTCACACTTCCTCTTCTTGAACATGGGCACAACATTGGCCCTCTTCCAGTCCTCTGGCATTTCTCTAGAGGCCCATGATTTTTGAAAGACCTTTGCCAGGGGCTCTGCAGTTACTTTGGCCAACTCTTGCAGCACTCTTGAGGGGAGTTCATCCGGCCCCGCTGATTTATATAGGTCTAATTTCTTTAACTGATCATAAACCAGTACTATGGCAATGGTGAGAATGGTATCAATTTCACCCTGCTCATTCTGTGCCCTACCTGGCATGTTGTTCCCTTTGGTCTTGTGAAAGACTGAGGCAAAGTAGTAATTTAGGAATTCCATTGTTTCCCGAGTTGTAGTGATCAGGTATCCTGAGGCATTGAGCAGCAGACCCACACTCCCATTAGTTTTCCTTTTACTCCCTATGTAACTAAAGAAGGACTTCATGTTGTCCTTGATTCTTGTAGCTAGTTTTAGTTTGGTTTCTGCCTTAGCTTGCCTAATCTGGTTACTACAAGTGTGGGCCATTGTCAAATAGTGTTCCCTAGAGGCTGCCCCAAGCTTCCATTGTTTGTATGCCTCTTTCTTTTTCTCTAGGAGAGCTGCAACTTCCCTGCTTAGCCAAGAGGGTTTTTTGACCCTTTTGCTACTTTTTCTCCATAAGCGAATGGATTTTTTCTGAGCCTTAAAGATTGTATACTGAAGGAAGGACCATTTTTCTCATTCTCCCTTTACCTGTGGTCCTTGGTCTCTCAGGGCATTCTCTACTTGTGACCTGAGATTATTAAAATTTGTGTTTTTAATATCTAAGACTTCAAGCATAGTATCTGTTTTGTCAGTCAATGGACGGTGAACATAATGGTATTGTGGTCACTATTGCCTAGGCTTCTCTCTCTGTTTAAGTTGGTCACCAGGTCATCCCCTTTGTCCAGGACCAGGTCAAAAACTGCATTGCCTCTAGTTGACCTGTGCACCGCATGAGTCAAAAAAAAGCTCTTCAGTGCTGGTCAGGAAGAAGTGTGATTGATCCAAAATGGCTGAGTATTCCTCCCAGGATATGTCTGGGTAGTTGAAGTCACCCATGGCAACCAGATCCTATGCACACACAGCCTCTGCTAGTTCACAGAGAAATGCTAGATAAAGTTCCTCCTCTTGGTTAGGTGGCCTGTAGTATACACCTACAGTCATGTCTCTCTCACTGTGCCTCACTGAAACCCAGAGGGTTTCAAGCTGTTCTTTGGGGCCAACATCAGCCTGTAGGGAGGTATACTGCTCCTTCACATAGAGGACAACACTCCCACCTTTCTTCCCTACCCAATTCTTCTGTGAAGGACATAGCCCTTTATGGCTATGTTCCAGTTATGAGAAGAGTCCCAGCAGGTCTCTACGATCCCTGCTAGATTGTAGTGCTCAGTGGAAAGCAGGAGGACTAGTTTCTCCTGCTTATTCCCCATGCTTCTGGCATTGCTTTACAGGCACCTAAGTCCTAAGGGAGTGTTGGGGAGGTGGGGGGATGACCGCCTCCTACAAGCATGCTACCCTATTGCACATAGCCCCTGCCACCAGGCAAGAATATCCCCTTGGTCACATGTGATCCTGGCAAGCTCCAGGACTGCACGTGGCCAGGTCGCTGGCTCTGTTGCATGGGTCTCACATACTCAAGCCCCATGTTGCTTCAGGGAGGCCTGTATGAAGCTGGCAGTGTAGGTCATGAAGCTCAGCTGGAGTGGTAGGGAGATGGATAGAGCTGGCCTGGCTCCACAGTGTGGAGTTTCCCATCATTCCCCAAGGCCTGAGCAAAACAGTGAGCAGGGCTGGGGCACCGGATCCATTGCGCAGGCATCACTCCAGAGGTGCACAGCTCAGGTGGAGAACAGCTAGGACTGCAACCCACCCAGGAACTACATACAAGCCCCATGCGATGAAGCCAAGCAGACCCCATGCCCCCACCCTCCCTGGCTCTGTGCTCCTGCCACCCTACCCTAGTTCCCCATCAGCCCCAGAGCACCACTGCAGACTCATCACTCTCCCCAACCACTGCTGCCACTCTCCCCCACCAACCCAATGCCACCACTACCAATTCCATCCCCCATCACTGCCACTGCCAGCACTAATCATTTGCCCTTTGTTACACTACTGTTACTGAAAGAAAAAGTAACAGGTCACCTTCTACTAGGGAGCTACTGTAGTCTGCCTCAGCTAGTGCACACATTGTAAGGGTCCCTGCAAGTACCTTCTAGAACAGGTAAAGGTAACAATATGTGGAGTTTTAACAGCTATCTGAAACTATTCTCATGTGGAGCACAATTTCCACAGCAAAGAACTGGAGAGCCTGCTGAGTGACCATAGAGCTCAGGGAGCCACTATAATTATAATAAAAGTATATGATTCTACCTCAGGACGAGACAAACACCAAAGGATGGACATATGAAAAGCAACTCTAGTGAGACTAAAAAGGTATTAAAGGTACAAACAGCTCTGAAACAGTGACAACAAGAGAGTCTCAACTTCCTTGGAAGGAGCCTTTCCATGCTTTGGAATCACCTTTTAGGACAGGAAGTTGAGGGGGAGTTCCTGGAGTTTCAGAGAACCGAAGGTTCTAACCCCTGTTCTAAGGATCATTTAAGGGGACAATACTCTTTAAATACAGAGAGTGTTGTTATAAAAAGGATGCCAATACATTATTATGTTTCCACAAGGAAAGGAAAAATTAACATTAGGCTTAAACTGCCACAAGGAAGATATCATTTAGGTATTGGGAAGATTCTTCTAATTATGAGAGTGATTAAGGATTGGAACACAGTCCCCATTAGCTATTATGAACTCTCTGTCACTCAAAGTTTTTAAGTGCAGATTAGATAAAGATTTGCCTGGGATGGACATACTAAGATGATCAAACTGGATGATCAAGGAGAGAGCTTGCACTAACAATCCCCTGAAGACCTTTCACCCCTATTTTCCTATAACTTTTTTCTTACGTTGTTTAAAGCTAAAGTAGGTAGGTGACTTGAAGGCCAGCATTATGTCAAGACCCTTTGTACATAATTTGTTGCCTCTATCAAACACCAGGAATACCAAGTTTGGGAGGCTAAAATGGCAGCAGAAAGTGAAATAGAAGAGTCTATGGAAGAATTTGGAGGAAACTTCTTGATGGGAGTGTTAGGGTAGCTTGTTATATTCAACCTTAGTTGAACCTGCTTGAATTGTACATAACAGTAGTTGAAATTTTTGTATTCTGTTTCTGCATTGTCAGATATAGCTTTGGGCTCACCTCTGCCTAATGTTTTTCTACTATCATCATAGGTTTGTAGGATGTGGCTTTCCCACTAGCTTAAACTGTCTGAACTTGGCACCAACTGACTAAAGTAGATGGATGTAATGATTGGATCCATTAATGGAAGGTGATAAGAAGGTATCAACTGGATAATGTCCAACTACACAGTCCTTGAGATTTCCAGTTTTGGTAGATGGACCAAATTATAACACCGGTAAATGACCAAATTAAGATGTATGCATGTAATGGGTTTGTTGGAACAAGGGATTATGCTGACAGGACAGAACATGGACAGTATGATCACCACAGGGAAACCAATCAACAGTACCAGGAATGAAGAGTCATCAGAGGAGGAAACTTAAAAAAAAAAAAAGCATAAAAAGGAGGCGGGAAAAAAAACTTAAATGTGTGACATCAACTGCCCAACAATATCTGATTCGTGCCACCCAGAAGATTGCCTAGACGAACACCCTCTATTTTCAGAACTGCTGATTGGCAGCTGAAATAACCCTTGAGTGGGAAAGATCATTGATCTAAATGTTTTTCTTGCTGTGTAGAAATTATCAATATGACATTTCACGTATTAATAAAAAAAGTATTTTAGTTAAGTTAACTTGGTGCATCAGGTATTTAGTGTTCACTCTGGGTTAGTAAAGCTTAGCGATCCTTTAGTGCCACCTGCTGGACAGACTGGTACAATAACAAGAGTTTCAGGATTATTTGTTTTCTGAGAATGTGTCCCAAATAGGACAGGCCCAAGCATGCCCAGATCATCGACATTTACAGTCATGTTCCAAAGCCTCGAGTATGCCAAAAGAAGCCACTCTGAGCTCATCCCCAATGTCTGCTCTCAAGAGTACCAGAGAGTTAACAACAGCTGCCTTGAGTACCCTCAGTAGCAAAATTCTGGGTTTGACCTATGTCTGCCAGTGTAAGCACTAAGGCCCATCCTAGCTGAATATGCCATTGCAGGGAGTTTCTTGATATGTAACTTGTATACAAAGGGCATTTCTAACCCAAACATATAATCTGGTTCAGAAACAAGTCTTTTTCACCATAAAATATACTGGTGTAAAAGCCAGAGTTTTCCACTTACTCCAGTATGGTAATTAATGTAATTTAGGAGTTATACTACTGAAATGGAGAGTTGGATTTGACTTACAATTTTTAAACAACATCAAAATGTTGGCTGAATTTGAACAGACCTGGAGAAATTGAGAAACATGGCTTACATTCTGTCCCTTATCACATTAACATCAGTTGCAGAAGTGCCTGTTTATTTCATGGCTGACTTAGATCCATTGTGTCTCAATGCAGACACTTTAGTTCAGGATTAGAGTTTCAGTATCCCAGAGTTCATAAAGCTGTGCCTAATTTGAACATTTCACTTGGTTTTGTTTCACCCATAGCTAGGTCCAGGTTCATTCAAGAAGTTCCTGGTAATGCACACACCCACACAAACTTCAGAAATGTGTGACGGGATAGCTGGCAGTGACCTAGCCCAGGGGTTTTGAAAGGGATAAAGATGATTGAAGGACTTGGTATTCCCTTTCCTCACCAGTCAGGCCCCAGAGATTCACCCTTCATGTCCGCTGATTGGCCCCTTGGGTCATCTGGAGGAGTATAAAAGGGGCAGCACGGCTGACTCGGGAGAGACCAATGAGGGACTACGAGGAAGGAGCTTCAAAGAGCTGAGCCAGTGGGGTAGAAGCAGTTGCCCCAGAAGATCCTGAAGGAGCAGGACCTGCAGGCAGCAGTGGGACCCTCAGCAGCACGGCGTGTGGCCAGCAGGAAAGGCTTCTTGCTGGGCTCCAGGATCCCCTACGAAAGGCTATGGCCAGCAGGAGGATCTGAGCAGCGACCTGAGGGGTTCCTAGCTTAGCTTCCAGCACCTCAAATCAGAAACCAAGAAGCTTGAGGTAAGGCTGGGACTCCAGGAAGGTCAAGACCCCTAGCAGCTTGCAGCAGTACCAGCACTGGTGGCTGTGTGGCAGTGTTCCTACTTACCACATGGGAGATCTGACTTCAAGTTCCAGCTTTGGTGACTTGGAGCGAATGAGCTAACAAGGACAATTCCTCCTGCAGTAGAAAGGAGCTATTGTGTTTTCTTCCCCTCCAGGTACCTAGGCCCTATATTTCTTTGTCCTTTGACATTCTGTATTTGGTGCCTTTTTATATTTCCCTAACCAGTATTGTTTGCTCTGCTGTTTGTGTTTTACATTTTGATCACCCTGTCTTTTGTCAATTATTTTAAGTGTCTAACCTTTGTTGAATCCTGCCCCCTAGAGGCATTGTGGTGTCCACTGTACCCCCTGATTATGCTTGTTATGTTCCCAGTATTGTTCCCTCATTAAAAGGTATACAGTTAAGTCCCCAGTGGTAGTCTGGCTCTGCTCTGTAGGGGGAGGAGAGTCCCTACACCTCCCATAGCACTTGTGCACCTGCTTTGATCCCTTCAATTGGAGTTCCAGTTCAATTCCAGTTCCAGGTAAAGGATACCTTTTGGAGTACCGCCTAGGTTACACATGTAAAGCATGCTTATGAAATGTTTGCACAGTTCTCATCCCTCTGACCAGTGGGATGCCAATACATTATTATGTTTCCACAAGGAAAGGGAAAATTAACAAGGATAAAACTAAATCACAGGACTGCCTTAATTTTTTTTTTTTTTTACTTATACTTACAAATGTAGTTTATGTAGTGTAAATGAAGCATTGTATGGGTTAAGGCAGGGGTGGGCAAACGCCAGCCCACAGGCTGGATTCAGCCATTTCCCAGCAGCCTGTGCCCATGTCACTGCAGTCAGGGTCCACAGAGATCCCAGGAAGGGCCAGGTCATGACCAGGAGGGGCTCAAGGTTTCCACGGAGACTCACCCTAGCAGCATGAGTCTGGCAGGGCATGCAACTGGTCATAGAGCTTCTCTGGGGCTGGGGCCAGGATCTTGTGACAGTGACAGGGTGGTGTGGTGCTGGGGCAGAGCTACGATCTGCTGCCAGTATACTCCTGCTCAAGCCAGGAGGGCAGTGGGGATCATGGCTCTGCCCCAGCTCCAGACCTCACTGTCACCACAGTAAAATGCCAGCTCCAGCCCCAGAGCAACTCACTGCCCTGGTGCCCACCCTTGGGAAGGTCTCCATAGAAACCCTGGCCCCATGCTATCATGGCCCTGCCTCTCTATAGAAACCGGCCACAGTCACGTGGACAGATGCTGCTGGAAAATGGAGTTGGGTGACTGGCCGGATCTGCCTTTTTGCCCTCTCAGCTTAAATGTAAATGATTTCACTGTTTTTTATGATACTAATAAAAATAATAATTCCAATCAACATGATGCAACCAGATCTAAATTTCCTCCTGAGCTGAGCTCATATGCAGTGAGCCAATAAGATGTAGCTGAAATGTTTTAGCTATTCTTAATGGAAATAATCCAAAACCCATCTGAGCCAATGTTCCAATTCATTTCATCTGCAAACACACTGTCATGCTATTCTGTAACAGCTTCTTCAAAATCAAAAAAGAAAAAGTGTTCTGCTATGCTTTGTATAATATTTCCCCCGAACACCTGAACAGAATAAACAATGTACAACTCTTACAGTACTATACATATACAAAATGTTAATAGTTTTATTAATAGTTAACACATGTTTATTTTCCTATCAAATCTCTATTAAAAATAAGAATGTAAGAGTTGCCATTCTGGACCAGACCAAAGGCCCATCAGCTTAATATCCCATGTCTGATAGTGGCAAGAACAGATGGTTTAGAGCAGGGTTAGGCAACCTACAGCCCATGAGCTGAATCTGGCCCTGAAGTGACTGGATCCAGACAGCTGCAATAAGCATGGAGGGTGAAGAAGGGGCAGAATTGCTAGCAAACAGCTTGGCCTAGCACTTCCCTCTTCTCCTTCCTTTGTAATGAGCCCAGAACCCTGCAGTCAGCCTGTCCTAACTGGAGGTTCAGGGGAATTCATTCCCTGAGGATGTTGATAAACAGGCATCACCTGCAGTGAGCCCAGATCAGTATCTTGGACCCACCTGCTCTGACTAAGGCAATTAGTACAATTCCCTTAGGCCAGAGTCAACAGACTCGACCTGCTCCATCCCTTAAAAGCCAGGGCTAGCCTGCACTATTTCTGTGTAGGCAAAGGCTTAGGTATCAGCTCCTGACCCTCTGTGAGCTCCCTTCTACTATATCCCTTGTTTGATTCCTGGTTCTGGTTCCAGTTCCTGACTCTGGTTTGACCTTTGACATGTCCTGACTCTAGTTTGGCCTCTGGCTTTGGCTCTGACTCTTGATTCTGGTTTGTCCCCTAGCTTTTCCCATTTCCAGCAGTGGATCCTTATTCTGGTATGACTTCTGACCTATCCTGATTCCAGCTGTGGCTCCTAACTCCAGCTCCGACAGGACAGCTTCAGACTCCCAGGTCCTTAAAAACCTGATTCTTGGTTTCCCCTACACGTAAGGTGACCACCCCTAGCAGCTTGTGTCTTGGTCCATAACTCCCTGCACCATACCACCAATTCCCTCTGTAGCTCTCCAGGCTACTCTCTCTTGTCCCCTACAGCAGACACTGCTTACTCTTGCCACCAAATGTGTCCCTCCCCATTGCTATTTAGGTGCAGGAATCAGTGGTGCATGGTATGGGTAGGGAAGGTAGAAGCAGGTGGTTGGGCACTTTAAAGGGGCTTGGTGCTCATGATGATGCCTGGGTTACAAGCAGTGGCCTACTGCTCATAAAACATTTCCAACCCTTGGTATAGAAGAATAAGAAGCAGACCAAAGTGCCTGCCCTTTGTCATACCCAATCATGAGTTTATGTTTACAGACCCTGACGTGTCCTCCACAAGTGTTTCTTAACCCAATTATATTATTGGTGTTTACAACATATTATAGCAATGAGTTTCACGTGTGAATTGGAATTTCAATAGAAGTCATTATCTTGGTTTGTTTTAAGCTTTTCAGCACATAATATAAAAACTAGGAGACACCGGATAAAACTGAGACCTAGAAAAGTACAGTTCCCTATTCACTTTTTCTGCACCATTTATAGACTTTTAACATATATTCTCTTCCTGCTATCTCCACTCATTTCTTTCCAAACTGAAAAGACACAGCCTTCTCAGTCTCTCCACCTACGGAAGGCATTCGAAATCCCTTTTTATCTTGTGTTGTCTTTCTCTCTACCTTTTTACAATTCAAGTATATCCTTTTTAAGAAAGCACCAACTTTGAACGCCTTCAAGACACTTGGATGCTTATCTTGCTGGGATCCTATGATCTCCGCTGACTTCCTGGGGCAGGAAGCTGGACTTGATGATCTTCCGGGGTCCCTTCCAGCCCAAATGTCTATGAAATCTATGAAATAACCAGAACTGTGTACAGTACTTATGATGTGTGCATGATGGATTTATATAATAGTATGATGAAGTTTTCTGTTTGTTTTCACTTTCTTTCCTAATGATTCCTAACATTTTATTTGCCTTTTTGGCCATAGTTACACATTAGTTTTATGGGTTTTGGAGTTTGGGGGTTTTTTTTAGCTTTGTTTTGTTTGTTTGTTTTTAGAGAATTCTCTACTATGATACAAAGATCATTTTCTTGAGTGGTAGAAGCTAATTCAGAGCCCAGCACCTAATAGGCATGCCCAGTGTTATTTTTACTCCATGTAGACTAGTTTGTACTTATTAGCAGTCATATTACTTCTCATTCATTCATTTTTTAGATCTTTCTGTAACTCTCCATCTAGCAGCTTTGGATTTGTCTACATGTATTAATTACGTATTGTAGTAGGGACCTGGCCAACCCCCACATTTATCAGGGCAAGGGCTGCAGAGGTGCTCCGCAGTCAGGAGGATCCCAGGCCATCCTGGTGGCAAAAAACAGGCCCATGGTCAGGTTATCTTTCTCATTAACAACAAGTCATGGCAGGTGACATAGACAAGGGGACAAAATACCTGTTGAGAGCCCCAACCTGGTGACCCATAGGCCTGGGTCCCACTACACCCCATGTGCAAATTTTACAATTTCACTATTTCCAGGTCATTTATGAATATGTTGAGCACCACAGGTCTGAGCACAGATTTGTGGGAAACTTATGGACCTTCTTTTAACCAGTTTTCATTCCATGAACAATTTTAATCAGTTTGGCCTTTTAACTTGTGTCAACCGTTTTTCAATCCATGAAAGAGCCTTCCCTCTGAATATTTTAGAATCTTAAAAACCATAAGTCACTGTCATAATTTTTTTTAAATGCTTTAAAATAAATTGATTGATGAAGCCATTTAAAAACCCAGATCCAATATTCAGGTCTTCCCACTGATTTTGATTTTCACCTTAGACACAATACATACTTGAGAGTGGAAAATAAATAAATTAATAGACACTTTTTTGCTGGTGTTCTTCTCACTGATAGATTTGTAAATAAGTAAGAAATGTTTATAATTCTCTGAAATCAATAGCAAGTGACATTATGAGAATGTTTTCATTATGTTTAGTTAATTGTTTAAGTTTATTTTGCCAGTAGCCCCAGGACTGTGGTTCAGAGCACAGTATCCTTTTAAGGGCTCCATACTGAGGTTTGTTTTCTTCCCAATTAAAATGATACCTCTTCATTTTCAGCAATTGTACCGCTAACAAGCTTAATCCTAGAGTCCATAACGATGCTTGAGTGACAGTTCTCAGTGATGTCAGATGTAGCTTTGCTGTAGTTAAATTTAATAAATTCTGTTCATTATTGGAAAGTCTCTATACAGTTGGGTCAGACAGCAAAGTGTTTTGAATGTGACTCCAGTTTGCCTAGTCTATCATTCTGTAAGTCCTTACTGAGATAAAACCCAAAGGAGGTGACCAGAAAAATACTTATACCTTACAGACACATCTTATAAAAAGCTAACTTTGGTCCCCTTCATCAGATCATCATCACCACCACCACTATTGTCTTCAGATGAGGAATCTCATAACCAGGTGCTCATCTACTTCATTTACATCCCTTTCTCCCCAAAAAGAAAACAACAGGTTAAAAAAAATGGCTTGTCCTAGGCACTAGCCAGTTCTTTGTTTAGTTGTGCTTCGTTTGAATGGATGGTTATCAAAGTTTAATTACTTTCCATTGTTAGCCCTATGCCACGTATCAAGGTACAGGCCAACAGAAAATCTGGCTCATGGCACTACAAGTTGTTCTAACGTCTGTTTTCTGACTTTAATGTAGTCACGAGTTCGGAACACTTTGTTAATGAACTCAATATGTAGCTGTCCCCTGCAACAACTTCTCTAATCCTGCCACAAACTATATTTTCTGACAATAGCAAGGAATATGCCCTCTATCTATGGTCCCAAACCCTTGTGCCTCAGGTTAAGAATATGCTCCTACATATTGCCATAAAGAGAGTCTAAAATTAGTAGCATATAACAAAATAATCCCTGGATAGTATTTCCAATTTTATCCTTAAAGCAATAAAACCAACTGTAGGACAATTCTTTTAGCAGTTACTTTTATAAACTCTGCTCTCAATATTTAAGAACTCGATACCATATACTTATTTACTTGCTATTACAAAACATATGCATACACTATCTTCATTTCGATAACTAAGACTTGCTTGCAAAGGAACTACTTAATGTCAGTACAGTATCTTTCTGAGATCTCTGTATCACTGTTCATCATGCCACAGTGGAAGCTCAGCTGTCCCCATTTAATCACTTTGAGTCAAATCCATTTTACTAACTACAAATCCATACCCCATCCCATTCGTAAAAATTTATTGTAATTTTTTATTGGCAGAAATTATCCTTTTCCCCCCGCTCATGCTGACAACATACTATTGTTTAAAACCTACTCAGTTCAGGGTATATTTCCTTACACAGTATCCATTTTCCTTCTTGTAGAACTTTTTGCCTGTACTAAATCGTAGCAATATAAATCATTTTCAGGCCAAGGTATGCAAAAGAGTTTAAAGATTCTGACTTCTCTTTCAGTAAATTGTACAGTTTCTGCCCATTTCTTATTCAAAAAAATTGACTTTATGGTGCAACTTTAAGTCACTCAAGTCC
Organism: Caiman crocodilus; assembly: GCA_030014935.1. Taxonomy (NCBI): domain Eukaryota; kingdom Metazoa; phylum Chordata; order Crocodylia; family Alligatoridae; genus Caiman; species Caiman crocodilus. Next base: position 32,675,518 of record JAGPOW010003316.1, read on the forward strand.
ATGAAAACAAATTTAAAGATGGAAAAGGAATCTCACTGCTTTTTTAAGAATAGGTATTGAAACTACATTTTATAGAATTAAGGAAACTGAACTATGACATGATGTTTATTATTTTATTATCATGGCTACTATCAGATGTTTCAGGGCAATTATTTAGCAATTATCCTTTTAATGGATAACTATATAGCAGTTTTCTTCCTTACCATTCTCAAACACTCCTTAGCTTTTGCCCTGAAGTATGAGAGTCCATCATAATTTTTATACAATTATAACAACATTTGGGACAATGAGAAAATGTAAAAATATATTTAGAAAATAAAATTTAAAAAAATACACACATATATGCATACATATGTGTATATACACACACACACACACATATACATTAGGGGTGCGTGAAAAGGGCCATATTCAGTTCAGACATTGATTTGATTTGTGGATTCAGATCACTGTCCCCGATTCAATTTGACCAAATCCAAATCCGAAGATTCAATGCTGATCTGGAGAATCAGTGATTCAGCCATAGACACAGCTTTCAATGTTTTTTCTACATGCCTCAACATATCAGGCATGGCTTTAAATGCTGCGATGGCAAGGCAGATGGAGCATGCCACAGGAGTGCAGGGGAGAGGGGGGGACATGCTCAGTGGAAAAACTGTAAGCAGACCAAAAGTACTTCCAGTCCACTTCTGGGTCCACCAGGGAGCACGCAGGGGGTTCCCATGTGCCCCCCCAGCTCAGCGATCAGCTGTATGGGGACCCAGTGTGCCTCCTCAGACCCGGAAGGCACCAGTTGCTGAGCTAGAGAGGCATAGGGCCCCCCCAGTACGCTCCTTGGCAGACCTGGAAGTGGACCGGAAGTGCTTTTGGTCCAATTTCAGGTCTGCTATCGAGTGTGCTGGGGAGCACCCATACACTTCAGTGGGATGCTCCATTTGCCCCGGCATCTCAACAATCATGAGCCACCTGCTACCTTGAGGTATGTAGAGAAAATATTTAAAGCCATGTCAATCGTCAAATTGTTCTGAATTTCTCCAAATCAATTTGGAGGGTTCCAATTTGATTTGGAGAGATTAAAGGGTCCCCTGATTTGATTCAGATTTGGAGATTCAGCCACCAAATAAGGCTGAAATGCTGCCAAATTGAATGAGGGACCAAAGCTTTGCACAGCCTAATATACACATATACATAAATTTTCTAAACATAATTTTACATTTTCTTATTGTCCCAAATATAATAAATTGTGACACCATTTCAAGGCTTATTATGCCATATGATTAAACAAAAATATATTTGTGGTATGATCCAAGGCAGGGGTAGGCAAAAAGTTTTGGGCCAGAATGCCAAAAAACACAATGTCTACTTGTAAGGTGATGAAGTGCCGGCACAGCACAAAAACAAAACTGAGGTGGAGGGGGTACATGGCAGAACGCACTACATATTTAATACTATTAATATGCATCAATGTTGGTTTATTTATTTATTTATTTGTGTGTTTTACAGTAAATAGATAGATGGTGTCAGGCAGGGAGTGGGGGGCTGCCTCAGGCCACAGCAGGCGGTTCAGCAGCACTGGAGGTGGGGCCCAGCTGCCCTGCACAGCTCCGCAGGGATGGGGCACAACCATCTTGCCCACGAAGGGATGCTGCCTGACTGGAACAGGATGCCGGGCCCAGGGAGCTCCTTGCTTGGTTTCTGTGCATGCCAGGTACAGTGCAAGTGGGAGCTGTAGCCACAGGCTGTTCCCCAGGCTCTGGGAACAGCCACCACAGCTAATGCTTAGGGTCGAGCCAGCCAGGAACCTGCAGCACAGCACTGCACCTCTGTGCAGTGCCTGCCCCAGCCCTGGCCCCTTGAAGGGAGCCGTGGGTGGGCAAGGCTGGGACCTGGGCAGGCTGAGGCAGCCATGGTGCCTGTTGCCAGGGTCCAGGGGGTTCCCATGGCTAAGCCCCTGCACTAGGGATGGTTCTGCCCTGCCTGTGCTATGCCCAGCATGCAGGGAGGCTAATCCTGAGCCTGGCATCCTGCCCCACTCACATGCACAGGGTGGCTGCAGCCCATTCCTGCAGAGCTGTGTGAGCTGCCCAGGCCCCACCATGGATGCTGCTGGGCACCCCTACCTGCCCACCTACCACATCTTGAGCCCACAGAGCCCCAAGGCAGCCTCCACCTCCCGCCCAGCCCCCGCCTTCTTAAGGGTCCCCCTACGCTGCCCAGACCCTGCCCCAAGCACCTGGCCCCAGCATTCAACACCTCAGTGCTGCCCCACCCAGGTGGAACAGACCACCTGCCTGCCTGGGCATCTCCCTCCAGGGCCAGTCGAACTGGAGGGTTCAGCCTGGGAGCAAGGGAAGCGGGCAGTAGAGCACAGATGCCTCCCTGCCTGTACTTCCCTGGCTCCACCTGGTGCCTGCCATGGCATTGCAGCTTGTGGCTGCACAGGAGAGCCCAGAGCAGGAACTGTAAAAAACACCAAAAAAACAATTTCTGTGTGTGCCACCCAGCATGCCAGAAAAAATGTCTCCGCATGCTACTAATGTCATGTCTGCCAGGAGTTGCCGACCCCTGATCTAAGGCCTCAACTTTACACTGAGAATTAACTGTACAGATCCTTCCATGTGCATATTGCTCCACTGAGTTCTCAGTGAAGAAGTCAAGGACAACAAAAACTGAAAACAGTGGGAGTGCAATATGTAAGCAAAAAAGATTGAGAGTTCTGTCTTGTTTTGCTTGTCTGGGTCTGCAGTTAGATAATGCATTGAGGATGAAACAATATGTCAACCTACAGACAATATATACAACATACCTAATCTCTTCCATCTTTTCTTCCATAACAAATGCCTAACACAGTGCATACTTAGCCCATGGTCATTTGTCAGAGCTCGATATTTACTATTGTTTCTGAAGTTGCAATTCAAGCTGTGTGTTACACAGGGAAAGAGATTGACATGTTTTTATGCTGGGGGTGGGGAAGGGAGAGGGGCATTTCCTTATCCATTGAAAGCAACAGGAAGTTCCCTATGACCATACAGTCTTTCTCAGTCAGGATAATGTATCATGGGACGATTCTGTTAAGAAATACCCCATAACTTGCTCTTTGCTTTTAAAGGTTTGCCTTGGCAGGACAGGATGCCTTGTTTAAAAGACTTCATCCCTGTGAAATATAATTTTATTTACAGAATAAACAGATGAAATCTTTAGCCAGTGAGTTTATACTGTTAATGCCTATTGGATATGTAGCCTGTTGCATTCATTGTCAGCAAAACGCTCTTAAAACATGCATAAGCAATATGACAATGTCTTATATGGTTGAATATCAATCTTGCAGAGATTCTTCTCCTTTTTGACAAAGTGTCTTTTTCAATGGTAAATGAAGAAAATGTACACTTTCATGTATTGTTTTTATTTTATTTTTTTCCAGAAGCCAAGAATTCAAGTTTTGGACTTTTGATTTGTTTCTGCCTACAAGGAAAACTGCTGCTTTCTCAATATCTTTGAGTTTTTCAAGAAACAAAGTTGTATTGACTTTTAGTTAAGTGACTTCCCCAAAGTAGAACAGACTTCATTTTCCAAGTCCCAATTCAGTCTCCTAGGATAGATACAAAAGTTACATGTATTGCATGGTAGGTGCACAGGAAGTGCTGTACAGCCATAACTAAACAAACAGTCCTGGCCCTTAGAATGCTGTAAAAATAGATCCCACTCTAGGATAACCCTTGATAGATGTGATATCAGACTTCAGATCTGTAAGTTACAGTGCCATAATACAATGGGATGTGGTACAGATATTTGATTGTTACGTTGCATTCCATCAACATCCCATGGGGAATTGTGGCACACCACTTCCTCCGACCCCTCGCCCCAGCTCACAGTGACAGTCTAGTTTCAGCCAGTGCACAACTCCTCTGCCCGAGCACCAGGCCAGCCCTGCCCTCAGGCTGCCACTACAAGAGTCAGTGAAGCCCCTGTTTCCAACCCTCCCACTCTCTCCCACTGCCAAGGTGTTTCCTGTCTGGCATTACCATAAGAGTATGTATTCCACCTACCCCATCTGGGTATTAGTAAAGATTGCAACTTTTGATTAAGTGCTGTACTGATTGTGGATACTGCATTGAACAGGGCACTGTCCAAGATGTTCATCTTGTACAGTGTTGTTCTGAAGTATCCATATCTTCATCTGTTCAGCTTGACCCACACTTCTGTTAAGGCCATTCCCAATGAGGGACTTGTTTGGTGTTGGTACAAAATGCTGTAGGAATATATTTCAGACTGGATTACTCTGAATGATCATTTCATTTCCATTCACCCCACCCTGTATCTAAATTTAGCACAACATACCAGGCCACACCACCCAACCTGCAGGGCTCTCCACAGGGCCATAAACTTGGCAGCAAAGGAGCTGTTATGATCTTGTCACTTCTTACGTCACTTGACCTAATGTCCGAGAGCCAGAGGACTACATCTGCATGCTTGCAAGTTGAGCAGCCTGTTATGAGTCTCTGTGGACTGTTAAGCACAGTATTGAGCTCTTTAGTGCAACAACTTCTGGACCATACAGAAGCAGAGTAATCTGCAAGGTGTACACTATGACATGAATGGTGATTCTGAGCACTTTGAAAATGGCACCCCATGTCATGCTGACTAAATGTCTTCAGCCTGTGAAGAGACTTTACTGCTGATCTTCTGAATGTGAAGTTTATAGGTGAGGGAATGATCTTCCCTCCTTGGTAAATTGTGGTGTGCTCATGAGGAAAGATGTGTTTGCCTACACCGATATTCAGCACGGTTTTGGATTCATGATTGTTCACATGGAAGACTGATGATTCTGATTTATTGATGTTCCCCACTGAGCTCATGTCTCTCCAACACCTGCTTAACCCCCACCTCACTGACCTGGAACAAAGCATAGCTGCCAGGGCTTGGACTTCCTTTACTGTTGTTGGGGCCTTATCAGCTTGTGTTACATGGAGTAGGGACATAAATCTGGGGAATTGCCAACAGATTGTCCCAACCCTCAAGGTTACATTGCTTTCCTAAGTGAGGCTAGTGTATTTATTCAGATCCACCTGACTCAAACTCCAACCCAAACAGACCTGCAGAACTCTGAAGATGCATTCATAGATGGTGCTGGTGACATGAGAACCAAAGGGACCGTGGGTGTGTTGGGTTGGAATGGACAGGTTAGTGACTGCTTGCACTCTCAGTTCTGGGGCACTTGACCAAGCTATCTAGGACCAAGAATGCATTATGAAGGTACAATGTAATCTACAGATGGCCAGCCATTCTCTGAGGGAGGTCACCCATACCACTATGGAGGCGAGAGAGTACCAGTGCCGGAGTAAGGAGTTTATGCAGAACGGCAAAGACCGCTTGGGATCCAGCTATGGCATCCCTATGAGTGCTGTCAGCACTGCCTCCCATGGAGAAATCATTGCCCTCCCAGGCCAGAGGGGCTAGGCAGGCTGCTGCCAACCTTCCTCCCCCTCCATGGAGAGTCCTGCTTCAGGGACTTCTCCTTAGGGTAACATGCCCAAGAGTCTCATAGTATCTAGAGTCGGAAGGGACCTGGGCAGATCATCTAGTCCGACCCCCCGCCTTGGCAGGAAAGAGCACCGGGGTCAGATGACCCCGGCAAGGT
>JAGPOW010003316.1:32681255-32694392 GCA_030014935.1 Caiman crocodilus
AACCTACTCTCTGCCAGCTTGTGACCGTTATCCCTGGTCACTCCTGGCAGCGCACGGGGGAACAGGGACTCCCCCAACACCTGCTGATCCCCCCTAACCCCAGGGTCTCATGGGGAACCCTGGAGGGAAGCCCTGGAGGGAAACCATGCACTGCCTGGGAGATGCTGTGGGGGCAGGCAGGGCCAGGACAGAAGACAAGGTTCATAGGGAGCTGCTAACCAATGGTTTGAGGATCCAGGAAGGCATCTGGTGAGGCCAGCACTTACTCGGCCCACCTCCCAGATGCACCTCACTATGCCTCGCTACTGGCAGATGCAGGCATACATGCAGGGCCCCCCAAAAAGTGGGAGATCATGGGGTATCCCACCAGCCCGCTGGGCCAGGTCACTGCAGGCCTTGATCCCACTGTAGGGAATGTCATGCCCCTGGGCTCTGGTCCAAGTTCTGGCAATGTCCCATAGCTTCTTTATTGTGCACATTAACATTTTTGCAGCTTTATTTAAACTGAGGGGTGGCATTTTCATGCTCAGCCTTCTCCCTGACACTCCAAGGTCTCAGGTTTGTGAAATTGAGCCCCCCACAGCTGCCTAACCCCTTTCCTGGCCAATAGCATAATGATCCAGCATAGATAGTGTCTTTCCCCACTCTTTGAATGCAACTGAGAAGAAGGTTCCAAGTTCCACACCTAAAGATATTACTGAACTTATACACTGCATCCCCAAACACAACAACTTCTGTTTTAACAACCAACACTTCCTCCAGACCATGGGCACAGATATGGGCACCAAAATATGCCAATCTTTTTATGGCCAACCTGGAGGAAGAATTCCTCAAGAACTGCACCAACAAACCCATGCTATACCCAAGATATATAGATGACATTTTCATCATTTAGACCAAAAACTGGCAGTCTCTGATTGATTTCCATCACAAATTCAATAACCATAACCTCAAAAGGATCCAAACCATGCCAGGGTAAAAAAAGAAAAAAAAAGTAAAAATCTGCCAACACATTGCCACCACCCCTACAATAATTACACCCCACAAAAGAACCATCATCCCCCAAGGTAGGGGAGAGCACCACCTCCCTTGGACACCCATTCCAAATTTTGGCCACCCTTACTGTGAATAAGTTTTTTCCTGATATCTAGCCTAAATCTGGTCTCTGTCAGTTTGTGATCATTGTTCCTTGTTACTCCAAGAGGTGCTCTGATAAACAGAGCATCTCTAATCCCTTGCTGTGCCCCCTAAATGAATTTGTAGGTGGCCACAAGATCACCTCTCAGCCTTCTCTTGCAGAGGCTAAAGAGGTCCAGGTCCCTCAGTCTCTCCTCATAGGGCTTGTCCTGTAAACCCTTCTCTGGACCCTCTCAAGTTTATCAAAATCCTTTGTGAAGTATGGCACCCAAAAACTGGCTGCAGTACTCCAACTGTTGTCTGACCAATGCTGCATAGTGGGGAAATATTACCTCCTTGGATCCATTTGTCATGCATCTGCTGATGCATGATAAAGTACGGTTAAGTTTGCTGACAACTCATGTTCATCTAGGAATCCACTATGACTCCAAGATCCCTTTCCACTTTCGTGCTGCTGGGAGGGTCACTTCCCGGCCAGTAGATGTGCTGGATTTTTGTGCCCTAGGTGCAGTGCTCTGAATTTGTTCTTGTTGTACTGCATCCTGTTGTGTACTGCCCACTTTTCTAACCTGTTCTGGTCTTGTTCCTTACCCTCCAGAGTGTGTGCTTCACCCCACAATTTAATATGATCCACAGAGTACACTTCACACCCACATCCAAATCACTAAGGAAGATATTGAAGAGTAGAGGTCCAAGGACCGAACCCTGTGAGACCCCACTACCCACAAAAGCCTCCAGGTTGATACCAACCCACCCCATCTACTACCATTCTCTGAGTGCAACTGCTAAGCCAATTTGCCACCCACCCGACTATGTAAATTTCTATATCACAGCCTCTTAAATTTATTTATGAGAATAGAATGAGATACCACATTGAAGGCCTTGCTAAAGTCCAAGAAAATGACATCCACCTCTACTCCTGTGTCTAAGCATTTTGTGACCCTGTCATAAAACAAAACCGGATTGGTCAGGTCTGATCTACCTGCTACAAATTCAGGCTGGTTTCCGTGATACATTATTTTCCTGCTGGACTCCCACAAATATGATCCTTCATAATCTTTTCGAAGACCTTTCCAAGGATGGAGGTGAGACTGACTGGCCTATAATTACTTGGATCCTCCTTCCTCCCCTTCTTGAAAATAGGGACCACATTGGCCCTTTTCATACCCAGTCCATCCAAGTGATTCTGCATCAAGTCAGCATTGACAGTTGGTAGGCTGGTGTCCCTCTCATGACCATCTAAGGACCCATTAGGAGACTTATCTTGAGCCCTTTTCAGGAACACTGAGGCAAAAAAACTCATTGAGAAGGTCAGCCTCATCTCCCCCTCTGTCACTAATTGCTCCTTGCTCAGTAGGAGTCCTATGCTGCCCTGTGCCATCTTTTTACTCCCTACATATCTAAAAAAAAAAAAAAAAAAAAAGACTTTTTGTCATCTTTAATTTGTGTTTCCAGCCTCAGCTCTGTAGTTGCTTTGGTCTTTCTAACTGCCTCCCTGCAAGTATGGGCCAAGTAGGTATACTCCTCCTTGATAGCTTTCCCCTGCTTCCACCACCTATATACCTTCTTTTTTGCCCTTAGGCTCCCCTGTATTTCCCTGTTTAGCCAAGGAAGTTTTATGGCTCCTTTCCCCTCATACTGGGATAGTCTTCCTCTGTGCCCAAAGGATCACTTCCTTTAGGAACAATCACCGTTCCTGCACTCCTGTCTTACTAATACTGTTCTGCTGTAGTGCATCATTGAATAGACTACTAAGCACACTGAAGTCAGCCTTCCTAAAGTCAAGCACTTCTACCCTACTAGTTATTTTACCCACCCTACACCTTATGGTGAATTCAATTGACTGGTGGTCACCATCCTCAAGGTGACCACGAATCTGCAGCTCCCCTACTAGGTCTTCCTCCAAAGCCAACATCAAGTCCAGTAAGGTATTCCCCCAAGTGGGACAATATACCTCTTGCATTAGGTGAAGGTCTGCATGCAGGTTGAGAACCTATGTGAATGGTTAGATTTGGCTGACTGATCCTCCCAGCAGATGTCAGGGTAGTTTAGGTCTCCCATGAGTTGATCTAATAAAAAGATACACATCTAATAAAAAGATAACAAAGAACCTCCTCTGCCTGTTCAGGTTTGTCGCTTACAGGTTTTATCTTGAAATGTAAATGTAAGCTTTTGGTATGTGAAGTCAGCCAAATAGTGTAGGTGGCTGTCTGCTCAGAGTCATATAGGACCACATGTCACAATCACTTCAGTTCTCTGATAGTCACATATGTCATGACTGCTTCTGTTGGGACAGAATTGACAGCCTCTGAGCCCCCTCCACACACACACACACAGGTTAATGTGTGTTCTGCTTCCTCCCAACTTAAGTGGGAGCCACTTGGAGTAAAGTCAAAAGTTAGAGTGCTTCCACCATGAGCTTCTTGAATGCCTGTACCTCCCCCTATATTGTAGAATAGCTCAAAAGAAATACTGCCAATTAACACAGGGTTCTTTCTAATCTGTAAAGCTTGCTAATGGGTTCAGAGCTGATAAAAATAAATTACTCCTACTACTAACTTGAGTCAGCCTTGGAGCAAAAAAAAAAAAAAAAAAAAAAATCACTCTCTCCCCAGTCCAGTAGGGATGGGTAATCACGTATGTTCGTATTTTTAGTTGAAGATTGGATCACTACAGGACTTGGTGAATTCAAGACGAGTACTGCTGTGCACATGTGAGACACATTTGGCCCATAGTGTGGGAGATGCAAGCTTCCTCAGAAAACCTCTCTCAGTCCTGACAGGCAACATTTTTTTTTACTTCAGTTTCAGACCACTCTGGAAAAGGCTTTGCTAAGTATGCCAAGTTGTGTGGTTGTCTTCCAATGTGGAGACATTTTCACTTGTGGCCTAAGGAGAAATTTAAACTCAGATCTCCAAAACTGAAAGATTAGTGAAATAATCCACTACACAACCACATTTTAGCTTTGTTTCCTATATGGAAACCTATGCATAGCAAGGTTAACCCTACATTGAGTTCTATGGGTGGAGCAGTTTGAATTTCCTGCTGGCACAGTAGAGTGTTTTTTTTTCTTCCCCCCTCCAATACCCCTCCCCACATAGATATATTTATTTTTAGCCACTCTCTCCACAGGAGGAGCCTAAATGGCATTTGCAAATTCACAAAAAGCACAAAGTCTAAAGACAAATTTTGCAAGCATTAAGAGGCTTGCAGCATAAGACTCCCTGGGATCTTTTTGTAGCAATTATAATTTCTATTTTAATATGCAGATCTGGTTGTTTTTCCTTGCTCCAGTGAACTGAGAAAATTACCTGCAGTGTGAAGCTCTCCCACACAAGTCAGTAGTAAACACTAACTTCCTTCGGCAAGTAATTCTGTGCTTTAATTAGCTTTGCACTCCTCCCAATGTAGAGGTGGCTCTGCGTGAGAGTAGTTAGTTAACATAACTAAACATAGTATAACATAACTCATATGATGCCGCCCTGAAAATACTCTTATGACCAGCACCTCACCCATATCCCCATTGGATATTCTAGCTGCTGAAATACATATGGACAGAAACACCATAGCTCCCCTATCCCCCAATGCATCCTCTGTGCTAAGACAGGAGGGAAAGTGGTGTAGGAGACATTCTGATTAACTTATATTCATCGAGTCAATAGGAGCTTCATTTTGGTAAACTGGCACAGAGCAGCTACAATAAAGTCCTTAATGCAAGGGCCCTGCAGCATGGACCACTTAGCATGTGTTTTATTTATACTATAGTAAGCATTATCAGGCCATAACAAGAGTTGGAACACGTTTTGGGCAGGCACATGTTAATGCTTACTATGATCTTAACCTGCTCTGAGAAAAGCTAGAGCCAGCAGTCTCCTCCTCTCTCCCAGACACTGATCCTTGTACTAGGCACCTCAATTTTCATGTTCACCCATGAGGACATGCAATCCCCATGCCCTGAGCCTGCACTTTCCTCCCTGCACGCCAAGCACTGCTAAGCGCAGGAACACCTGTCCCTGGCATACTGGGGAAAGCTGGATCTTTGCCACTGGAGGCAGGTAGAGGGGGAGATAAGAACCCAAAGTTGAGAGAGGGTGCAACTCCTGCCACTGGATCCACAGGGTGAGCTAGGTCTCTGCTGCTGGCACTCTTAAACTGGCTCTCAGCAGGGACTAAAGGAGCTGATTGTCAGTCTTTGGCCCTGCACTGCACCAGAATCTTGAACTGCTATTATCTCTATGGAGCAGTTCAATGATAGCTGAACATATATGTCACATAATACAATCTAGATATGCTTCTCCTAGGAAAAGTCACAACTTTGTTACAATACAATCTCATGTAGCACATGTTTTATTGATTAAACATGAAGATGCTCACATTTTAAATGCAGCTAACATGACTTACCTGCAACATGGAACATGACCCTAATCTGATGACAAGTTGATTCTTAAATTGCAAATAAAGTTTAAGGGTGCAATAAAGGAGAAAGCATTAATTATTCAGACAGGTATTTTTAGAGCAATTAGTGCTAGTGATTAGTAAGCCAGAAATAGCCAGTGCAGTAAGTTACTCAGATGGTAGAGTTTTTAGTTTCATGATACTGCTGCTGTAAATCCAAATACTTCTCAAATTAAAATATTCTTCAGAAATTAAGTACAAAAATCAGTTTTCTGCATTTAATATGGCTTTTTAAAATTAAATTATGTGAATTGCCTTTTAAACTTGAAAACAAATACTCACTGTATTATTCCACTGACAAACATGTGTATGGATGGCTGCCAGAAGAGGTTCTTATACAAAGACAAGAATGAAAATGAGACATATCAGATAAAGTATGAATTTTTTTTAAAAGTCATGCAAGCCATCCCCACATCTGAAGAATATTGACTATCATCACGCTTTCTTGTTTCATTATGTTCCAGCTTGATGAGTTCTTCTGTGAGTCTTGTATAAGACAAGACAGTTTTCAACAGGACGTCATTATTTTAAGCTCTTTTTTGTACCGTCTTTGGAATGCTAGTATTTCACAATTGGTTCCCATAATTCTGAGAACCTGTGTGTTACAAAGTATTGCGATTACCCATTCATGCTGACATGGGCACAATGTTGTGAGATTCACCTTTCAGTTTTTCATAAAATAATCAACTTTTGTAAAATGGGCTCTTGGCAAGCAATATTTAATATGTAAATCTAATATTTAAGCCAATGATATTTTGATTTCTAGTAGTATGGTCATGACAACTCTTTTCCACACAATTAGACATATTGGATGGATAAGGATGAATTACATAAATAAGTGATGTACAAGTGGTGCATGGAGGAGCAAGCCCCAAACAAGCTTGATTTAGTAGACTTTTAGGATACATTGGAATGGCACACTCAGTCAATGAAGCTACCTACTAATCTTTTAATGAAAAGTAAATGAGAGATGTCAAATGAACAAGAACAACTGAAACCCATAGCTTCTTTACATGCTTGTACTATACTAATCAATCTACACATTTCTAGCATGCTTATATTAATTACACTGAATGTAAGTCATTGTTTGAAAGTAGACTGATGAACCTTTTGCAGAGTAAATTGAAAGCTGGATTCACTTCTTACTGCCCAAAACTTTCTTCACTTAGGCCAAGTACAGACATTCAAAAACCTGCAAGGTGAAATCACTCAAACATACCCAAGTTTCTGTAAGCAACATAAATTAAACTGGGATTGAACATAATAGATATTCACCTTCAGTGTGGGAGAGCAGGCACACCATCTACATTGGCCAGGCCATGGGCTCCCAGGGCTGCTGAGCAAAGTCAAGAAGCCTGTGGCAGCTTCTGTTATCTCCCAGCCTCTGGGCTGCACCTGGGCTTCATGCCTGAGGCTGGGAAATCTGACAGTTGCCATCTCCTAGCACTTGGAACTCCAGCTATTGGCCTGACTTTATTGCAGGAATCATGCTGGGCTCCTGTTGCCAGGGCCTAACCTTCCCCAGAGCTGCAGTCTGCTCCTTCCTTCTTAGCTCCTCCCCCACCCCACCTAGGGACGACCTAGGGTAACGACTGCAAATCCTTGAGCTCCCTTTGCCTCTCGCCCCCTCTTCCCCGCCTATCACTGACACGTCACAGCAGTTAAGCGCGGCAGATTTCCAACACAGCTCCCTGTGACGGAGGGTTGGCAGAGGAGACGCAAAGCATTCTGAGATGCTGGGGACTGTAAAGTAACTTGAGTTGTGAGGGGACCTGGGACAGAAGTTTGATAGATGGGTTTAACCTAAATCAGTTAAGGCTGATACTACATCCATCCAAGTCTGTCTTACATCAGGTTTGGCCATTTAAACCAATCTATATGCACTGAACTTCTGTTATGTTACAGGTTTAAACTGGTTTCTGATCATTTGTTTTGGTTTCAGTGTAATTTCTGTTCCTAGCCTTAAAGTACAAAGGTTTTGTTAACCATCCTGTGCTCATTCACATTCCTATGAAAAGTCATAGTCAGATGGCTCAGGTAGTGATAATCAGTCCAACTTCAGTGACATCACTGGAGCAATCTATTCAAATTTTTGAAAGAAGTTTCTGATAAAAATAGTTATATCAAGGAGATGTCCTTAATAACTAAGTATATTTACCCTTCCAAAAGAAACTGGAATGCATCAGACAGGGACAAGATATGGAAAAGGGACTGCCACCTTTGCTTTTTGGTTCCCCCAAAACACTGCAAAAAAAATCCTTGTAAAGTCACTACTGGATCTATGTCTAGAGGTCAGGAGTTAGGACAAAACACCATATCCCCTGCTGTTTACCTCTATGCATAAAGTCGATGTTAACAAAATCAGTTCTCATTTATCAGATTTCCTAGTTTGCATTAATTATTTATGGCTATTCCAGGCACTGTAGTATGTGGAACACCCCTGGGAGGTACTGAGAACTTCACAGATGCAGCACATCAGCATCTGGATTGGGTGATCAACCAGCTGCTCTAGTACAGAACTAACTTCAGAGTTATAATTCTCTGTTCACTGCTTGTCTGAAATAGAAGTCTGCCAGAAGGGTTTTTTTCAGAAGGGGGGAGAGTGTTAATTCAAGAAGTTATCAGATTACTTTTTGGGAGGTAGATTAGTTTCTAAAGACGAATCCGTTTCAGCAATAAATCATTAAAAAAAAATAATCAGATTACATATAACTGCTTACTCCTATCAATCAATAGGGTATTCTTTGAAATAGAGTAGACTCAGTCAAACTTCCCTGTTAAAGATTCATGACCTAATTAAAATCTTTAATTCATTCATATTAGAAATTGCTGACAATTTTTTTAGCTTATATTATTAAAAGAGGTTATGTATTAATGCACAATATCTTGAGCAGAGGGCTGGACTTGATGACATTGTGAGGTCCTATCCAGCCCCACTTCCCTATGATCCTAAAAACCTAAGCTGCTTTTTTGGCCTGCTTCAAAATGTGCTGTAAGGCTGGCTGATCCCATCTCCCTGATCTTTTTTTTTAATTACTCGTATGCTTGTTCTAGTTTTACTATTTATATTCAAGAAAATCCTTTGAATTTAATGAAAAGATTTATTTTGTCAATCCATAAATAGCCACATAATGCCAATAATTATGCCTGTGCCACTTGTAGTGATTGTGCTCCTGAGTTGAATTTAAACCCACTAAATAATTCAAGTAAGAAAAACTTGGAAAATGTCAAAGTTAAAATAAGCATCAAGGTAAAACACAGAGTGATAGTTTATAAGGACAGAATAGACTCCTGTAATCATCCAGTTCTACTTCCTGTGCAACTCAGGCCAGAGGCTTTCCCTGAAGTTCATATGTCATTTAGTAAAACTGCCCACTTAATTGCAGTTTCTAATTTCTAGCAGTAGAGAACCCAGTTTGTTAATTTATTCCAAGGGTGATATAACTTGATTTTTAAAGTATCTGCTTTATTTACAGTTTGAATAGGTCTACCTTCACTTTCCAGTCACCTGATCTTGTTATCTCTCTGTGTGCTAAATTAGAAGGCCCCTCTATTATCAAATCATTACTCCCCAAATAGTTATTTGCAGCCTACAATGAAGTCACCCCTTAAATTTACTTCTAGTTAAACTAACCGATCTCTCCGAGTCTCACTATAAAGGCACATTTCCTACAACTCAGAAAGAAAAATATTTTTCTCTATCCTATGAAACTTCAAGATTTTTCAGTTTTTAGACCTCTTCCACCACACATGCAACTTTCTGTCCACCCCAGAATGGTCAATAGCACAACAATTAACGCTCATGGATTAATCCTGGCACACTGGTGAATTAGACCTAGCTGAACTCTGTGTTGTTTAATCTGGACTGTTACCAGCACTCCAACTAGTTTCAAACTAGCTCAGGTACCCCTATGCAACACTGTGATCTCTTCTGTGTTGTAGCATAAACAAACCCTGAGTGACTTGTCTCAGGTCACAGAAAATGCCTTTGGAACTACAAGGATTACATCAGAGGTGGCCAATTATTTTGGCTGGAGGGTTGTTTAATAACTTTTGGTAAGCTGTTGAAGACTGTAAAGGTATCCCTGCATCTTGACAGATGCCCCACCACCTGATCCCAACCTTGAGACCATAAGCCCCACCCCTAACCCTTGAACTCTGCCACTGAAAGTCCCCCCCTTGCCCCAGAAGTACTCCTTTTGGGAGTGGACAGAGGCAGGTTGCCATCTTGGAACTGGAAAAAAAAACCCCAACATACTAATTATCAAATATCTACTATAACATTTTAATTTTATTTTTAAAATATTTTGTCCCAATTTGCATCTGCTTGGATGATGTATAAAGAGGTTATTTCATAACAGCTGAAAATAAAGTCTTACTCTTGTATATTGTGTTCAGAGGGTGTGGTTCAAGGGGCTTGTGGGGCTGTGTGTGGGAGGGTTGTGACTAGGTCCTCATGCCTCTTACCAGCACTAGGGAGCAGGATGTAGTGATAGTTTTAGTTTGGTGACACTTCCTAATTTAGAAGAGTTAGTGATTAGAAGATGACCCTCAGAAGGTCAATATAGGAACTGCAGGGATTGCTTACTGCTCTTGAATAAAACCGGTTTTGTAGTCCTTCATGCGTAAGGACAAAGGCATCTCTAAAAGGTACGGACAGAAATGCACTTCCCTACTGTAACTCAGAACATTTTGGACCAAACTCCTTCTAGTCCCTTCCCCCCCTCCCATTCTGAAAAAAAAAAAAAAGTGAGAGGCTGGAAGGTAGCGCAGACACAAGTTACAGAAGACACCATCATCTTCATCTGTACCCTCATGCACTGAGGGTTCCAATTTTCTCCCAATCAGCCATTTTTTAAATTAGTCTGCAGTTGTATGCTTGTGTTTGGTCATGGATTAAACTGTTTTCCATGGCCTGATCAGACAAAATTTGTCTCTTCTGTTTGTGCCCTTAAGTGATGTGCCTGCAGAGTTGTAGTAAAAGGACAGCTAATAATGGAACATTTGCAGTGTCCACCTGAGCTTTCGTTTTGTGTAATATAGCAGAGAACTGCAGTGTATTAGGTAAAGTTTTGAGTGGTGCCCAGCAGCCATAGGGGCAGAAGAAAAAAAAATGACAAATTTAAATATTCTGTATTCTTTATGTTGTGGGGGGGAAGAAGCCCTTCCTGTTTATAACACTGCTACCTTCAGGAAAGGCCAGAATATGAAATAAAAAATGCAAAACTGTCCACATTTGAGTACAATGTGCCAAAAAAAGAATGACACACTTGAAAAAGAGATTTGTTATGTGCAGACAAACCACAGGAAAAAGTATAGATAGGTAACTAAAGAGACCAAGAACTGTGCTTTTAGGAACCTGATGAGAGAGAGGATTAATTGTGATATTGCAGTCACTGAATTACAAGGAGAAATGGAGACTTGTCTCTAGAAAAGACTAGGCAAATGTGTTGGGCAGCAGAAACCTTGAAGGCCCAAGATGCAGAGCTGAATGTACCAAAAGAGATTGTTTGTGAAGTAGGCCAGAAACCACATGGTCAGAAAAAGCCACATCACAGGCTGGAATTTTCTACTGTCAACAACCATGCAAAAATGAAAGAGAGCAAAAAGGACCAACACAGACCAAGTGTGAAAGACAACAATGCTCCAGACATGTCGTGTTACATTTGGAAAGCTCCATTTCACCTGTTACAAGAGGAAGCATTTTTCCAGGTGCTGCAGATCCCAAATACAAAAATCTCAAGGGCATGCAGTTGAAAGCATATCAGAAGAATTTTTTATGCATTTAATTTGGAATAATCCAGAAGAATAAGGACTGAATGAGCAAAGAACGGTATTTTCTTTTGAATTAGACAGTAGAGCTCAGGTTGATATTGTACCACAATATGAATATAGAAAATTGAAATTAAAACCAAAAGTGAGTTCAACAAACAAAATTACTGGCTCTTCAGAAACATATGCCAGTGAAAAAAAGATGCATTGCTAGCATTCAATAAAAAAATAGAGTATCCAAATTTTCATTCATTGCGGTACTTTGGGAGGTGACGACAAATTTTGGGTTTGGCAGCTTGTGAATCCGGTTATGTATATGCAGTATACAACATTTACCCTTCCTGATGGTCCTTTTAGCTATCATGGCCCAAATCCAGACAATTTTCTTAAGAAGAAACTAAAGATTCCAGAACACAAGAAGCAAGCATGTCCTTAAGAGAAGAGTGATAGTTATAATTTAGAGATACTTTCAAATTTAGAAGAGTTGGTAATTCAGAAATGGTCCCTCAGTTAAGTACCTAGCTAGTTAGTCAATTATTCAAAGACAGACATAGAGGTTCTTACCGCTCCAGTATAAACCTATTGTATAGTTCTTCTCATTCATGTATGCTTGTGTTTGTTAAACCTGCTGGTCACCATGGAGAAAGTGTGATTTCTTTCAGGCATGGGAAGCTACCCCAACTCAGTTCTGTCCCTAATTTTTGAACATTTAATCTTCACTGATCACTAATTCTGCATTACTTGGCTTTCAGATTTATTTTAGCTACTGTCTACATTATGGAAAACCACTACACACTTCCAGGTAACTGCAAGTCCTGGGTGAAGGGAGTTTTGCCAGTTGAAGTCATGTCTCCTTAAAGCCATTTTTGCAATGCTCACTGACTTAAATTCCTGATTCTTATTTACATTGAACTAGTAAATTGATTATAAAATAAATATTGTTCATGTTGTTTGCAGATAATATTGTGGCATTCTTATACTGTTATTCATTTATATTAATTGGTTTTTTTTCTACCCCAGTATGTCAGGGAGCAGATGTTACAAGCCAAGATAAAGCATGGTGGTAGGCTTCTGCAGCTAATTGTGCCAGAATTATGAGAATTATGGTACCTTCATTTTCAGTGTTAAAATTTAAACAATACAATAATTACTCTTCCTGATCTATGAAGTATTTAAAAAATCCAAAATGTAAATATTGTCAACCTTAATTTATAGATATCTGAAAAACTGGAATAAATCATCTCTTCTCTGAAGAATTTACATAAATAGCATTTATGGAAAAATCACCTGGAACTTAAGAGTATTCTGTAGAGGTGATTCAAACCCTATAAAACCCCTTCTAGGATTCTCTAGCTACAATTTTCTATTACATTCTGAGGAACAAAGCAAGAAGCCTACAACAAGTTATCATTTTCCTTAAGTATTCTTAATTTAACTTTTGTTTTGAACTTGTTATCACAGTTAATTATCTTCCTGAACTGCAGGCACCAGCATATGTTCAGAGAGAGGCAATTCCCTCCCCCAAAATGGTACAGGGCTTGCACACTTGCCAGAGCTTTCTGACTTCAGAATTAATTATTCCATGTCCCTCTGGCTAGGTGGAGCCACATTTACTTTTGCTTTGTGTTTATGTGTGTATGACAATAACACCTACAGACCTCAGCAATGTCAAGACTACTGTGACGGCGCCGGGCCGTCCCTAGGGACCCGAGAGGGACCCCGGGGGGCGAAGGAAGAGGCAGGAGACTCACCGGGGACGGGAGAACCGGACGG
>JAGPOW010003316.1:32698152-32750111 GCA_030014935.1 Caiman crocodilus
TTTTTTTTTTTTTTTTTTTTTTTTTTTTTTTTTTTTATTTTTGTGTTTTTTTTTTTTTTTTTTTTTTTTTTTTTTTTTTTTGTTGGGGGGGGGGGGGGGGGGGCCCCGCAGTTATTCAGGATAGTGTTATGTTTCTTGGACAGCAACATCAAAGATTAACAAACAAAGAAACAACTTATGGTGCGATTATTGTTTGGGGCCTTTGGCCAACTCTTGTTTACATATTGTAGATCATGCTCCAATTTAAAAAAGCCCTTACTGACCCTTTGCTGCATGGTAAAATAAGATAGCTGACTAGTTAAGGCTCTCCCCTGTGAAAAGACTGCAGCTGTCTTTGATATTTAACAGAGCTGAACATTAAGAAGCACACACACATCTGAGTAATGTTGAACACTGTCATCTCTTAACCTTCAGTAAACAATCTGCTAAAAAAACCAAAAAACAAAACCTCCTCTCTCTGCCCCCCTCCTCAATATTCAGTACACTACTTCTTCACGATAGGCTGGGCTGATAGGTACCAATTACCCCGCAAAATAAGGCTAGTGAGCTACTTGAAAAGAAAGAGGGAACAGCCATGCACACCTACTGCCCCATTGACAAGATAAATCAGGCAAGAAAACTGTTATAGGAAGCACATTAAAATCAAATAAGCCACATGGTGTTAAAACTAGCAGCATAACATCAAATTAATTCACACTTCTTGTAAGCACAACAACATCCGATACCATGTCATAACTGGCACCACAAGCTTTGGGAGATGTGCATACCATAGTAGTTTGGCAAGAGTGTAACTAAGTGAACCTCTTAGCAATATGGAAGGTAGTGCTAAGGATGAACATAGACACAAAACCCTATTCATGCATATCTTTGATGCAAAAAGAGTCAGAGCTACCCCAAAGAAACCTGGGAAGTCCTACTTGTAAGCAGAAAAAACATTAGTTTCTCATCCCATTTACTTTTATGGGGAGATAACTGCAACTGTAATTTAACAAATTAATGCATCCTCTGTGGTGCTAGTTTTGCTGTTTACCCAGTTTTGACCTGAAGTCTTGTTAGTGTCAATTCTCACCACTATGTGGTATTCATTTTTAACTATACACTTCTCTGGCTTAATCATAATGGGTGCATCTATACCAGCACTGATATTAGGGCACAGTAGATTAATTAACTCTAACATAGGATAGTACTGTCAGGGACAGTTGTATTCTATGGCAGAATAATTAAGTCCACCAAAATGCTTGTGTAGACAGTGACAGGGGCTGGCTGGGCCACAAGAGTGCTAAAGTGTGGGGGCAGGGCTGTCAGCTGCCTAGTGCTGTACTTTAGCACCTGTGTGCCCCAGCCAGCCACCTGTCCCACCCAACACCACTACCTGGAGCCTCGGGCTGACCCCCTGCACCTCTGCCAGCCCAGGGCTGGTCTTCCTCCAGCTCAAACTACTGCAGTCCCAGGCACAAGTGTAGATGCTGTGCACAGGAGCAGTTTTCTCCTGTTTATCACATTGCTTTAATGACATGTATAGATGCACTCAATGCATTCTGCCCCAGGACCATGATAAATTATGTCAGGGGGACAAGAATTGGTAAGTCTTATTGCATCCCATTGGAGAGCTACCTAAGAAACCAACAGTAAACTACTCTTTTCAACAGTTGCTTCCAAAATTATTCTGAGGCTTCTGGCAAGCTGTTAATAAATGGCACATAATAAAAGCAAAAGTTAAAAAGGACTGACAAAGAGTAAATAGCTGCCCTTGAGTTTCTATACAAGCAAAAACACTTCACATCTTCATTGCTGTGCATCTAGACTGTCCTTTTCAGTCCAATTCATATGCTTACTGATGGCATTTTAGTTAAAGGGAAAGAGAAAATAATAATGTAATCAAAGCCATTTTGAACTATCACTGAAGTGTTATATAATCCAAACCATCTCTTCAGTATGTATCTATAATAAAGCTCACATAAGCCATCCTTGGCTTGAAATTCATGCATTTCAAAAAGCATGATGATGTATCAGAAATTAAAATGGCTTTGCGGTGATGCAAAGATCTAGTCACATGATAGCTATCATCCGATCTTTCAATATCTATAACTTGTCAAGAATGCTCCTGTGTAGAAAAAGCTGGCCAAGTAATTCCAGAAACACTGCGGACAATTTAGGAAAGTTAAATCTAATCTGATTTTACAATTATTCTTTTATTTAACAATTTGCAGTATTTTAAGATTTGTGACTCATCTTATAGTCTTATATAATGATTGCATGCATCATAAAAGCCTGCTTTTCATTAATGACTGGATCAAATAAGAAAAAAAAAACCCCATGAAGCTCAGCTTTCAGGAGATTGAATTTATTTTGTGTTGCCAACCCCGTCTTCCAGTCAAAGCATCCTTTCAAACAGCCACCTTTGTTTCTTCTTTTACTCCTATACAATGTTCATTCTTCCAAAAATGTTAGGTGAATTTGTGCTCAAAATATGTCTAAGTGACAGACAAAAATAAAATAAAGGAATACAGCAAAAGAAACAGCAGGAGAACCTCCACTCATCCTCACCTCCTTCATGCCTAAAGAGACCAGCAGTAAGGGAAAATGCAGAATGTTAATCCTTAGCCTGCCAATAAGACTACCAGCTAGATTATTAAAATATATCACTGCCACAGCTAATGCTGCATGAAAAGAAACAAAGAGGAGTCGACAAATGAGGGAGACCATTCTGAGACACTGGTTTATTTCTCTTTAAAAAAAAAATAATAGTTTGGTTTTTATTTCACTTGAGTTGTATAGAGTTTTAAAGGGAAGGTCATCTCACCTCCCTGAAGAAAGTTACCACAATGCTTTTCAAAAATCCCATTAGAGGCCAGGTAGCATATTTATGTGTATGACTCTTAGGCCAGGTAGAGACACTACCACTTTTACTGGTATAAGCAATAGGAAACCGGTCTGTTATAACAACAGAAATTTGGCACCCAAAGCTGGTCCATGCCTGTAAAAGAACAGAAGTTTGGTGCATCTGGTTTAAAAATGGTAGAACCTGGTCTAAAATTTTCCCCTTCCTCCCAAAGGGTAAATGTGTGTTCCAGTCCCTACTTATGTAAGCTACGCCACTTACTGAAAACTATGCAACTTAGATTGAAAAACTGAGGCAAAAAAACCCAAAAATGATATCTGTACCTAGCCTAAGTGCCTTAGGGCCAGTCACACAAACAAGTGTGTTGGGGTGTGAATTTACAGAACGTCATCTACTCCATGGTTGCTGCCTCTGTGCATGTAGTTACGTCATAGTAATTGCAAAGCAGAACTTTTACTGAGGGCTCGGCTGCCTTGTATTACATGCCACAGGAGCATGTACATAGGCAGTTACCATGGAAGAGCTGAAATGCAGCGAATTCACAATCAATCTTACCTTACTATGTGGCCCAACCTTTGGAAGCACATATTTGGGAGTCGAGGGTTTAATACAGGCAGGACTTAATGGGTGACGTTCTAAAGCCTGCATTATGGTAGACAGAGTAGATCTGCGGTGTAAGACTCATTCAGCCCGTGGGCCAGAGCCAGTCTGTGGGACATGGTGGGACCACAGATGGGCCCTACATGCTGAAGCCAGTCTGGTGGGAATGCTACATGCAGCATGCACACTGGACAAGCCCACATGCTGCTTGTAGCATGTGCACTGGCTACAGCCCCACTTGCTACATGTGGTGCATAGGCCTAGTCCAGGGTCTGTGCTGCATGTGGAGTAGATGCCAAACAGGTCCTGCAAGCGGAATCTGATGTGCAGGGCCAGTCCATGGGCCCAGTCAAGACCAGCCTCAAACCAGTAAGCAAGGCCAATCTAACATCAGCACTACACAGGCCCAGAGTAGTTCTGTGCACTGTGTACAGCACACACCAGACCCAGTCCCGCACAGCACATGGAGCTGATCTGGAGTACATATAGTATATGATGCTTGCACCAGACCACCCCTGCATCCTGAATCTAGCAGGCACAGTCAGTTCATGGGCCCAGTCCAGACTGGGCCAGGTCCTGCATGGAGTGTACATCCCAGACTGGCCTGGTGTGCTATGTGCAGTGGCTCAAGCCCCCATGCTATGTACAGCCAGTGCTGGATTTAGGCATAAGCTAAGTAAGCTTCAGCTTAGGGCCCTACATTATGAGGGGCCTCTAAACCAACCCCCATACTGTGAAGGGTTGGCTGGACTAGAAGTGACCACAGACCAGCAAACCATAGCCCCACAGAGCTAGGTGGAGAGGCCGCGACTCCAGGTCCATGGCAGCTGTGGTTGAGGTTTGGGCCCAACCCCCACTGCCTGAAGTGATAGTCTCTTTACTTGTGTTGCAGCCAAAAATTGCATCCATGGGGCTCCGCACAGTGGTCCATAGTTTGCCAGGACGCAGCCACTTCCAGTCTGCTAGGCCACAGTATGGAAAAGTTGAGAACCCCTAGTTTAGGGGCCCTAGCATGTCAATCTGGCCCTGTGTACAGCCCACACCAGATGGGCTTCACACACCAAATGCAGTGTGTGGAGTCAGAGCCAGGGCCATGCTGTATGCTATGCACCCACCTACTACCTACTGGCTGTATTGCAGGTGAGAGGATAGGGCTCCCTGGCCCATATCTGCCATGAGCCAGGTCATTGACATCCCTAGATGATTTTGTGACCCCCAAAACAGTAAATCTATGAAACCCCATTGAAAAACTTCTTTTCCATATGATTTGTGCTCCTTAGTAAGTTATTACTCTATTTTACCTCCCAATTAAATCCAAGGGAGGCAGTCAATTAATTGTTCTGCTCTTGAAACCCTCTTTGGTATTTGTACACAAAGTATACTTAAATATGCTTTTTGTTCTCTAAATCAAGTAAAACTTGTTTATCCAGACATTTTTCAGAACACAAAAAACCTGTGTGTCTTAATTTCAGAGTTTTTCACTTGTCTTGCCCTTTAAAAAAGGCTCATGAGATAACTGAGTGATATAGTTTGGCTGCAGATCAGCTGCGAGAGAGAGAGAGAGAGAGAGAGCGCCTAAAGAGGGGGAGGGAGAGAAGTGTTCCTGACAGAGAGAGAAAAAGTTCTTTGATAACATGAATAATAATGTTTATTTTATTTTCAATCTTTCCCTGAATGTTAGCACAACTGCACCATGTGACACTCCCTCTCTCAAGTTTGATCCAGAAAGCATTTGAATTTGTGAAGGAGTTAGCCAACCTCTGACACCTTTTCCAAACAATTGAAAGATAATACAAAGAGTCATGTGTATGGCAATCACCATCTGTAAAGAAATGAAGCAATTAAAAAAAAAAAAAGGTTGCTGATCGACAATTGTAGGGTAAGTCTTACTATACCTGTGACCAGTCTGGAATTCAGATGAAACTGGAAAAGGTTTCATTATAGTAGTGGCAGGCATAATATGACGCACAGGCCAAATCTGGCCTGACAGATGATTTAATTTGGCCCCTGGGCAGGAGCCCACTAATTAATTACATCTGGCCCAGCCCACAGCTGCCCCTGCTGCACTCCACATGAGACCAAGCCCCACCCTTTCCCACTGGGGCAGTGCAATATGTTCCCACCCTTGCCTGTGGGAAGGAACCAGCTAGTGGCAGGGCTGCTGCTGCAGCTACCTGGGGAACAGCTTAGTTGACCCATTCTCCAGAGGCTGCTTTTCTTGCCCCCATTTCAGTGCTACAGGAAGCAGGTAGGGAAGCAGCAGTAGGGAAGCTGCAGCTGGGAGGGAGGCACAAGGCCTGTGGAAAATGTGGAGCCCAGGACAGTGGGAGTGTGGGCTCTGGGCTGGCAAGAGCATAGGGCTCCCTGTGACTCATGTGTAGGTGCTAGAACTATGCTGCAGCCACATGCCACTGCAGGAAGCCCCCTGCAAGGCAGCCAGTGGCTTGACCCCACTCCCTGTGGCCACATACATCTCCTCAGACTCAGCCAGGAGTAGCAGAAGCCCTGGGCAATTGAGCTGGGCTAACGTGGCCCTGCTCCCTGCTGAAAGCTGGGAGTCCTGAAAGCTGCACACAGTGACAGGGAGTGAGGCCAGGCCACTAGCTCCATTGCACAAGGCTCCCGCTGGCAGTGAACAGCTTCACTCAAGTCTTGGGAACAGCATATTAGCCATGGGGAGCCCTGCACAATGGTACCAGGTGGGCTAACCCCATTTCCTGCACCACAAGCAGCTCATGAGCTGCTCAGCCAGAGCCATGCACTGCTGTGGGACTACACCTGCTTTGGACCATGAGAGTGCCAAAAAGCTAACCACCTGCTACTGTTACCACTGCCAATAGCAGTGGAGTCTATGTGCCATTGGGAGACTGTGTGTGGGGAAGGGACCCCAACATGCACACCTGACTATACCCACAGGGACACCCATACCCCCCCATGTCCACATCCACACCCTACTCATACCCCCTACGCACCCCCCACAAACTCCACATCCAACCACACACAATATAGAGAAGTAAGACTTTAGTTTGAGCTATTATGCAATTACCTTTATAGACATGATGCAAACACACAAAATCAGGACAAAATATTTTTGGAAATATAATTAAAATACATTATAATAGATGTTCGATTCTTAGTATACGATTCATTTGGGGGGGTTTTAGTTTCAAGATGGCAAGCTCTCCTTCCAAAATGAGTACTTCTGGGGTCAAGGGGAGGGACTTCTTTTTTTTTTGTGGAAAACGTCAAAGGGTTAGGAAAGGGTATTCCAGTCCCAAGATGGCAACCAGGGGATGAGGCACATGACAAGGGATGCCCTTGAAGCCCTCAACAGCACACTAAAACTCCTTAAGTAGCCCTCCAACCAAAACAATTGCCCACCCCTGCATTATAGTGTAAAAGCTGTACTCAAGAATTTGAGAATTGTAAGGCCATTCCCCCATATGATTTGTTAAGGGATAGTTGATATTATTATTTGTACCTTGATTTAAATTTATCTGAGTTATCTTTCCTAATTATCTCATAGACACTGAACATTGTGAAAAATCACCAAGAAAAGATCATTAAAATGTCGTTCGGCTTGCACAGTTTTGCATCAATTATACTGAAGTAATATTATAAAAGAAAGAAAGGAAAAACTCCTGAGAAAGGAACAGACACTGGACAAAGCCTTCTGCATTATAAAGCCAAAGTGATGACACATTTTGGCAGCCCAAATGTTCTGGGTTCCTCTCTCAGTAGGATAGTTTAAAAGATTCAGTATTACAGAAGGCAAATATAGGCCACATGAATCTGGACCAATGCCCCAAATGTCATGATGCTCTCTCTGCTCTGTGACCTCTAGTACTCTATGAATGCTGAGGCACTGTGACCCCGAAAAGTCAATTGAGTTCCACCAGTTTATAACAGCTGAGGATCTGAGCCTCAGAATATATTTGTTCCGTCTCTCAGGCCCTGTGAGGATTCAAATTTCACCATGAAATCCTGAATATAAGTTTTACAGTAAAATCATAGCCTAAATTATCAGAACAGAGGAATCACTTTAACTCAATAACTTCTTCATAGTGAGCATTTAGGTAGAAATCAGAAGCAGAAAAGACCAGTTACGGTCAAATTGGGGATCCATATGAGACCACTGCAAGGAAATGGAAGATGGCATCACCAAGGGGAAAGAGCATACTTGGTGCTTATCTGAATCTATAAATAGTTGACAACAAAGAAAGACTACATGTGTCAATAAGCATAGAACTACACATGCAATTAGCACCTAGCAATACACTCTACTGCACCCTACCAGCCCAGGGCTGTTCTGCCCTGACTTAACATGCTATGAAGAAGTTGGCTGGGGCACAAGGGTGCGGCAAGGGCTGAATGGCAGGCAGCCCCCGCACTGTGGCACTCTCATGCCTCAGCCAGCCTCGGTTATTGTCTACATGTTCATTTCCAAACAAGTAACTACTGTAATATAATACTAATTTCAGATAGTACTATCCTCCCGCACAGATAAAGAATTTAGCGTACCCTAATAGAAGTGCAGGGGTAGATGATGACATTTTACTGCTGAGCTAGTTAGTTAGCACCACAATAAAGCACATGCGTAGATGCACCCAATATGGTCCAAAACAACACTTTTCATTTCAGGACTTTCTGGTAAGAACAGATAGAGGCCCTTTTGGGAGAAACAAGCTGCTCACCAAAACAACACAATGATTAGGGAAAAAAGGCACCAATCCTCTGCAACTGTTCTCCAGTAATCTTCGGTTTACCCGTTCTCCCTTTCACTTATTCATCCTTTCATTAAAATTCTATCCAAATAATACTCACCAGAAATACTGTCACCTCACATTTAAAAAGTAAAAGGCTGCAAAACAAACTAGGAGACTATTTCTAGTTTGAACCTGGCTAATACAGAAATGAGAGACAGAGTGCCACAGGAAGTAAAGTGTATGATTCTGTAAATGGATGTCCTCTTTGTCTATGCTAATCTCTCCATTCAGGAACTTTGCCTGAGATCACAAGAGGTTGAAACAATATATCTCCTCTATGTTACCACATCACACACAGGAAAGGCAACAGTTGGAAGGAAGAAAGCAGAGTGAAATTAGTGCAACAAACATTGAAGGGTTCCTTATATGACCAGAGGCTGTCTCATGATAAAGCCTCTCTTCGGAGACACTGTACTAGGACAAAGGAAACTTATTCCAGTGGTGACCCTGTACTTGCAAAAAATGAAGCTGTTTCCATCAGGGACATCTTGAGAGAGAGGTAAAGAGTGGAAAAACCCTGGCTGGGGTTTAAAAATCAGAAGAGTTAGAGCGCCCGCAAATATCCCAGCCCCAGGATTGGCTGAGAGTGTACTTTTAAAAGTGAGGCATTTTTCTGTGCCCAGGGAGAGGGAGAGGGTGAGGGTTGTGCAGGCCAGGCTGCAGTGACTCTCCTGCCAGAGCTGTAGTAAGTTGCCAATGGGTCAGAGGTGCACTCAGCCCCAGGACTTGAGCTGGGGCTTTGGAGATAGTGACTGATTCCCCTAAGCAGCTGCTGAAGGAGCACATGTGTTTGCTTGTGGGGAAGCAAGCTCTGGTTAGGGGGTGTGTGTAATTTAAGGGAGGGGTGCACAGCTGCAGAAGCCCAATCCAGCAAATCCCAATGCTCAGATAAGGAAAGGCAAAACTTGCCAGAATTGCCCCAGTTCATCATTGTGTATTTGGCCTAAAGGGATGGCACGGACGTGTGTTCACACGAGAGAAGTGCATCTGCTTTAGCCTGCAGCCCAAGCTGCATGGCCCACTGTACAAGGGCCACAGGCCGGGGCAGCGAACACTGTATTGCAGGGACCCAGACACAGGAGTAGCTACCAGCAGTGGGGGGATGCCTAGGGTCTGGGGAGGACCCCAGCCACAAGATACCCACTATGTTGGGGTTGGAGGAGTTGAAAACTTTATATAAATTCAGTGTGCATAAAGGTCATTAGTATGGCTTGTAAATAAGTATCCAATAGCTCATGCTGTCAATATTAAGCAATTTATGCGAGTGCTTCAATCTCTAATTACTGTTTAAGGCTTCTCTTTTAGCCTATATTACATTACATCTGAGAGGTTATCAGTTTGTGAACCACATAGTCACTTGGGTACCTATCTCCTTACCACCGCTGCTCCTTTTGTATGCTGGATATAGAGTTATTTTGGTAGCAATTTATATCCACTTTAGTGATATCTTGTTCTGTATATAATTACAATTGGTGGTTGCAAAGGGTTTGTAAATAAAAAGAGGCCCTTCCTGCCAGAAAGCCCCATTTCAGCTCCTAGAAAAGCCAAGTGTGGCTTACGCTACTGGGCACCCCAGGATTCCAACACTCAAACGTGGACCACGGTAGCACTGTGCGCCAGGGTTACATGAATTTAACTAAATCTGACATGAAGCATAAGCTTTCGTAAGCAGAAAGCTTACTTCATCCTATTGTGAAGGACTACAGGGAAGCAGGGTTTCTAAATAGAAAGCAGTGATTAGAAAACAAAGGATAGGAAAAGGGAAAGGAAAAAGGAGGGTGCACTGCTAACAGAGGCAAGTGGATAGGAAAGAGAAAAAAAAGCAGTTAATCTATGGAGGTATAGCGGCATACAAACTAATCCAAGTAACGGGATAAGAATCTAGTTTTGGCTTTAAACCATTCTTAACACAAACCAGTCTATGGATGATTTCTTGTTCTGTAATTTTCTGTTCAAGTTTAGAAGATCTATTTCTTATTAGGAAGTTAGAGATATGCATAAGCATTCCCTTCTTTAAGCATTTCCCCAGTGTAGGTCATGCAGGAGCTTTTTGTTTTATTTTACTTGTACTCTGTCTGCTGCACAGCTGGTATCTGTAACTTCCTATAGCAGATGAAATTCAGAAGACAAATAGGTTGGGCTGAAATGGGTTATTAAAATTCTATGCCCTCTCTGAACAGCAGAGGTGTTCCCAATTAATAATTACTGATTTTGAAATCAAGTTTGGTATAAATGAATCAGCTTGTTTTCAAAAGCAAAAGCAGACAGGTCTGTATTAAGAGTAGACTATGGGTTTTTTAAAACATATTTAGACTACGTGAAAAACCAATTTGTTCTAATACATTGGCACTCTGTTTTTAGAAGGACCATCTCATTAGATAGGATAAACCATTATTAGTGGTTAAAATTTTATTTTTTTACCAGAAATACATATCATTTTCTTAAGTATCAGTTACACAATGCAGTTTAGTCACAAGTTTGATTTAACATTAACTTGATTACTGCAATGATGGAACAGAATTAAGCATCTGATCTAAAAGCAAAAGCATTTTTTATGATTAAAACTATTAAAAATACACAACAAAAACAAATGTGTGCATGTGGGGGCACGGAAAGCTACTAAGCATAAGGGCTCACATTTTGTTTTTCCATCATCCCCTTCTGAAACCTTTGTATCCCTCTATGACCATCCTTCCACTGGCTCACTGTCTATTTTCATTGCCAGAACAAGGCCTTCAGAGTAGGTCAAGATGTATCTATAATCAGAGATGGTGTAAAGGGAGAGTGGGGACTGAGGCCGTCAGGTGGCAGGGAGCAAGCTGCCTGACCCCCACCACCACCCCTTCCCTGTTTTTCCCCTCTGCCTTTCCCACCACCTCCACACTGCGTCTCCCATACTATTCTCCCCCACTGCCTACCATACTGTATGCTCCCCCATGCTTCCTCCACTGCCTGATCCTCTAATACCTCTGCTTTTCCCATTGCAGTGGTGGTGGAGACAAATTTAAGATGACCTACCCAGTAATTAGATTCTATACATGGGAAATTGGGGGGGGGGGGGGCGGGCAAACAAGGTATGCATTCTGTTTTTACTTCCAGTCACTCCAGTTTAAACCAATGTTACTCGTAAGAGCATTTAGTTCACTATATAAATGGAAAGTTTTTATTTCTTGTTACTTCACTTTTTTGAGCATGTATTAATACTATTTTTGTGCTATTATTTTACTAATAAAAATCAGGCTCTCTTTTGCAGTGCAAAAATAATGCCCCCAACAATTAGATAAGAGATGGGGTAATTAAACACACATTGCACATTGTCATTCAAGTGCTTCATATTGAATGAAATCCTCTTGTAGTAGTGGAGAGGCTTGTGTGTTCTGACAAACCTCAGAGCTATGTTATCTGGAGTCTTATACTCCTGGTAGGGTCTCCCCTGGTGAACAGATCTGAGGTGAGGTCCCAGGCTAAGCATGGTCCGAACTCCTGAACACCCCAGTGACAGAACAGGCTTACTTGAGGATCTGCTGGTTCTCTGTAGCTTTGAAGGTGGATGAGGACTGAAGAGGGATGGAGGTCTCTGGGTGTCTTGGACATCCTTGTTGCTGGGTTTAGTGCTCCCAGGGAGAGGAGGAGGGTTGATGAAGGTCAGTTGAAAGAAGAAATTGACTAGACCTTTTTTTAGGGAAGGAAAAGTCATCTGAAAATGGCAAAGCCAACCCTGTGAATGCCTCAAGAACAAGATTGTTACTCAGCTTTCAGAACTCCCTGTGGGCATTAATAAATCTCTACCTCAAACTCAGTAACAACCAGTATGCTATGGTCAGTGTGTACACCCCCACACTTGACAATGAAGAAGTCAACAAGAAACAGTTCTGCTGTGCTGACTGCCACTGCCAAGAAAACAAGCTCATCCTCATGTGTGACTCCAATGGAAGAGTTGGGAGACGCTTTGAACTCTGGAATAGCACCATTGAGAAGGAGGGGGTAGAAAAAGTCAAGTCCAATGGTATCCTCTGTGGTGGGCCAATAGAGGGTGTTCCTGCATTGAGCTATCCACCTCACTGCACCCAACCACATTCCAGGCTCAGAATGCCTCCCTGGGGGCACCTCACATCTGGCCAACTCCTTCCTGGAACACACCCACCAGCCTGGGGGTACCACCACCACCAAACCATGATCTGGATTGATCTTGGCCCTGTGACTCCTCAGAAACACAGGCCTAGTAATCCTAAAGGGTACTCGACTCACTGTAAGAACTTGGGGTGCTTCCTTCGGTCTGAATCACAAATAGTATTCTCCCTAGTATTAGTTAGTCAAACTAAGGGGACCCCAAGGCATAATCTAGACCCTCTCCCAATATATATCCCATGCTAGGTACAGAGGAGAATGTTATTGGTTACAAGGAGTAGGTTTGGAATAGGGTACAGGGTAGAGCAATATCAGAGAAATCCCTTAGAGCAAACAGTGGCATGGTAGCCTTTGATCACACATCTGAGTTACTGTAAGCTATATCTCTAGTTAGATCTCAAGTATCATCCAGAGGCAGGTGGAGATTCCTTCTGGAGGCAAGCAGTTCATAGAACATGAGTTTCAAGAGAGAGAGTGAGTATTAGATGGCCCAGCATCTCCAAGAGTTCTCACCATGGATGCTGCCCCCTCCTCCTGGGCAGTCTTATCTTATATAGATGTTATAACCTCATTTACCTGATCCAATGAAGGCCAGCAGTTGTTGGCTGTGAGTCAACCAATTTGAAATGCATCACTGGTTGCCAGGTAGACTGGCACGGTCTCCAGTCCCCTTCCAGTCATGATGACATTGCTTAGGACAATAGGGAGTTTAAGCCCCCTGCCCTCCAGGTATGTGAGGCCAGTCATGTTTGCAAAGGTAGCAGGTTTCCCCCCCTCCCTCAGGAATGCATCCAGCTCAGGTTACAACTCATGGTTACCTGAAACTAATGGGGTCAGGGATATCTTCACTCTGTGGTGACCATGGTAACTAAGTTGTCAGATTGGTCATCAGCCTGATAGCAGAGTTTGGGGAAGAGACAGAAATGGCATTCTGCCACATCCTCCTCCGCAGCAAATGTACAGAGCATGACTTGCTTATCACAAATAATGTTTTCAGACAGAGTGAGAAATATAAGATCACTTGGAAACATCCACACTCCAATCACTGGCACTTTCTTGTCTATATTATTGCCAGGGCCCATGATCATATTGATGTTAGTATCACCCAAGTCCTAAGGAGGTATAGATGACTGCTGGATGGATCACCATTTAGTCAGATCAATCATGGACGTGCAGCTTGCACCACAACACTGTAAACAGCCAAAAGGAATATGGAAGAGATTTAACATTGAGGCACTCCAAGACCAAGGCTCTTCAACAATGCCTTAATAAGGGGCTCTCTGACCTACCTGATGACATCAAGGACATCCAAGCACATTGGGAAGAACTTAAGAATGTTATTCACAAGGCATGCATCGAATCAAATGGATACTCCACTTACCGCCACCAAGACTTGTTTGACACAAACAATGAGAAGATCCTAGCACTTATCCATCAGAAGAGAAACATGCCTTTCAGTTGGCAAAATGAACCTCCAACCAGCAAAAATGAGAGGCTTACCACTGGCTCAAAACTGTAGTTCAGAGGAGGTTATGGCACACTAAGAACCAGTGGTGGCAAGCAAAGGCCATAGAGATCCAAGAGTTTTGCTGACCAACATGACATGAGAAGCTTCGTTCAAGCAATAAAAGCCATCATGGGCCACATTCCAAAGACCTAACCCCTTTACAATACCAGGATGACTCCACCTCTCTCATGGACAATGCATCCATCAAGCAACATTGGAAGTAGCACTTCAAGACTCTTCTCAACAATGAATCTGAGGTTTCAGCTGCCACCACTGAGTCAATCCCTCAACATGCAATAGTAGAACCTACTGCTGATCCCCCATCCTTCAAGGAAGTCTGGTGTGCCATCACTCAGACTAAGAACAATAAGGGACCAGGCCCAGAAGGCATCTCTCCAGAGTTCTTCAAAGCTGATAGAACAGCACTAGTGAAAAAATTTCACAACTTTTCATTAAAATATGGCTTAATAAAGAAGTTCAACCTGACTTAAAGAAAGTCGACATTATGACCATCTTCAAGAAAGGGGACAAGTCAGTGTGTATGAGCTACCAAAGCATTGCCCTCCTCTCCATTGCTGTGAAGATTTTTATTTGCATCCTTCTGAATGGCCTCCTCCCCCTTGCCTAAGATGTCCTTCCAAAATCCCAGTGTGGCTTTAGACTATGATTTTTGTTGCACAGCTAATCTTGGAGAAGTCAAGGCCTTTGACTCCATCAATCATGAAGCCTTATGGAAAGTGTTAGCTAGGTTTGGTTGTCCATTGAAGTTCAGTGTCCTCAGGCTATTCCATGACAGGAAGATTGCCATTGTCTTTTTCAATGGATCAGAGAAAGACCCACTTACTACCTATAATGGTGTCAAGCAGGGCTGCATCATTGCCCTGCCCCTTTTTTCCATCCATATTGCTGTGATTTTGATTCTCATCCATGACCAACTTCCTTCCAAAATTGGGGCTGCGTATCAGATGGACAGTCACTTTTTCAACCTGCAGGACCTTCATGGCAAACCAACAGTTATTAAGACTGACATCACCAACCTTCAGTATGCTGATGACCGTGTTATCCTTACACACACATCTGTAGTCCACCCCTTGACCTTTTCTCAGGTGCCTATCACAGCCTGGGACTCTCCCTTAACATTGGGAAAACCAAGGTGCTCTATCAGCCTGCCCTAGCACAAGCTGCTCCCCTACCCAGCAAATTACCATTGGTGTAAAACCCCTGGAAAATGATGAACATTTTCCATGCCTTGGCAAGTCACCTCTCCCAGTCAGCCTTGATGTAGAAACTGAATTTGCTGTGCCAGTGTATCTTTTGGAAAACTGCTTTGCCATTTCTTTGCTGACTGACAGTTGCAGGCAGAAACCAAGATCCTGGTCTTCAATGCAGTGGTTACCCCCACACTCTTCTATGGGTATGTAATTTGGGTGATATATCAAAGTCATGTTACATACCTGGAATGGTTCCACCAGTGTTGCCTACAAACTGGGAAATGCTGGTTGGTAACATCTCAATGGCACTGCACCATATATCAAGCTACAGCCCACTTTGAAGAGAACCATCTTCCTCAGGAATCCAAGAAATGGCAGAGGAGGAAGGAAAGCACACAACACCTTGGCCAGCAGTTGTGCACTCCACACCCCCAATGCGGGGGGGGGGGAAGAGAGTGGAAAAAAAGATGTAGAATTTGCATTTTTACAGAGAATCTTTAGAATCACTGGGGAAAAAAGAAACTTCCTGAAATTAAAATGCTGGGAGCCAGCAGTTCTCATGGCTGCTGTGGCAGGGAGAAACTGCCAGCACACAGGGAAGCATCCAAGATGGCAGCCATTTCCTCCTCCTTCTGCCATAGATGGCCAAGAGGGTTCCCCACTGTGTAGCCATTCAGCAGTGAAGGGTGGTACCGCATGAATGGCAACCCCCTCAGCCAATCAGCAGCAAGGGGTGGGGCTGCCACTACAGCCCCTCAGCCAAGGAGGGGGGGAGGGGTCATGACAGGAAAAAAACAGATGTTTTTATATTTATTTATTGGAGAATTTGGGGTTTTTAAAATCATGGAAAACTAAGATGCCTGCTAATAAATGCTTACTGTATGCGGTACTGCCATGCTTTGTTAAATCATCTGTCGTAAGAATGTAAGTAGTGGCAGACCAATGGTCCATCTAGCCCAGCATTCTCTCTCTGAAAGTAGCAGTAATGGATACTTCAGTAGGAAAGCATATGAACAGGATAAGTCTTGTGGGATCTGTCCTCTCATACCCTCCGTAGTATCCACCATCATTGGTTTAGAGATACCAGAGTATACATCCCTGAATACCCTATTTAATAGCCATTAATAGATCAATCTAGGAATTTGTCTAGTCCCCATTTGAACCTGGTTATGCTACTGCCTCCCCACCTCTCTACGGTAATGACTTCCACAAGTTAAGTATTCGCTGTAAAAAGAAAAAAAAAGCACTTGCTATTGTTAGTTTTAAACCTATGAGTATAAATGAGTGGTCCTAATTTTGTACTGATTGTGTCTTGTCTGTCTTTTCTTTCCAAATCTATTTTTCTTTTCCCCTGAACTACTGTCATTTTTTTTTTCCTCATCTTTGCCAAATGTCTTGGGCAATCCCTACTCATGAGCCAACATTTTCCTTTTGTCTCTCCTATGTTGGACTTTAGGCTGTTTTCAGAGTTCTCATTGTCTCTGAAAAACTTTGTGCTTCTTTTACTGCTGACTGCTCATTTTTGGATCCTCTTACCTTATAATCCTGTTCTGTGTAAAACACTTAACATTGTAACATGCCAGAGTTTCAGTCTTGCATCTCTTCCTGTTTCTCTCAGCACTGACAGGAGCAAATAGAAGCCAGCAACTATGTGTTTATTGTGGAGAATTCACATGTTTGTATGATACTGTTCAGTGACTACTCAAGTGGACTCTCTTGCTAGAAAGCCCCCACCTGGGGAATCTGGTCTGCTTCGTTACCTTCCATAGTCTGACTACAGCAGCCTTCAGGGCTTGCTTGATAGAACACTTGATATTTATTTAGTTTAGATTTTTGTCAATCAGAATTTGGTTCTTAGTTTCTTTTGCATTTCAGGGGTTTTTTTTACTCTTTTCTCTGTTTAGGTATCAACATATTTCTGGTAGCATCAGCAATCATTTTATGTAACAAAACATGTTGTGGGGGCTTTAATAGTTTTGTTTTTATTTTTAAGCAAACAAACAAAACAATAACAAAACACAGACCTAGTTGCTATAGGTACAGAAATGCATTAAATAAGTGAACATGAATTAATAGTTCCTGCCCTTTACCTTACAAGGCTGAGAAGAGAGTGAATGGAGAGAATTTAATTACTATACCCATCTATATACTCTGGCCCCAAAGGGACAGAGTCTGCCAGGTGGGAAATCACATCCAGCCTCCTCAGAACACCAATAGGCTACATCTGCACTGACATTGTGCCACTCCACCAGCTACTACTGAACAATAAGCTCTGGGGATGCATTCCCATAACATATACTTCAAACTGAGAAATCCAGCAGTGAGATGCTCTAGGCCTATCCTCCCTTGGCCATTTCCCAGAGCTCTGTGTCTAGCACTTTGAAGAATATTCCCAGAGTAGCCTCACTGCCATGTTTCCAGATCTGGAGAGATCATGGTAAGACAAGTCTGTATTCTGCTTCGATGGCAAGAATCACTGGTGACTTCAGCTAGGAGCTCCTTCATGGAGTCATTACCATAGGCATGCACCTGCTGGATTGCTTCATGGATGCCCCCAACACCCATCCCTTTTGTGATCAGAGGGAGACCCTAGCAGACACTTACCTAGAGTCCACCAGGCTGCAGCCCCTTCACTGCCTCTTCCTGCACTATTCCCTTCACCTATTTATATATGGACACCACATGCATGCCCCACCAAGTCCCAGGACCTCCTAGTCAACCTCTTCCTGGCCCTCTTCAAGTTAGCCATCTATTTCACCAGGAAGGATGCTCTGGCCAGGAGGACCCCTTGGGACTGTGAAGCTGCTTTCCTGTTCCTGGGCAGAGTCTATTGGCTCCCTGGACTCATTTAAGGACCAGTAGGCACTGTCCAGTGTGCTCTGCTCAGTGTATGCCCTCAATGCACTCATTTTAAACCTATAACCTCACTCCTGTCCCTTTTATATTTTTATTTTTCCCAAGTAATTAGTTTTTGCTTATCCAGTGGCCTCCCTTCTGAGGGAAGCTTATAGCATTCTTACTGGGCATTGGCCTACAGTTCCTTAAGCAACAAATAAGCCTGTGTCACATCATGGCAGAGTGGATACTGAAAGGGAGAGTGAACTGAGTCTGACCAGGGTATTTCTCCTCTTTTCCTCTCTCATTTGCAGCCTCCAGCATTTAAGGTCCATTTGGTTTAGCTGCTTTAACTTTAAGTTATATCAACATCAGCTAGACTGAGGAAAATAGTGTAAAAGGAACTGAGCCACAGGCCAGAGGAACTTCTAGAAAGAGACCAACCAGTCTTAGGACATTAGATCTAGATTTAGGTTCAGGTCAGCACGTTCTGGCTGACCAACGAGATGACACAAGAACACATCATATGGTAGCACTCAGGAACATCACAGTACCTCTCTGTGGCGTTTCACAACTGGGGTAAGCTAGCCCACATGCTCATTATCCAAGTTAACCCTGCAGTGAAGGCTAACTCTACATGGAATCCTGTCCTTATCAGAAGGACTGATAAAGACGTTTCTCTCTCACTCTCTGCCTCCGGTTTAAGCTGCTGGCAAGGGCAAAGAAATGACCCAAACGCTCCTCACTGGCCACATCTGCATGAGATGCCATTGTCATAGCAACAAGCTATGGTAATATAGGTATCGCTGGAGTGATGTAGCATCAGCAGCAGTAGCCATGATGCTACCAGTACTGTGCAGTAGCTATAAAGCTACTATGCAGTACAGTCAGAAACAACCTGTGCACCACTGGGACTGCACAGTACTGGTGGGTACTGCACAGTCATTTAGTACTTACTAAAGCAAGAAGTAAATTACTATGCAGTACCAACTGCACAGTGGGCCACATGTGCAGACACGCCCACTGTTCTGATGGAAGAAAATTGAAAGTGATTTACTTATAGATGAAATCACTCTTATTAACCAGGTTTATTTTGGCAGTGCTTAAAATCCAACGAAGAATGGAAGCTTATTGACCTGTGCACATTAAAAATAGCAGGAGTAGAGGATCCATGACCTAAGGAGCTTTCAATGAGAAGCATCAGAATACACTTTAAACCATTAAACTTATATACAGCGTCAAATACTGAACAACTACATCTACCCCATGGGGCTTACATTTCTTCAAGAGGTCTTAGAATTTGGGCTAGAGACAGAACTGAGCGCCTCTGACTCTTTGCAAAAGCTTATAATGGCACAGATGTGGCATAAAACTCTAGCAGAGCTCCAATTAATTCTTAAAGTTTATTGGTCTGTGTTGCAAAATATGAAATTTTAGCAACTTTGACATCTTTGGTCTCTAATAATTCAATGAACCTGTCCCACACTTGACCAATTCTTTTCTTAATGAAATCAACTGTAAGAGTGAAATAGTAACCATCATAAGAAAACCAAAGTTGACAATCTAGACTACCCACATTGTGTTCTTCTTACACGTTCACTCCTCTAGGGCCTTTCCCACATTCCTCCCTGCCACCTACATAGGTCCTAGTCTTTTTCTATTTTCCAGAGGATGAAATAAAATGTGAGTCTCCTATATCCAGAATACAAGTGTCACTGGGTAAAATGAGAGCATCCCTAACCACCACCTGGACGACAGCAGCCACATTTTGTCAGCAGATTTATTACTTGCAGCCGCAGTTTGGCAATGCCCATCACACTACACTTGGAGTCTTTTTAGACTTGGGAACACCCAGGGCCTGAGGACCATAAATTCATTAAGGCTGGTATAAATGCCTTTTTATGTGGCCTCCAAATTTCATGCACTACACCTGCTAGATACAATACAGAGCAGCACCTCAGGAATTTGACATTATCTAGATTGAGTTTCATTTAATAATGATGAAAAAACATGGAAAATTAATAGGGATGAATGTGATTGTTTAATAATAGATGGACCACATTTATGCCTAAATCATTGTAGATTTGTGCCCACCTTACTTATTATGCCAGTATTAGCAAAGGCTCCAATACTAAAAAAAAAAAATCACAAATGTTTAAATTTCAGAAACCATGAGGAGACCCATTGGAGTATGTAACAGTTCATGTTAAAGTCTGTGTGGAACTGCAGGCTCGATTATGTTTATGACAAATGTAGAAATATAACACATTCCCATAGATATTTCCTCATAAAATGTTCATGTAAATAGAGGTTACTGTTCTCATGAATGAAAGAGAACTCCTGACCATTTGCTTGAGTTCAGCTCTGTACAAAGAGCCAATCAAAGTAGACACTCCAGAAAATAAATTGTTCATAATGCAATGACATTTATTATGACAGATATGGATTATTCATTAGATTAAAAAGAGTCTTTGTATTTAACATATCTGGGGAAAAAAAACCGCAAAGAAATATTATCAATATGCCTGTCTCGGCATATAGCAAAACTAATAGAAAGTTTAAAAAAAAAAATCACCTAAAATATTCACCAGTTTCATTATCCGGTATGCATTATTTTGTACACAACCAGCAAGAGGTCAGGCACAGAGGATACACTTCATCTTATGCATGTGACTATGTAAAAGCTTTGGCCTTCAAACACCTGTTAGGACTTTAAGCAGACTTTTCTCCTGGACTAAGTCTCTCTCAGCTGTTAGTAATTAGAAAAAACAAAGCAAAGCCATCACATGGATAAAGGCCCACAAAACAGACATGGGAAAAGAAATGCCAAAGCAAACAGTAAGAGGTCTTAAAGGGATTCACATAAATTTTTCCCTTGGCAGTGCAATTTCAGAATCAAACAAACAGAACAACAGGTCAGTCCAGGAACCAGCTTCTCCAAGTATCAAGCAAACAAAAAATCAATTCTTGTTTGTCATCTCTGAAATTTGGCTGAAAAAGGAAGCTCTTCAAGCAAGTCTTAAGTTTTGTAAATTAACTAGTTGTATATGTATGTATTAATAAGAAAGATGTATTTATAAATATGGATTGAAGCAAACGGGAAGTAGTTTTCAAAAGCCTTTGCAATGTAATGCTTGGTTGTAGTTATATTTTTTTAAATGTCCCTCTACTTAATTGTGCCATCGCTATACTTGGCTACAAGGGTTTCCAAAATAATGT
Organism: Caiman crocodilus; assembly: GCA_030014935.1. Lineage (NCBI taxonomy): Eukaryota > Metazoa > Chordata > Crocodylia > Alligatoridae > Caiman > Caiman crocodilus. Next base: position 32,719,261 of record JAGPOW010003316.1, read on the forward strand.
TTAGTTCATAAATGAACACACCAATAGATGATATCCTGTGTCAATACAAACTAAAACTTGACATCTCTGCTGAAATACTACTACAGAGCTCATCTATGCCACTGGAGGATTTCCCTCAAAATAAAGAGAGATTCCACCTCACCTAGCTTTATGTCTGCCTTTCACAACTAAAACCAAAATTGATTTTAACTGGCATTAATGAGGAAATCTTAAACTTACTGATTTAGTTTATTCATATTCCAGAAAGCAGATTCCATGGGCCATAAAGCCATTATGTTAAACATCTCAAAACCAAATAGATTGTGGCAGTTTAATTAAATTATTGGCACTTGATAATCCATAACGCAGAATTTGACAGAATTATGTAGATTGCAAAAACATACAGTATTTTGGAGGTTTGTGGAATATCATGCATATCATGGCTTTATGAATTAGGCCTGCTGATACAAGCATGATCTCTGTTTATAGTGAATGTTAAGATGTGTTTAGATTCACTGCACAGCATTTGGTATCTATTTGTAATGAAGGATAAGATATGCCTATTGTTATCATTTGTAGTCTTCTATGAGTTACAGTATTTTCTACAAGGAATCAAAGCTTAGATAGCCAAAAGAAGTAAATCACAGAAGTTTTGCATTTGAATGACTTTCTATATATTGGGTACATCTACACATGCATTCATGTGCAACAGGTGCCTCCTGAGTCTTGTGGGGCACCAGCAGGGCACAATTCGGGGGGGTCCCCCGCAGCCAGTCACCAAGAGCACCAGTGGTATGGAGGTGGCAGAAATTCTGCTGGTGGAGCTAATTTTAGGGGAGGCACTAGCGTTCTCCATGCCCCTCTACCAGCCAGAGCGCTTGCTGTCAAGGGAGACACCAGTGCTCTTCTATGTGTTGCCTATACATGCACTTAACTGTAGCTTAATTAGCTGTTGTTTAAAGTGTCACAGTCTACCTGTACAATGCTATTAGACCACAGCAAAACAATTTTTGCTGTAGTAAGATAGTACTGTCCCCAACAGTACTATCTTACAGAGGTGAAAATAACTGTGCCTAAATTCACATGTAAATGCTGACCTGAATATAAACTGTGCCTGGTCTGCCCAAGCAGCAGGGTCCAGACCCCTGCCTGCCACCTAGCCACACAGCTCCACTCTGTGGGAACTCTCATGCCCCAGACAGCCCCTCGATCACCTTACACCATGACCCGGAGCCCAGATCTGACCCCCGAGCCTGCTGCCAGCCAGGGGCTGCCTTGGCCCTGTGTAAACTGCTGAGGTCCCAGGTGCACATGAAGATGCTGTGCCCAGGAGCTGTTACTTCAGTGCAAACTGTGCCAGAGTTTCAGTTGATTTAATTGCACACGTAGATGTACCCACTGAGTGCCAACATGAGGCCAGGCACATGGGCAGAAGCCTGGCTCATATCACTATTAACTTGCATTTCAAAACAAAGAGGTGGCAAGGGGAAACAGTCTTCTGTCCAAATAGTATTTGATTAGAAATGAGAGGCTATATCTCTAGGGTACTGGATTGGTAAATTTTAGGACTAATATTTCTTAATTATAATTGGATCAGGAATCATACCTGTCAATCACATGCCCACCAGAGGCTAGAAGTAATGTACCTAGTATATGCTTCCCAGGCATTTAACAGAAGTAAGCAGATGACTAGGTAAGGATGAGTGGTTAAGAGTGGATATGGCAGTAGGCTTTTGTCTATAGTTTCCTGAGCATTTGGGTACTTTAGTCCTCTAATGGCTTACCTGGACAATACAACTGACAGTCTAACAAAGACTTTGGCTAGATCAGAGGTGGAAGAAGCATTCTTAGAGCTAAGATACAGGGGTAAGAATAAATAATAGATCATATAGTCTGTTTTGTTCTTATATCTCTGTCTATAGGCAATGTCCAGTTACTGATTCTTATATTTTCTTTTGTTTTATAATATATCTTTTTGGCAGCTGGCCAAAGGAGGGGGATCTGTAATTTCTGAGCACATCCCAGGTAAAATATATTATTCTTAAACTGACAAAATCTCTTCTGCTATGAGCTAGCAAGACCTGGGTGACAAGTAAAACTGAGACACCCTGGGCTAAGAAGTTAGTCTGCTGGTGCACCTAAATCTGTTCTCAAGAGTCAAGCAGCAGAGAGGCATTTGAGATTGAAACTCCTGAAGGTGTGAGAGCACTCCGTAGCATGCCTCAAATGTGCAGCCTGAAATCTATATCAGAGTGTGTCACTGTAGGATCCTATTGCTTTTTTTAAATGCTTAGAAAAGCTGTTTACTGTTGAATAAATCAAAGGCATATTTAAAGTGAGTGAGGAAATAATGAATATATACTGAGAATGTATTAACAGATTCTAATTCTGGTGTGGTATATATTTAGGCAGGTGGGTTTATCGAAGCATACCAGAAGAGAACTGGGTTTTGGCTCTGGCTAATTTTACCAGCTGTGCTAGCATTAAGTCACTCATACCTTTGCTAAAAGACAGGATGAATTTGTCATGCTGGCTCTGTTCCCCTTCCCCTGCCTTTGGTGAAGGACAGGGTAAATTTGTCATGCTAGCTCTGTTTTCCCTCCCTGTTTCTGCAGAAGCATGTCACATCCCATTGCTGCTCCCTGCCTCCCACACACACACTCTCAACCCAGGCTTAGCTGTACAAAAGCTATTTTCTACTCTGTTCCTCTTGAGATAAGACAGTTTTCTGTAGAAAGCAAACACAAGAAATATGTTATGCAACTATTTGATGATGGGACAGGAGCCCAATATTTTAAATGGAATAAAGAAATAGCCAAATATTTAAAATATAACATAAATAAAACATGTCATGGCAGGTAAGAGGGCAAGTGATATCAAGCTATTTATGGAAATATAGAGCAATACTTAAAAAGTATTATTTATATTTTTAATACAATATTAGAATTTTAATTTAACCGTAGCCAGTGAGTAAATGGCCAGATGTCACTTAAGGGAACAGTTGATGGCATTCATGGCAGGTTTGGGAACTGTATGCTTTCTTCTGGACTACCAGAGGCTAGAGATGATAAAAACTAGATCAGATAAGCAAATGTCCCATAAAAATATAGAAATATATATAGAAAAAATATACATACATTTGTTTTACCATTCTATTTGTGAAACAAGTCATGTCTGAAACAACTGCATGAGACGGAGGTTAGCAAATAAAGAAGGGAAGAAATCTTGCCAAGAAAGTTACTGAAGTAAACTGTAATTTCGTTCGATAAATGCTGGTTGCTGACATAAGGGGGAAAAAAAAAAAAAATCATTTCAGAAGATTAACACCCCCCTACCCCACCTTCACTGATAAACTACAGGGGGGGAAAAGGGCAGAAGGAAAACTTAACAGCAACCTGAATTAAAAAGACAAAAGGTGTGAGGGTGTGGAGAGGGGCTTGGATTTGGATATCCTTGTCACTTTAGCAATGAGTGTTACACTACTCAGTCATTTTTAAGCCCTTTCTAGAACAAACACTGGAAAAAGATGAAAGACCTGATATCTCTCTAAAGGTTTAGAGCATAACAATACAGACCCAGAAGCGGAGCTTTTATAAGTGAGGCCATATACAGTGGGAATAATATAAACAAAGGATATTAAGTATTTATAATAGTTTGTTGAGGAAAATCAATGATCCTCCAGTTGGCAGTACATTAAAATGATTTTAAATCGCCCTAATAAGAGAGATGGATATTTTGTGAAAGAAAAAGTCTATAATTATTTTCTGCCTCTCTCTCTTGAGTAAAACCCTCTGTTTATAGATTTCATGTGAAAAGAGGAAAAATTAGTGCAAGAGAGAGCGTAGACTTTGAACAATAATGGGTTGCTGAAAGAAGGGGGAGGAAGGGAAAAAAAACAAAAGAGAAGAGATCCCAAAACAGAAGTGCCCCAATTTTTATTTTAAACAGTAAAAGTCCAGGGAACAATTTGTTTGCTCCCAGCTCTGAAGCAGCTCAGGCATTTTTTATGAAAATTTTCTCCCAGAATTCAGATCATCAACTCCAGCTGTAAATGCCCTTGATAGCTAAACTTCTTTTTCTACTCTGCCTGAAATCTGACAGAACAGAAAGACATGTTACTCTTTACTAATCTGCACATGAGGAAAGTACTTTCTAGTGGTAACACTTTTTGTACCTGAAGCTATCAAACTAGGGCAAGAGAGAGAGAGAGGAGTAGAAAAGATATCACCATCTTCTAAATAAGCCTTATCATACAACATACCTATTTTCATTCAATACATACATTTATTTGTTAGAATCCTAAATTCTTTTATTGCAATAAGGGATGCACATGGATGGAAGATGAGCTGCTAAGTCTGGAAACCAACAATTGTTCATTAAACCAAAAACATCTAAAAGTCATCCAAAAATTTTAGAACTTAATAAAACAAAGTTTTATTAAAACAGATGAAGTTCACATTTTGTAGCCCAAAAGGAAAAAAAAGCATCTGAGAAACAGATGGTTTAAGCTCTGTTCCAGTGTGTGTGGCAACAACTCTCTTAAGCTGCCTTTGCATAGAACTCGGCCAACATTGTCGAAGATGTCAGGCATCAGAGGGCTCAGCCTTGTCAGGCAACTGAAAATTTGATCCAAAGCATGTTGAATGAAAGGAGCCATCCCATTTGATTAAACCCCAGTAGAAAAAAAAAATAAGTTTCCTGTATTTTTTTAACTTGCTCCATTAGTTGGTTTGTACTCCACTGGTACTTTGAATGAAATGACTTTTGAAGAGTCTGGATGTTCATACATGAACAGTGAATTGGGTCCAAGAATTATTTGGTTTAAAAACACATGGGTCTTTCTTTACAGCAACTTTTTTCCATTTGTACCCTCATCCTCCTTTTTCCTCTGTAGTTCAGCATCCACCTATAATGCTGTGCACACACAAAGAAGGTAAAAGCACTTACAGGGAGATTCATGAAGAAACTTGAGCATCTAAGATATGTACCATCTTAGGCATCTGCATTCCTTAAAGTACTTATGTCTTTTTCTGATAAAAATGTACTTATCACCCAAGGTTCAGCTTCCGAGCATGTCTAAAGATCCTCAAAATAGATTTTCCTGCACTCAGGTCTTGTGAGGCTCTCAATCCACCAGACATGGCTTGAGCACTCCTATCACTGATTGACATCACTGAGATCAGCGTTCACTCTCCCTTACTTCTAAGAACATGGTCATAGTGGTGTCAGTCTTTTCTATGCTACCTTCCTCAGCCTAAAGGGTTTCAAATCCACTTCCTTACGTGCCAAAAGAGCGCTCTTACAACTAGGCCACAGCTTATTCCACGGTGGAATCACACTTCACCGTCTGTTGAAGCTGGGCCATTGTGCAGAAAACAACTAAGGATTCATGAAACTAAGGAAAACCCAAGAGAAGCTATGTCACTGTGGCCTGGTAGTTAGAGCATGCTTCTGGGAAGGGAGAGTCCTGGGTTTCAGTCCCACCTCCAAGAACTGTTTGCTATATTAAACAGTCTTTTGATAAAATTCTCTTGGAGAATGGTTGTAAACAGCTGGACAGGATACATCATTGAATAAAATGGATAAATGAACTGAGGTTCAGGAAGCAGAACCTAGGACCACCTCCTAGCACCACCCTCCCTCCCCCAAAGGACTGCTTTCTAAACTGGACTAGTTTTGCTCCATTTAGTTTTTTTCCCCCTCTGGCCCTCCAGAAATATTACATTCCTAGTCCTCTAAACACTTTTATATAAATGCCAGGTGACAATGCCCTACACTGCACATCATAAAAAGAGAGCCAGTTGCCTTCATGCAAAAAGATGTCTTAGGCCTCTAAGTCTTACAACTCAGCATCAGTAACTAAAACTATTATACAGATATATTACCAGAAACGGAGCATGCTTCATGGTTACTATAGTGTTTACCATGTCATGGGCATTACCAAAATCAGTTTATGCACCACATCAGGCAACTGTATGGATGGAGCTGCTAAAAATATTTCTACCAAGGCAAAACTTTTCATGGGAAATATGAAGTGCTTTTCCCAAAAGTATCCTTCCCCCTACTACCATTATCAGGCAAACTCCAGTGATAATTTATGTCAAGAGTGGAAGCTCTTTCACCTTTCTGATATACTGAATCTGAAAATGCACAAATGCACATTTACAGGGCTTTCCAAAGAGCTGTTTTCAATAAGTGTACTTACTCCAAAAATATTTAGATATGCTGTCCAGTAACTTATCACAATAGCTGAAAATTACACTGAAGTTGAGGGTGAAGACAATGCCCTCTGCACTATGAAATACATGCAGAAGGGTCAGAGAACTCCTCAGCTGCCCCACTAGGTAGCTTTCAAGGTTAGCACTATTTCAGTAGTACTGAATGACTAACAGAGCCAAGGATGTGGTTATTCAGACTTATCTCCATTTCCCCTTGCCACTAGGTTCTTTCCCATTCTTTCATGGTGCAAGATCTTAAAAATAAGTCCCAGGCATATTGTAAATATGTAACAGATGCACAAGCGCATCATGGGATGAATGCATTTCAGACTCAGAACTGTCATCACACTCCTCATAATCACATTTTTCCTGATATTCATGTGTCGTGCATCTGTGATAGACTGGCAGTCTGGTGTGCAAGACTCTAAGGTTCAAAGCAAATGCTCATGCCTTTGTTTCTCCTTGCAGGTATTTTTTAAATACCTTTTCTCTCTCCATCATTGTGTTTTCATTCACCAGTAGTAGTTTTAAGATTATCTTAAGGGTTCAAATAACACTAAGTGAATAAAATAAGATAACTCAGGCATAATATGTGCATCTCTTTTAGGTACATCACTTTACCACCTTTGGAAATAGAAACAGTGCCATGTGAAGAACTGTAAAATTCTCTCTCTAAAATATTTCACAGTTGAAATTCAAACCTTCAAAAGCAAGCTGCGGGGAAGTGTGAACACGAGACCACTAATACCATACTGTATAAATATAGGTGTTCCTTTCACTTTAATATTTTGTAAAAATCCAAGGCTTAATTCTCACACATTCCTTTCCAATAGGAGACTTTAACATAGAAATAGATTATATTTACACATACTCAAGGCTTCCTTATATTGCCAAAAAGTGGGGAAGTGGTAAGGGTATAAATAAAAAAAAAAATAAAGCCTTCCTTTTTCAATGGGTTTAGAAGTGATATCGATCCATGGAGATCTGTCATTATGTAGCAAATAAACTTTATGCAAGCTGTGGTAAGGATTCTTGTTTTGGAAAGTAAGGTTTGGCAAAAAAGGAGGCAGAAGCCCAGGGGGGGCAGGAAACAATAAATGGAGCAGCTATATTTCTATCCTAGTATTCCGCTTACATGTTAATTTCCACCAACATAGTAAGCAAGATGTTGACATGTGACTGAAATCCCTGCTCCCTCTCTAGCTTTACATTTTGGCTTTCATATCATATTGAAGTGTTTATTGATTTATTGAAGTGTATTCTAAAATATAAATGTATATTTTTAATTTTTTCAAGGAATTGAAATTACATACCACACAGGAGAACAGTTTTTTCAAAAAGTGACTCACAACACATGTCATCATCAATAAGTTACATACAATACATTCATTACATTTCCAAATGTCTCACAGCTGTTTAACAAGATGTTAGGAGAACACATCTTTGTTGGCTCTTTACATGCTAGTGTATTTGGAAAGCATCTTTAAATAAATTTCTGTGTTATTACCTCTTACATTTTTAGCTAAAATCTGACTTTTCTCACTCTAGCTATAGTCTGACTCTAGCAATGCATCATTTGATTCTGTTTATTACAAATCCATTTTGCCACCATCAAATCAGCTCAGTGTTTTAGTTTTAGGATTCATCCCTACATTGCCAAACATATACCAATACATTTGTGAGAGAATACCTTCTTAATTATATAGCACCTTTGAATGTGGAAATGACATTACCCTAGGGGTCAATTTGCTGACTACCAAAATCATGCACAAGGCCCTCCATACCACATCTTCACTTGTTTTGTCATGCATTTTTCTTTAATTATCTCTTCATAAAATTCCCAATTTCTTTTTTCCTAGTTATTTCATGGTACGAAGGATAAAATGAAAGGTGACTCACCTTTACAATTTCTTTCCAGAAATGCTCCTTAAAAGACCAAAGCAGTTTTGTGGCTGGATCATCGCTTTTTTCTAAAAATAAATAAAATATAAATACCTATTAGCTTTGTGTGATCCCTTCTACAAGTCTACAACAGGTTTCTTATCCACTTATTTATTAGAGCATGGACCTGTACTCAGGTTAGTACCTGAGTAACTAAAGCAAGTACCCTAATCACTGGGTTTCAGAATTTTTTTCCTTCACATAATTATTTATACAAAATAGGACAGCTCCAGCAGAAGAGTTCAAGAGAGGCCCATTCCAGAATAGGTAGTAGACTGGTAGTTAGGGCACCTTCTTTGTATTTGGGACCCAACTTAAAAATTCAGACCAGAGATTTGAATTTGGGTTTCCCCACGTTCTCTGAGTCACTAATCAGCTACTTAAGGCTATGATGAATCCTCCATTTTGACAACAAAAGCTATCCAGCCTCAATGTGTGACACAATTAATCAAGTGTTATTCATTTCCCTAAAACTTTTAGTTTTGACAAGTTGATATATTGTGATTTAAGTGTTAAAAATAATTTTATTAGCTACTCAAAGATTTACAGATACTAAACAGAGATAATATCAGCAAACACTAAACTGCTTTACCTAGAAAATATATGAAGAGATACAGTGTACACTGAAGAGGAGAACATGAACATTTCCAGGAGAAGGGGGAGAGCTAAAACAGGTACGGGCCAGATTTTTCCATCAACTTCAGTGGGTTATGGATCAGATCTTATTTTAGAGACAAAGGAATGAGAAGAGGTACGTTTCTTTTGCATGCAAAAATGAGGAACAACAAACACAGGGTTACTCAAGTATCCTAAGCTGTATTTACTTGTGCTAGGAAAAGAATGCATGCCTTATTTCCCTCTCCCCTCCAGTCTTCTCTAAATGAATAGAGATATATAGTGCCCTTATGTTTAATATTATATCATAACAAGTACATTGAATTTCCATAGGAACCCACCAAGTTACTTGAATCAGTCAAGTTATGTTCAACAGTCTAAAGGCCTTCTTCATGTTATACTGTGAGCTGCTCAAATGTTCACAGGTATTAGTGCTAACCTTGGGTTTGGCGCAGTTACATGTTCAGGCCTGCAGAGTCTAAAGGTGAGAATCTCCCTCTCCTATTCTGGGCTTTCCCCTCTCTCCCAGGACACACCCGTTTCCCCATCCCCATCCCCATCCCCATCCCCATCCCCATCCCTGGGGCTTCCTTGCCTGCCCCTCAGGGTTCCCCCCACACCAGAAGCTTCCTTCCACTTACTTGTAGTTTTCTGCCCTGTGTGGCCCAGGGCAACAGGCAAGGAAATGTTAACCTGCCTGCCCAACCACCACTGTAGCAGTATAGCAGACAGGTTGCTGCTCTTCTCCTGGCTGAGCCCAGCCCAGAGAGCAGTTGAAGCAGCAGGTAGGTGTGCAGGTTAACCCTTCCCTGCCTCTGCCCTCATGACATACAATGCAGGCAGTCACAATTTGGCGGGGTGGGGGAAGACCAGCAAGTAGGAACCTGGGGTGTTGGGGGGAGGGCACCATTGGCTATACATTAGTGTACCACAAGCTGGGTAACATGGGTCAGAAATCACCCTAGGCTGGAGTGACAAAACGTTAAGTTACCTAAAGAGTGCTTAAAACTAGTTGCAGGGGTTCATGTCTGGATAATCCAGGGGTTAAGAGCTCCAGGAATCACCTAAAATTACTGTGTATCAAGGTCCCAGGAAAGCTAAAACAAAGTCTGTTCTTTTCATTTGCAGATGGAAACGATTCTTCTGAAAAAAAAGACTATTAAGATATGTTATACAAACTCACAGCTGCTGGTTTGTATTTCTCAAGACTAAATAGCATGACTCAGGAAGTTGAATCCACCAGATTCCACACACATCACCTAGTTACTAGATGAGCAGAAGCCATGAAGTTTAACTCACCAATCTGTGCATCAAAGAACAGTCTCCCACCACAGGTTTCCAGTGCCTTTTCTTCAAGGAGCCGGTTTTATTTCTTTTGGCTATCAACCATATCTTTTCTTCAGACTCAGAGTTTATTTAATTACTTCATGATTATACTCTTAAGCCATCTACCTGGAAAAGGAGAACAGCTTCTTTTCTACTTTCTCTCTAAGTAACTCCCTAAAGTGCTAGATTACTTATGTTCCCTGTCCAAAAAAAGTTATAAATTGAGGTCTTCCTATTGACATATTGCCTTCACCTCCAGTTTTCACTAACAACTGAGATCCTTGTGAGCTTATAAGAACCAGGTGATGTTCTGGCTGCCTCTTCATCCTTAGCCTCAGAGCATCAATCAGAAGACAGTAACAAGCGGCTCTCAGCAAAACCCTCTTAAAGGGCTAGCCACCCAAGGACAAGCCCTCCCCTCCCCTTTGTGTTGTAAAGTACTGCTTCCTGAAGGCATTTAAAATGGGCATTACATCCATCACCTCATCTTATTAGGTCCCACAGGTGTAAGAAACTCCTAATGTTGACTATAATTGTGTACATTTTGTAGCAATATGAAACTAAAAGCTAGCTTTTAATAGCAATTTTGTAAAATTCACAGTGATTTTGTTGATTCATGAAGGTATGCTTTGTTGATTTTTGTTTTATTTTTCCTCCAGGAACCCCTGAAAGTCATCCTGATTGCTGCTGTTAATAGGAGTAAGAGTTATAGGTGCCCACTGGATGTGCTCACTTCTCTGTAGCTGTCTTATATGTATGATTTCAGCAGCAGCCTTCTCTGAAACAGCTGTGAAGTTAAAAAAACCTTTGAAGATCCTACCCCATCCCTACAAGTAGGAGATATTGTGGTAATACAAAGTAGATGGATAAGCATTTCCACTGGTTTTCCACGTTTTTAATTCTAGGTGAAGGAGCAAAAAAATGCTATTATTTGAATCCAGAGCTAATTAAAGGATGAGCAAGCAAAAGGCACAAGCAGCAACTCAAAGATATTTAGAAGCAAGACTGAAAAAAGAGGCCTCCTCTTTATTAATACATGTAAATAAACAGACCAGATTAACTCATGAAGTGCCAATTAAGCTCAGAAATGAGGAGCATAAGTGCAAGAATGTTATCTTGCCTATATCCAAGTTGAAGCAAGGCAACTTGTCTTAGTCTTAATTGGAAATGGCCAAAATGATTATTTTTATGTCACTTTCAGTATTATACCAGCCAGTATTATGAGATGTTTTGCAGATATGAAAGTACTATCCCCAAAGAGTTGTTGTTCTATGATAATATATTACACTTGAAGGCCTTGATCAAATCAGAAATATCCTTTTTTTATGCAGATGAGATACCTTTTCATTTAATAAGCATTTCAACTTTTTTAGGGAGGACTGTTTTTAAACAGTCAAAAAATAGTTTTAGTTTTAATCAGCAGTGCATCTAGAGGGGGCACAGTGAGAGCAGAGATGGAGACGGGAGCACTGCCTGCCTGCTGCCACTGTCTCATGGCATGCCCACCTCCTGTACAGTCAAGCCGAAGCACCTTGGGAAGTCTTTGTTTCATTGAGGTTTTTAAAAAGTCCCTGACTGCAGCTCCCATGGTACAATCTGCCTGCCTTGAAAGGGATAGAGGGAAGAAGGGTGGGAACAGACAATGAAGCCACCCCTGCAGAGCTAGTCTCTGCTCCTAAACCCCCATTTGTAAAATCCTGAATCTATTCCTGGTTTTAATTAAGTGCCTGTCTTTTAAGCTTTATAAAAGCATGTAGTTCTTATGTATAGCATTTTTTGTCAGCAGATCTCATAACACTACACAAAGGAAGTTTTCACTTCATAAAGTGAAAAAATGTGAAGCACAAGAGGGGAACGACCCAAACTTGAGGAAAATAGTGGGCTTTGAAGGGTGCTTTATAAATTAATAAAGATGGACTCTGGCAGACCCAGCAGAAATCCCATTCTGTGAGGGAGCCCCTATTACTCCCTCACTTGAACTGTTGGTCTCCCTCTGGGCATTAATAGATCATTAGTAACAGTGTAACCATAAACTGCACCCAATATGTTTACAAGTACAGGAGGTCTGCTCTCTTTCTACATATTTGGAATGTTCTGTAACTTGTCTAGGGTGAACATTATTTTTGGCTTCCAAAGTGAGTGCAAAACTTTGAAAAAAAAATGAAAGAAAGGTAAGCTCAAACTAGTTTAGTTAAACTGATCAAAATTTCAGAAATGCAAAAAAAAATTAATTGCATTATTTCAGTTTCCGGAAAAACTACTTTTCCCACCTCTGCTCTCTTTTGTTCTGCAGCTGTTTGAATTCCAGAGTTAAATTGGCCCAACTTTTGACCTTTGCCAAGCAGCATGTCAGATTACAGGAGGTAGAGTATTTTCCAACAAAAGCCTTTTGGTTTTGTTTTATTTTATCAGAAAATGTCAACTCATTGAACTCAAAATTCATCATAATGGATGGTTTATTATGTTGGATATCACAATTCAAAAAATGTCTGTCAGGAGAACACAGTTTGAAGGGTACAGACTGTTCAAGACAGACAGAAAAAAAGTAAAAGTATATCTGTATATTAATGAAAAGGTAGACAGAAATGACATCAAATATGATGGAATAGATGCACCAGTATGTTTAGGTTAAAATCACATTATGGAGGAATAATAATAAAATAAATTAAGAGATTGTGTTGGCACTTGTTTTAGGCCTCCAGGTTCAGAATATAATCTTAGCAGAAATTATATCATTATGAGAGCCCGCACTTTCTCTGATATAGACCAAAATACAAATCTTACTAATAATGGCAGGCCACAGATGGTTTAGGATGTCAGCTGATAGATTTCTCCATCAAAAATTCCTATATCAACAACAGGTACAGCTATCGTATATTTAGGTTTGGTACAAGTTAGGTTCATATACAAGAAGTGATTCTGAAAAATAAACTAAATAATCATGAGTTGATTGAATTTAATTTAAAACTTCAGGATGTACAAGCAAAATAGATCTCTTAAAATAATCTTAGATTTTAGAAGGGCTAACTCCGAGAAAATAAAGCAGTTTATTAAAGGAGCAGACAGAACTGCAGCTCCCCATTATAAATCATGGCATGTCACAGGAAGCTCCATGAGTTACAATGATCCCCCCAGACCCAGCATAAGTTTGCTGTTAGGTCCCGTGGGTTGGGGAATACAGCTTCTGGCTGGAAGCGTATAGCCAGATTACCCTAGCATTGTCCCTCCTCCTTCCCAGCTCCAGTGCTATTTTCAAAATGGGAGGGGGGAAAGGGAGGGAAGGGCTCTTTTTCTAGGGGTTCCCCAGCCAGCACTAGAGGATGGTGTGGGTAGATTGGAGCCCCCTACCTCAGGGAGGGGTGTGGCTAGTGACAGCCCCAACCCTCCCCCAGTGCCAGCTGAAACAATCCCAGATCAAACTCTCTTTGCTCCCTGCACCCCGTCCTATTCTGAAAACAGTGCCAAGGATGACAGGCAGTGCAAACAGAAAATATTGAAGCGGCTCCATTTTGGAGTGTTTTCATCTGAACCCTCTTGCAACGAGGGTTCAGATTTTTGCAGGATAGGGCCCCTTTAAAGTTCTCTGTAGCTTGCCTGTAGAGTGTTTTCAGGGCCTAGATTGCATTAAAAATATTACTTCTGTCTGTGCCTTACAGAGGTCACCTGGATAAAAACAAAATGGATTATTTAAGTCAAAGTGCAAATACTTTCAGAAGCTTGCATCCCAAGCAAGAGTTAGTCCCAGTTGGTAGTTGGATAGACCTGAAAAATAAGCATTCACATCTATTAAGGATAAGCAGAGTATGTATATGGAATGTAAAAAGGGAATGATCAAAAATGAGGGATATATTCCTTTGCATGAAGAATGCAGCAATAGCATGAAGACTTGCCAAAGGTATAACTGAGTTAGCCCTTGGGAATAGTATTTGAAAAAATAGCAAGAACTTTTTTGGTTATATAAATACAAAGAGAATCAGGAAGGAAGAAACAGGGCTGCTATGTGCTGAAGAAAAGACATAGATCAAAACAACCTAGGTATGACCCAAGAGCTGAAAAAGACTTGGTAACAGCCTTCAATAAGCATGTAAAATTTACAATATAGGGAAATGTAGATAATCTCCATCACAGAATATTGAAAGAATTGGTATATAAAAGGCAGAAATCTTCAAATTAATCTGTCAATTTGGAGATGATACCCTGTGGCAAAAGAATAACAAATATACTACTTGTATTAAGAAATGGGAGAATGACTGACCCAGGCAGTTACAAGTCTGTTACTCTAACATATTTCAAGAAGTCTTAGCCAGAAAAAATAATCAAAGACATGGAAATAAACAGCAAATGGAATAACACTTGTCCCCACTCCCCAAGAAGATATGAGCACAGATGCCCGGGGTCTTAGTCATGCCCCTACTCTCCAGCCACAACTAGAGTGGCAAGTCAGAGTTGTATAGGAAATAAATGGTATTAACCCTTAACATGCAACTGTTCACAGTACATTCTAACTTTAATACTGCTTAACATTCCATAACTTTAGTATGTTCTAAGTGCAACATGTAATTTCACCCTTAAAAACTCAGTAGTCCGTGGAGAGAAGGACTTATTGTTTCACTTAAAGACTAGCTGATTATCAAATGTGGGGTCAGGGAGGAATTTTTCCCAGAGGTCAGATTGGTAAGAACTTGGGGTGGGGTGTTGCCTTCCTCTGTAGTGCAAAGCTTGATTTTATTTCTAGATTTCTTGAACATAAATTAACAACCTACTTCCGTCCCAGTTCAGTGACAGGTCATTGACAGGGCTCTCATCTCCCATTCTTTCATCTGTGGCAGATTCTTGATGTTTATGGTTGTGTATACTTATAGTTGTCTTGAAATATTCAAAATAGTAATTCTGAATAACTGTTGGGTTAGTGGCAGGCAGCACACACAGGAAACTGGATTTGCTGACTCAGTCCTAGATTCCTGGACATCTAGTTTCTATATTTTAAAATGAAAATGTTCAGATTCAGGATAGCTTTTTATTTCAAAATATTAATTTATACCAGAAACAAGTTGAAAAGGTCAAAACAAAAGAGGTGACAATGTTTTAAACACAACATTTCAATCAGCACATTTAAATACAATATTCCAATACATTTTATTTAATTATCAGTTTTCATATATTTGAAATTTCAATTTTTCAACTTGTTTCCAATCAGGGAAAGATCAAGAATTCTTGAAAACTTATAGGACAAAAATCATTTACTGCCCTATTTTCATCCACTTGGAGCATGAGCTTTCTAACTTTAAATTTTATTTTTATTTTTGGACACCATTGAAACTCACCATTTTTATCTACTTGCAGCTAATTAGGATATTGATAGTTTCAAAATGTTCATTTATATTCTCTTCTCCTTGTTTTGAGACATATCTAAAGGTCACTACAGCCAATATATGTATGCTCATGTACTTTAATGTATGTTAGATCAGGATGTATCTCTGAAATAATGTTGAAGTCCATAGAAGGGTATAAAGATTTATGTGCTATCCATATCTTTATCAAACATATGTATTCTTTTCTATGGAGAAAAGGAGCATGGGGATGAACAATGAGGAAAGCACTGCCTTTTGATACCCATCTGATAATGCTGAAAAGAGCCAGATCATTTTATAATGTAGTCAAAATCATTTTGTTCACTGTCCTGAACACTGCTTTATCTAACAGAGAGGATGTGTACTTTTACAAAGATTACTTTTTGTGGCTCACACTGACTTTATCAGTCACTCATTCATCAGTATAAAATGAAAATTACAAAATATAGACAACTTGCTCTGGAACAGGAATTGAGCACGCTGTATCTTTAATTTTCAGATATTCTTATCTATTTCTCTTTTATCTTCCCACATCTTCTACTATGTACTCTGTATCAGTGAAAGAAAAAGATAAAGGATCCTTAGATCTGAGTAAATCTGAGATACTAGACTTAGCTCATTAATAGGTATATATAAAATACAAATAATGTGGAGATGCATTTAAAGGATTACATTAATAGTTTTCCTGAACACCAGAAAGAGGCTTTTTTAATTATTATTTTAAAAAAATCCTGAGGCAAACTGGTTAAGATAGCAAATGAAAATTACACCCTGAATAATACTTAAAATAATAAATAGTGACTCATTCTGTATTCCTTTACTGCATTATCTTCAAAAAGCAAGTACTCTTACAGAGATAACCCTCTACTTCTATCAGAACAGGCAGTTCTTGTGATTATACTTTCATAACTTTTGTAAGACACACGTCTTGACTAAAAGATTTGTCAAAAAGAGCAACTTACTGTACCATAATAAACCAAGTGTTTTAGTCACAATAATTAAGGCAGGGCAAACCATTCTGGAAAAATATCATTTTGTGAGGTAAGCATAATAGCAGATACTATCGTGAACCCTGGCCTTCAAGTTTCCAGAAGTCAAGGTGTCTCCTTCACTGCCCAAAAAGATTGCTACCTTGCGTAGCTTCCATGCTATCATTTAAGCTGAGATTGCTGGCTGTTACAGGATCCCTGCTTTGTGCGCCTTCTTAATTAACCCTTCCAAAAAAATGTTTTTTCTTTCTTTAATGTTAACAGCTTTCATTACTATGCCTTTTATTTACACTTCCCACATAGCTTTAATGCAATTAAGATGTTCAAGGAGCATTTGAGATGGTAGAATAGCAATTGCTCACCCTTTATACAGCCCTTATTTACCTTAAATAAAATTCAGCTTACTGCATATCCATGAAAACAAGCTCAGAATAACCAAATGCATACACAATTACTAAGATTACTCCCCAGTTCTTTTGAGAGCTACATGTGGTACAAAATCACTCTTTTGAGCTAATTGTATCATTTCCACTTAGGTTTATAGCTCTAAATTGCTACCAAATGATGCTTTAAAAACTGCACACCATTTCCTGCCAATGGGGTTTTAAATTGGGTCATTTTTTTTACCCAGTTTAAAAAAAAAAATGTTTGTTAGTGGCTGTAGCCAGAGCTAATCTCTTAGAGGGAGACATTATTATAAACACATATTTTTGATGGGCTAAATTCAGGGTGATTTGTAAGAAGAGTGTGAAATTTGAAACAACTATTTAAGATATAATAGGCTTAAATGCCCTTAAGTGAACCCAAACGTCTGTCGGCACATGTATTATCATGCATACATAGAGTTGTGTGACTTCTCTTGTTTCAACTGCAGCTTATACAGTTGAACAGTGTTTATTTTTCTCATTTCAAGCAGTCAAATAAGTTACATGGAGAGTATAAGCTGTACCTATCTTGTACTAAAAACAGAAAAAAAACCTTTCTGCATTCACAATATCCTGTAGTCTTAATCAAGAACTTGCCAAGCCAATGGCAAGATTCTTCTAAGTAATGTTTTCCAGGGAGACATTTTTTTCCAAGTGTTATGACTAGTACAACTGAGTGCAGAATGAGTGTTTTTGGATTTTTTTAATGCCTTTCTTTTTCTGAAACATATTGGTAACATAATCCAGTAACAGAGTAAGTTATACCATTTTTGGTATAATAAAGGTATTTAACTGTGACAAACTACTGTATTATGACTACTAGAAGAATGTTATTTTCATGTTTTTGAGTGCTTGCTATTTCAACCTAAAGATGACAATAGTAATACATATATAAAGTCAGGAAAACATTCCAGATGTACATTACAAAGTCTAAAGCTGGCTGTGTCAGCCCACACACATTTTTAATCCTCTCAAGATGAAGAAAAACCTTTCCAATTTTGGCACAGCCCAGACTTGGATAAGTGTGGAAGCAGAAAATGGTAGGGAATTTTATTCTGCCTAGGCATATCTACATGAGATACTTTGCACAGTAAAATAATCTACTGCACAGTAAAACATCATCATCTACACGTGCATGGTCTTTACAACAAAGCAAATTAGCTAGTACCTGTAAATGCAGATATTAGATTAACTGCACAGTAGCACTCATGTATACACTGACCAGGAGCAAATTTGCTCCCAGTCAGCCACACCAGTCGGGGGCCACAGGGGATGGGGAGTTCCCTTCAGGAGCTGGAAGCTGAGCAGTGCATGGACTGGGAAACTCTCTGCTTCCCCACTCAGCCAGCAGGTGCCAGCAGGTGTTCTGCTTGTGGAGCAGCTGTCAGTGAGCCCTTGGATGAGGGGGAAGTCCTGCTAGGCACAGGGCTTCCTGGCAGCTGTATGTTTCAATGTGCACAGGGCGAAGAGAGCTCTGCCAGCTGCAGTGGCAGCTATCTCCCGGATTCATGAACATCAGGACCCCTCCCTATATGCTTAGGGCCAGAAGACGGTTGCTGCTCTGCCCCAACATACTATCTTATGGTGGAGTAATTACATGCAATCAAATGCATGTATGGATAGTGACTGTGGGTGCAAATTGCACCCAGTCAGTCCAGTCAGCTAGGGGCCTGACTCCTGCCTGGCCCTCATACCCCAGCCAGCCTGGGGCTCCTCCATCCCAATGCATATTGAGGCTGTCCTGAGCTCATGTGTAGGAGACAACTGGTCCCATCATGTGCCTGGGACCAGTTTACTCTGGCTCAAACAGCACTAGAGTTTGCATTGTCCTAACTGCATATGTAGATTGTGTTGCCCTAATTACACATGTAGATGCACCCGCTGTTGGCAACATGAAGTTGTTTGCTGGGTTACAGTGAACTAAAACTTTTTGTCTGGACAGCTGTTGTCCTGTATGATGGCTCTGAGCTCCAAAGGGGTTAAAGGAGAAAGCAGAATGATAGGATTCCTTCCTATGATTTATGTTAAATTCTTGCATCAATTTTTTTTTCAAGCAAAGTAAAGAGCTAGATTATAGTTCAAATTAAAATGTGTTTCTTTTGTTGTTTATTTGTTTGGGGGGTAGAGAGGGGTTTGCACGAAACTCAAAACTCCAGTGTCAACTTACAGGCAGCAGAATAAAAGTAAGTCAGGTAACTAGTACTAGTAGAGACCACTTAAAAGAAGCCATGGAGAAGATAAAGTAATTTGGAAATATAAATATATCAAAATTCAAGCAGTGAAGAATATAAGAGATGTATGTGTTTAAAATGCCATGACACCTGCTCAGCATGTTATCATATGTAAACCACACATTTCCTCTGAGACTCTATCTCCAGTCTTGCACACATGTAGGAAGTCATTTGCCTTTAGAGGAGGTGAATATTAATATTTTCAAAATTTGACCATAACCCCACAAAGTTTGTAGAACTGCTAAATGAAAATTTGTTATTTCTTTTTGGCCCATTTTATTCTATAATTGGGGAGTGGGGAAGCAAGAAGCACAACGCTGAGGCTGAAACATGTGCTGCAGAGACAAAGAATATGATGCTATACTACAAAACTAAAATTATCCAAGGAGTGTGAATGAGGAAGTGATGTCAATCAGTAGCTGAAAAGTGAATATCACTATGCCAACTTTCACTCTGAACCAGCCTCAGGGTTCTTTCAGCAGCCAACCTTGGAATCATCTGCAGTCACCACCCCCACCCCCATGATATTAACTACCCGCGTCTTTTCATCTTCCTCTTCAGCCTTCATTCCTTCTCTCCTTTGGTGAGCACTCATTTTCTCCACTCATTTTGGGTTATTTTCTTTTCCCCTTCTATCTATTTCTTCCTTAGCCACTGACACCTTCATCATCCTCCTTCTTTTCTTCAGTACCTCCCCAACCCTTCCCATCCAAATCCAATAGTGATGAACTTGAATTAAAACTATACGTTTTCAGCCAAGAGAATCCAGTACTACCTCAAAAAAGCCTCTAAATTCACTTGAATCTCCTCAGTTGTGTGATAAAATTAGACAAAGTTAGCTGTCAAATAATAGGTTAGTATGCTATGGCCATTTAGTCTTCCTAAAAGTGAAATAGATAATTTATGGTAGTAAGTACAAAAGACATAAGCAGTAGCAGAAGAAAATCTAATTGTACCAGAAGAGTCTGATCTTAAGTAAATAGATGACATGTCTTCTGCACTAGATTCCTAGTCCAAGGAACAACTGTAAAATCTATTATGAAAATTTTATTGTATTATTAAATATTTACAGATATGACTAATATCTCATTAAGTACAATATTGAACTAATCTAAAATAACAGAAACAAATATAAGGCTGATGTGTTAATAAAATTAATGGAAATCAGTTTCTTCATTACCCTCCACGATATTTTTTCACACATTTCATTACATTTATCCTGCAGCAATAGCATGAACTTAATTTAAAACAAACTTTTACTTCTTTTATATTCCATTAATAATATATTTAAATTTAATTTTCACTTCCTTTTTTAATAACATTCTGAAAACATACAAGTGCTGAAAGCCAGGCATTTGGCATGAATCTAAATTAGAGTCAGGTGGGAAATTACAATGTATATTTTTAAAAATGAATATTTACTTTCTTATAATTGCAAACAGCTCAGTTCTAATAAAGAAACACTCACTATTCTGACTGAATATTTGGTTTGCACTTAAAAATAAAATAGGCAGCCTCTGCCTCTTTGCTAGTGTAAAAGCAATGATTTCTGGAAGTTAAGCTTCCTAAACTTTGTACTGCATGCATTTTAGTTGGCTCTTGTTTGACTTGTGTAATGATGTGTCCCTTTAACTCTAACGTATTGTAAATGTGTGTACTCCACACTACTGGATTTTAGTCTGGTACATGAGTTAGACTGTGGAGCTGACTTATATTATTATTGCTCTGAAAGTAGAAAAACTTTTTCCTTTGTATATTCCTGGATTTGCCTTGTATCACAATATATTATAATTGGGCAGCACAAATGCTGTATCTCTGCTGAAAAGTGCGGGGGCGGGGGGGAGAATGTGCATGTACAAAAGTATACAGAAAAGTGTGAAAGGGTTAACGCTGGATTCTGTTTCTCCTGCTGCCTTGCTGAGAGTGGTAGGACATAGCATCTTTATGCTTCTACCCCAATTAAGAAATCAGCTTAAAATACGTACTCCAATTCTAGAGAGCTGATTTGTGTTGGAAAGGTAAGTGTAGCAGATGAATAACACTGAATATATGGCAGCCACCACCACAGTCAAGGCCATAAAGTGCTCAGGAACTCCACCAGTTTTTGAAAATCTGTGACAATAAAGCAGCTCACAAGATCACTAGTAACAACAATCAGTTGTTTGGCATGAACCTAAAAAGGTTGTTCGGGGGGTAGACAAAAAGAAAAAAGAACAGTAGCTAAATAGTGATTTTTAACTTGTTTTATGCTCTTACCCCACGTTCCAGAAGAAAAAAGTAAGAACTTTCTTTCCCATTACCTTACAGAGAAAAAATGGTGATTGTGACATTCAATGGCCCATAAAAGGGAAAAAAACAGGTATAGCATGCCCTAGTCCCTGCTGCAGCCTGCACATGCCTTTATGACACAATCCCAGGATGCACCCACATCTCTGGGGTGTCCAAAACCTTTCTCTGCTGTTGCTTGACTACTAAGAACCAGCTGAGTTGCACCACAGGCCAACTTCTTGGCCTGTGGTGCCTCAGCCCTATTTATCTCACTTCACTCAGGCACTGCAAGCCCTTAGCAGAGAGGATTTTGCCAGCAGAAAGGATCACCCCCTTTTCTGGTCATGAGCTCAGAAAAAGTTGGGGGAACCATCCAGAAAAGGGGTGAACATATCTCACAGGGAATCTGGGCCAGGGCAGTTTTTATTGTTATCTGTTCTTTTGTAAGTACTTTAGAGTACAGATACACTGCACTTATACAGTCATAATCAGACTTTACTGGTATATGTGAAGCAGACACATGTGCAGCTCGTCACTAGTGCAAGTTACATGTCTATTCAATTTCATCCTAGAGGAGGCCTTTGCTTATTGCAAAGGCTATTACAAGATTCAGTAGCCCCCTCCACTGGCAGCTATGGCTACCTCCAGAGAGTTGTTCATCTATTAGTTCTAGACAGTAGTTTAACGCAATTTGGGCACATCTACACATTGCCCTATAGTGATGTTGTTACCACACCAATTGTTTAGTACTTCATTTTGGATCTGCTAACATATATCCTTTGCTGGCTATAGACTCCCAGCTCCAGACCTCTGGACTCTGTAGCCCTGCTGACACATTGCCCTTTTTATGTGCTCAGGCCTTTTATCATCCCTCTTCCCCCTTTGCGCTCTGGGCACACCAGGCGGTAGGAACTTCTCTCAATGACCCCTAGTCCCCCTTGGACACCAGACAATCTCCCCAAGTACCTAGTCCTTCCTGGGCTCAACTTTTTCTCTCTCTGGGCCCCAGACCTACCTCTTTTAAGGCCTGCCTCACCCCCTTCAGGTACTGGGCACCCAGCCCCTGTTCCCAGGCCTGACCAGTTCTGGGGCTTAGTGTTATTTACCCCACCTCAGAGAAGATCTCAGGAGTCCTGCTGCCAGGAGCTCCTCTTCCAGTGGCAGTCAGGGATAGACTGCTTGACCAGCTCAGGCCTTGGGTTTATCTAGCTAAAGCCCCCTCCTGGTCAGTTGACTACCTAAGACTGGTTTCCCAGGGGATCCTGTGCATGAGTTGCCTAAGCAAGTCAAAGTCTGTTTTCCTAAAGTCCAGGGTCCTTACTCTGCTGCTCTTCTTCCTTCCATTCCTTAGACCTTGAACTCAGTCATCCCATGGTCATTGCTGCCCAAGTTGCCATTCATTTCTATATTCCCCATCAATTTCTCCCTGTCTATGAACAGCAGGTCAGGAAAAGAACAGCCTATAGGTTGACCTCTCCAACACCTGCACCAGGAAGTTGTCCCCAACATTCTCCAAAAACTTCCTGGATTTCCTGTGTACTGTTGTATTGCCTTCCTAGTAGATATCAGGGTGATTGATGTCCCCCATGTGAACCAGGGCCTGTGATCCGGAAACTTCTGCTAGCTGTTTGAAGAAAGCCTCATCCACCTTATGCTCCTTAGGTTTGGTGGTCTATAGCATACACCCATCATGACATCACCCTTGTTGCTCTCACCTCTGACCCTAACACAGAGACTTTCAACAGGCCTATCTCTAGTTTCATACTGAAGCTCTGAGCAATCATATGGCTCTTTTACATAAAATGCAACTCCTCCTCCTCTTCTCCCCTACCTGTCCTTCCTGAACGTTCATACCCATCAATGACAGTGCTCCAGTCATGCAAACTATCCCACCATGTCTCTGTTATTCCAATCACGTCATAGTTCTGTGACTGTGTAAGGGCTTCTAATTCTTCCTCCTTGTTTCCCAGGCACTGTGCATTCATACACAGACATCTAAGGTAACTGATTACCCTACTTTCTCAGGAAGAATAAGAAGGCCTCCCCTGTTCTCCCTCCTGCTTGTGCTTCCTCCAGGTTACCCACTTCCCCAGTAACCTAAGGACTTTGGTCTCCATCCCCTAACAAACCTAGTTTAAAGCCCTCCTCACTAGGTAAGTGATCCTGTCTGCAAAGATGCTTTACCATGTCTTCATCAAATGGATCCTGTCTCTTCCTAACAATCCTTCTTCTTGGAAAAACATCTCATGCTCTAAGAAGCCAAAGCGCTGCTGGTAACAAATTCTGCACAGCCAGGCATTAATCTTCAGGATGCATCCACCTCTGCCCAGGCTGTTCCCCTTGACCAGAAGGATTGAAAAGAACATCATCTGAGCTCCTGTTCCCTTCACCCTTGAATCTAGAGTCCTGTAGTCACTTTTGATCTGCTCAGGGTGTCCCCTGGCAGTACCATTGGTGTTCATAAGAATGAGCAGCATAGTGTAGTAGTCAGAGGGTGGGATGATTTACGGTAATCCCTCCATGACATCTCAGATCCAGGGTCCAGGCAAACAGCATACCTCCTGAGATAGCAGTTCAGGCCAGCAGATGAATTCTTGTGTCCCCTGCAGAAGGGAGTCTTCAACCACTATCGTACATTACTTCATCTTGGTGACAGTGGTCTTGATCCTCCCAACCTTGAGGATGCCTGATCTGGCCTCTTCCACCAATGAAACATGCTCCTCTTCCTCTGTTGCTATTGCTCCATATCAGTCCAAACAAACTGCTGCAGGTGAAGATTTCTGCTTGCTGTCAGAAGTCACAAGCTTCCAGCTTCTACCTTCTTGGGAGTCTATGTTCTCTTCTTTCTCTAGTGCTGCCTCTGGTAGCCCTTCCTCCACAGTCCTAAAGGTCTCCTCATTTGTGAACTTCAGAAGCAGTAAACTATGGATTGTCAGAATTTGGTCCCTTCAAGTATCTGAAAGTACTTAAGAATCAAGTTTTCATAAGCACTTTGTTTTCTTTTGTAATTCATATCAGACATTTTATTCTAGAAGCTGAAGGCTCTTAAATTTTAAGTTGGCTGATCTATGTCCTTTGAACCCTGGCACTATTTTTGCCTTGTTATCAAAACAGTCAAAACTATCATTTCATGAAGAACAAGAAATCATCCACAGACTAGACTTTGTTAAGTATGGTCTCAACAGAGACTCTAGGGGCATTTTTATACATGCTTTGGGAGTGGTGGGATGACACTTTAATTAGAGAGAATCTGAGAGCCTCTCTAACCTAAGCACCCAGAGTGTCTTGTGTATCAGTGTCCCTGTGCTTCAAAATGGTGGCGGGGCAACTTTATCTAAAACTCATTTGATAAGTTTAGATAAAGTACCCCGCTGCAATTTTGAAGTGTGAGGACCTGATATGAGACACATGGAGGTATGGTAATTGCCACTCTCCAACAGACTCAATCAAGTCTGTTACAACATGCTGTAATTACAGTGCATCAGAACAGCCTCTGGGTTTTTGTACAAGCACCCTAGATTCTTATCCATTACCTGGACTAGCTTTTATAACCCTTATCTCCCACAACTTGTTAAATGTTTTGCTCATCCTCTTCCATTTCTTTAACCCAACTTCACCTCTCTCAGCATTGCCCCTTCCCTCCATCCTTTGCATTTCATAGTTTCATACTTGTTAGGGGCTGGAAAGGACCTTACAGATCATCAGGTCCAGCCCTCCTGCACTTGGGCAGGAAAGACTGCTAGGATCAGATGACCCCAGCAAGATGGGTGTCAAGACAGGAAGATTGTCAGGGTGGATGATTGAACCTAAATTACTTTATTACTTCTATTTAGTATCCCTGATCTCTGCAAGTCTATTCATAATACCTGATAGAAGTAGGCTGTCACCTGTGAAAAGGTATGTAATTCTGAATAACCTGGTCTCTAAGGAGACACCCTTCTTTACTTACTAGTTTAATAGAAAAGGATTAATTTCAGTGTTTAGCATTATTAAGTTTTCTTGTTTTCTGTACATAGAAGCACAAAGAAGAAATTCCTTTATGGATGACTGAAATGATTCCACAGTAAAGAATACAATTACAGCATGGTTCTCCAACAAATTAATTGGAGCCAATTTTGCCACCCTTATTCAAAATGAACAGTATGATACTCCTTAAATATTTAGTCCTAGAATATACAGTTCAGCATGAGTTAGATAAGTGATTTTTAGAAAGAAACAAGCTTGACTGAAAGCACGGTTCAAAAGAGCAGTCCACAGTAACTAAAAATCCCCTCATTTGCACTGAGACACTACTGAATCACCAGAAACCAACCACTGCTGTGGCCATGCATAAAAATGCTACCTTTATCCCTGAGTGTCTGCTCACAAATAGAACAGCTGCATCTGAAGGTTTACCTGGAACTGAATTAACTATGATAAAATACTCTTGCATTAGCCCTGCACCAGGCTTTCCCTTTCCCCCTTGCCCCTGACATGCTACTCAGACAACTTTTCCTCCATCAGCATTCTGTCCCATCTACACCTGATGGCAGCTAATAACCATTACAGGCAGGTCATATAAAAATGTCCATTCTTTTAATACATAAACCCTCTGAGGGCCAAATGTTTTCTTTTGTATACAATCTTTCTGGACCACTGAGGTACATAGAAAAATTCCCATTATGTGGTATTTATAGTGTACTTGAGGAAAATATAACATTCCTTTTCCACTAGTTACCATAATCTCACCTTAGGTTTTAAAGGGTAAACAAACCATTTCAGTGTTTTATATACAGAGGCTAGGGTAAAGGCATATTGATATTTTAAAGTAAAATGAGTAATGGTGATGTGCCCTTTTCCTCACTGATATAAAGGAATTGGGTGAGCTTCTTTCTAAAGACACTGAAGTTGTCTGAATGGATCTTCTTCAATGTCTGTTGCTTACTTCCAAGCTCTAAGAGAAATATCTTCCCATTTAAGGTACATTTACGTTCTGTGGTATCTGCTCATTTACATGGACCGCCATTGCTAACAAGATTGCCATCATATCAGACATGTTGTTCACCAGGCTTGTGTAGATACATGAAGTCTCCTTTCCCAATAACGTTCAATGAAAACTTGACTTCGTTTCCAGTGACAGCCACTTGACTTGCCAAAACCATACCTCTAATTTTTCAAGGATATATTTATGTACCTTTGTGAAGATGAAATAGTGTGGTCAAAATGTCAATTATCTTTTGTGGGAAATATTGGGAGAAAAGTTATTTTTGAAGAAAAATTTACAATGCTTTGAGGAAAACCTAAACTAAATAATAGGCTTTGAAAAAAAACCTGCCAGAAAAAAACTTCTATTTTCAAAAGCAAAGGGTTTTCTGGAAGGAAAACTGATTTTTTTTGCTGCAAAGAAACAAAAAATTAATTGTTTTTTAGTTTCTGGATTTGCATCAGATGACTATTAGTATATATATTTTTAATTTTCCAGTTGCATTTGAAGCCATGTTTTTACATAAAAGCATTACAATGAAAAATGCCAACCAGAATTTTCATAAAATATTGCTAGTGATTAACTCTATATATGTCCCTAAAGAATTTTTCCTTCATACAAGATGTAAGTGCCAAAAAAGAGTCAATAAATAGGATGTGGACAAAATCTACAAGAAACTTATTATTTTTCAGGGTACCTGAGTAAAATTGATAAGTGACTGGTGTAAACCAGTGGCCATGAAGGTTCTCTAAACTTAATCACATGCTAATACATGCAACTACTAGAAGTAGCAACATGCAAAAACATATGCATGAAATCAAGCTCTTGACTAGCCATATGAATTGTCTTTCCCCCTCTATGTTTTCCCTACCCAACATCAGCTGGTCTTTTTCATGCAATATTTTGCTTCTCTTTCTCTTTCTTTTTCTTTTTTTGTTGTTTTTAAACACTTACCCACCTTCAGTGGGGCACTAAGCTCTACACCTATATACTCAAATCTACATCTATATACTCTCTACATCTATATACTCAAATCTACATCTCTACACCTATATCCCCAAATCTACATCTATATACTCAATTCCAGAGATAAACTCCTAAAGTCTCTATTTCCAGAATCCAAATGTCAAATTTGCTATAATTAAATTATTTAAGCATGGAAACTGACATTCTCACATATTTTCTCCTAGTCTGGTTATACAGTTTAGGAATTTTCTAAAAACATTACTGTCCTTTGCCTTTAGAAGGATAATAGCTTCCTTCCTACAAAAGGAAATCCTTTCCTTGGGGACAAAAATAGTGTCCATTCAGATAACCATGTATATTTTCTTTCCTCTCCTTATAAAGTAAATTCCTGGGTTGAAAAGTTTCTATGTTTGCAATATTACATATATCATGTTGCTACAGAAGTACAACAACGCAGACTAGATAATGTAAAGACAGGGTAGACACTCCCACCATCATGCCTGCACCTCCCTCACACCAACTTACTTAGATTAGCTCCCAGTAAAACCAGCACCAGCAGTGGCTTGCAGAATGGGGGTCTGGCAGGCTCAGGGGTGGGGCTGGCAGTTCCATCGCGGGGGGAGAGAAAGTTTTCCATTTGGGGGTGGGGTGAGGGGACAAGGAAGCCAAAAATAGCCTGGTGTTGGCAGGGGCAGGGAAAGCACAGTCCCAGGGCTGATTTTTCCTAGCCATAAGACTGTGCTGGGGAATGTACAGATGCTCAGTTAGATCGGTTTCAATGGACCTAACCTAACTTGGAGGTACACCTAACTTAGATCAGGCTGGCCATTTTAGATTGATCTAACTGTGCTACAATTTGCAGTTAGATTCACCTAACTAGGGATCTAAGTATAAGGTCTGCACCTGGGCAAACTAACATCATTATAGAAAAGTATGTTAGTGTAAGGCAAAATTTTGCTATGTTATACTAGTATAAACTTAGAGTGTATACAGGGAGCTGTACTGAATTTACAGCAGATTAAGAGATAGTAGAATATGGCCTTGTGGGCTAGCCTGGTGAAGTGGCTTACATGCCTAACTGAACATAGGTTAAAATATTAGACACCCAAACCCCATGTTCTGTGTACCACTCCCTACTCTCAACCCCCAAAGGATCTAAATTCCATTAAAAAAATATTGCTCAGTGCCTACATTTCTGTCAGGCTGTGGCTTTAAACCAGGGGCCTCAGTCTTCCTGACATACCTGCCCACACTGGTCTGCCACCTCCTCAGCAGAGAATAAGAGCAAACGCATGTGTCCAGAACCCTCCAGCTGGGCGTAAACACATGCCCACTCCCTGCCACCACAGTGGCTACCTAGGGTCAGCCGATGCCCCACACCTTCCAGTATAGACCCATAAGAGGAAGTGTCTGGGCAGCAAGGTTCAACCTTGTACCCAGGCTGCTGCACCTAGTTTGTGTTGCTACTAGCTTCCTGACAGACTGTCCAGATACCTGACCTAGCTGGCCCTGGATCTTGAGTTTGGCCTGACCCTTTAGATACTTGACCCAATTCTCATTTGATTTCCTGGGTACCTGACCTGGCTAGCCTTATGACCTCATGTCTGCCTGACCATCTGGATCTCTGACTTTGTTCCCTGGATAAATCTTCTAGTTTCTGGTGGCTTCTGTTGACCCTAATATAACCCACAGACTTGGCCGGCTGTTATTTGGCACAACAATTTCTGTTGCCAGCTCTGCTTTGATGATAGAGCTGCTCTGGTACCTATGCTCCATCAAGAGTCAGAAACTAGGCATTTCTCCTCTTGCTTGTGTGACTCTAGCTGTTAGTGGGTCTGCTTCATCCTCTCTGGTGGAAGCCTTTTCATTTTGTGGCCTAATTAGCAGGCTACAATCACCTACTTTTTTCCCCCTTCCATTCTGTCCAATGCTTATTTTGGAGAACCCTAAAGAACCGATCAAGGTGCTGAAGACAAAGAAATCATCCTTGAGAACCTGGCCTATAACAGTTAAGTATTATAATTTTCTCAGAATCAATGAGAACTCTTCTAAGGAAAATGAAATAGTTGCTGTGAACTTGTATATGTTCAAATGCCTCATGTAAAGCCAAGTTGTACAAATTATTTCTTATTAAGTTGGACAAATAACTTCCAAAGACTAAGCATAGCTCAAAAATAAATGTTCAAGGTACTGTCTAGATCAGGGAACAGGTAATAGGATATAGAAGTGCATATGACTGGCAATGGGTTTCTAGGTTACAACTGGTAGCCACAAAAAGTTGTTACAGTACAGTTGCTGGTTGTGACCCACAAAATCAGCATTGAGCCTATATTCAGTTCCTAGTGGCCCAGTGCCCACAGGGCAAAAAGTGCTATTATAACTATTTCCGGGGAGGACATTCTTAATAGAGAGGCCAAAGATTTCATAGTCCTAAAGAATGATTTGTCACCTTAGGCCATGTGTAGATGAAATGAGGGGCATATGTGCACGACACTTCAAAGTGGGCTAAATGCTTTTGCTCCACTTTAATGATGTTGGTGTTTACACACCTCAGCAGTGTATTGCACATTAATTCCAGCCATTGTAGAAAATTCTGCAGCCTAATGTGCCTTAAAATACAGCCGTGGAGCAAAGCACTGAGCTCTGTTCAGCTCTGCAGCTCTGCAGGAAGCCCTGCAGGCAGCCTGGGAAAGCAGGCTCTGCCTAAGGTAAGTGGTGTACCTGCTTTTTCCCCCCATACCCCTGGAGCCTGCCTGCCTGCCTGAGCTGTGCGGGGCCCCAGTGCTTCCCTCCATGGCTGCAGTGCCCCCTGGGACTGCTCAGGTCAGGTGCCTGTGGCTGGGAGCTGCCTTCCCACCCTCACAGCCTAGGGACTGCTCCACCCATTGGCAGCTCGCCCTCCCCTTTCCTCCAAAGAGGAAGGTAAACAGTGAGAAGTGTGCATGACACAGGGGTTTAATC
This sequence comes from Caiman crocodilus, assembly GCA_030014935.1. Classification (NCBI taxonomy): domain Eukaryota; kingdom Metazoa; phylum Chordata; order Crocodylia; family Alligatoridae; genus Caiman; species Caiman crocodilus. The sequence goes on from JAGPOW010003316.1 coordinate 32,749,494, forward strand.
AGACCTAAATTGAAGTGGTCTTTTAAAAAAAACAATTGCTTCAATTTAGGGCCCCCATTTTGTCTATACACACCTTAAGTCTGTTCTCTCCAGAACAGGACTGAGGGAGGTTGGCAGGACATTAGAGACTGCTCCCTCTTTTTTTTTACTAGCATGGCCACCTCGTGCTTAGAGAAGGTAAAAGTTTTAAAGGAGTAGGGTGGGTGGACAGCAAGTTCTAAGTTGAGATGGGAAAGCTGACTAAGAAGGAAGACTGGCTAAGACAGATGGGGGCAGAAAAGAAAACAGGCCAGAAGCAGGGCACCTGACACTCTAACACCATGATAATCAGATTTGCAAGTGAGAAGGGATATTACTTTTATTAACTGCATGAACATTTGACTTAGTCTAGCTCAGATTTTTGGAAATATCCACCTCATGCTGGGCATGCCCAGAGACTGAAAATTGGCTTTAGTATTGGAATGTCTACCCTACCCCCTTGGGTAGGGGTTTGGGGAGCTAAAAATAGCTCCTGTTCCCAGGGAATGAATGAGAGAGTCTCCCCATCCCTCCACGGACCCCATAATCCCACCAAACCCTTCTGGACCCAGTTAATTCCCCATGAACCCTGCTAACCCC
>JAGPOW010003316.1:32750211-32838696 GCA_030014935.1 Caiman crocodilus
CTGATCACCCACCAGAGTCTGCTTGCCCCCCCCAAGGCCCTCCAATCCCCTCCGGACTAACCGCCAATTTCATTTTACCTTAGATTGGGTTTCCATTTTTAACTTGATCTAACCTCCCCGCAATCTCCACAAAAAGCTATATCTACCCTGGGTCTTTCTAACATAAGTTCCCTTTAAAGGGGACAGTTACTGAACAATTCTTTCCATTATAAGCCCCTGTTCTTAGGTTCTCATAACTTTCTTAAAAGTTGACTTTCAATGCCAATCCTTATTCTTTCTTCCAATAAGCTTTTTGAAATGGAGAAAATGAAGGAAACTTTCTCATCCATTTTTCTATCCCTCTGTTTTCTTTACTTTCATAAAAAATTTAATTCGGAGTTCAATGGAACTGGAAATTCAAGGTAAATTAAGGCGCCACCAAGGCATCTGGCTAATCTGGGATGATAGGTCAACCAGAACTCGTGCAAACAAAACATAGGGTTTTATTTAGCCTTTCTCTATACCATCACCCTTTCTTAGTTTGAGGGTGAGACTTCTCTTTTGATTCCCACAGTGAACTATAGAGATACTTTATACTTCCTTTTGATATCACCTTCCTATCAAAATTTTCTTTGCTGCTTAGTTTTACTATTATTTGATTAGGATCCAAAATATTGCACATATTTTAACATTTATAATTAGTTGTCCTTCCAGAAGCTAAAACTACTTGAAATCAAAGTATATTCTTTTATTTGCCTAAATTTGTTAAGATAAATTTAAACAATACAATTCAGCAAACATAAAAACAAAAGGGATAGGAAAGGAAAGGTAGAGGAAATTAGAAATAGTTTTCTTTAATTAGATATTTCCCAGTTCATTTAAAAATTGTCACTCTCTCCTTAAATTAGGAAGCAACTGTTTCCACGTAGTCATTTTAGGAGTAAAGCTATGTAAAGTCTGTCAAGTTTAAAGAGCAGTATTTATTACTAGGATTTGGTCTAACTTGTGTTACATGAACTTTTGTAATCTTTAGCAGACTTAATGAAAACCTCAGAGGGAATGCCCTAATTAAAAAAATAAAGGACTAATGGTTATTTCTAGTGAATTGCAGATTTATCTAAACTAAAGGTTTATTAAGCAGGGATGTTACATACTTTCCCTGTGTGTACCTTTACCATAGACACATGCTGAATCTAACTGATAGGTCAAATGCACAAGTGAAGTTTTAATAAAAACAGATGCCTAAAAGTTCTTAGAACAGCTACGTCTTCCTGCAGCTCCGCATGTGGAACATCTTCTCATTGCTTAGCAGCACATCCCTCCCCCAGTTCCAAGAAACCAGAGGCCTCTTAAAACAAAGTTGAAAAGAGAGTGGCTTGCTAGTCAGCTGGCAATATATCTGCATTTTTAAGCTTGCCTGGATACAGAGGAGAGCTTAGTTTTTGCTATGTGACTGACCTCTCTTAGCCAAGTTCATAGCAGTGTGAGCTATCAAATATGACAGGCTGTTGGCAAGCACTTACATGCTTTGGGCCAGAATAACTTCCAAGCCCAGCTGGGATCAATTAAGCTAAATAATAGTTCTTGCAATAACTAGTTCCTACCACACTCTTCAGAAATTGCTTAGTGTTCAGATGTAAATACTATTAAGTTCATACCTTTCCTTCCCCCATCCCCTATTCAATAGAAAATATGACTGAATTAAGGTAATCTTATAGAGATCCAACAAGGAACACCTGATATCATGGAGCATATGTTCTTGCCTTTTGCATTGCTATTGTGAAATCCCTTTTCTCTATAGTGATACTAAAAATGCTGAAAACCTACTAATTCTTGTGTGCACCATGGTGGATGGAGGTGACATCACCCATAATTGCTTAATAAAATTATACCACTAAATTCTTATCAAAAGCCTGACTCCAAACCTAATATTTTGAATAACTGACTAGGAAAACATCTACAGTGCTCTAACTTGGTAGGACTAGCTGGCTCGGGGAACTGGTAATAGGATATGGAGCCGTTTACTTCTAGATCACTAATTCAGTGGTGGCCCAGTAACTTAACACTATTACCATATGATGGCTGGCCTGTGAACAATATGGAAAATCAGCTTGTGGTCTTGCTTATTACATTAAAACACAAAAAAGAAAGAATTAAAATCATTACTACTTTGTGTTGAGAAAAGCAGATTTCCATTATCTTCTCAATCTAGTATAAAATCACCTCTCATAAAAGGTATACAATTATTTTCTCTGAATATTGGTATCATACTGAAGTTGTACAATTGTAACCCTTTTAATGTATCTATGTTCTGTGAGGCAACATCTCCATTATGGTTATCTGCATACCGCTCTTGGTATGTATGCTTAATGGAGTGGAACATGCTTTGTGCTTGTTTTGACTGTGCTAATGTATCTTAGCTGCTTTTTAACAGTTTTAATATAAAGAGGTCAGGTGAGCCAGTTTTTGTGCACTCTCTCTCCCTTCTAAAATTGTAAAGTTGATAAAGGTATCGATAGTGTACAAGAAAATTAGATAGGTTTGCTGAAGGGTTAGAGTTCACCGTGAACTGTGTGGAAGTTTAATGTAGAAGGACCCTCAACTCCAGAGTCACATATGAGGCTTAAGGAAGTTATCCCAAAGAGCTGCCTCCTGGGATGACATTGCTGAGCCTCACAGGGAAGAATATACAAATCCTTGCAATGGGTTGTTACCCAATTGTTTCTGAAAGAGCTTAAGTATCTAAAGTATAGATAGTGGGTCAGGTTGAAACCTGTATCTGTTAGATTTGAAAAAGATTCAAAATCCCTGAACTTGATCAAAATATAAAAAGGAAAGGGAGTTGATCAGCATTCCCCTGACAGCAGTGCAGAGCAGCACCCCCCAGCAGCAGTGAGCGGCAATGACAGCAGCAAGTAGCAGAGAAGCATCCCTTTCCCTCTTCCCCCTCAGGTGGCAGTGAAGCAAGGGAGAAGCTTAGGCTAGAAGCTACAGTGGCTACCAAGTTAACCCCATGTAGGACTAAGGATGTATATAAACATTTGTCGTACCCAGTCTATGATCATACACTTTAATTTAAGTGATGTGATCATAAATCAAGAGCAGCATATACCAGTGCTTGCCAGTGCTATGAGCCACGCGGAGAACACAGTGTAAACTTTGGGGTGGGGAGGGAAAGGCAGAGCTGGGAGGTGGGGCTGGTGGGTTGTGGGGGGGCAGTTGTCCATCTGGGGGAAGAACTGTGAGGCTAAAAATAGCCCAGTCAGGATCAGGGGCATAGGAAGAGCACAGCCCTGGGGCTGGGGCAAGTGTCCGGGTTTTCCCAGACCTGCAGCTGCACTCAAAACATTTGCAGCAGACATTTGCTGGATTGGGTTAACCTGTTCACAATCTAAGTTCACTTACTCAAGTAAACTAACTTAAATCAGGCCTGCCATTTTTGGCCCAATTTAAATGCTCAAAATGTCTGTACAGATGGGCATTTAGATTTACCCTAACCCTAGTAAAGTTGATCTAAATGTAATGTCTTCTTGTACGCTGAGACAAAACTCGGAATTCATTGACTGCGATCAACTATTAATAGTTGGTTGAGGTAGGCTAATGATAATTCTGGGTTTCCAAAGATTGTCTGACCGTACCATTTACCTTCCCTCTACATAATTATTAATAATAATGATTATGGTATAATATTGCTTGAGAGTGGGGAAGTTCGTTTATGCTGGAACACCCAGGAACTTTTATTTTCCCAAGTTTCTGGGTAGGGACTCAAGCCATGCTAGAAAAGTTGTGTAAAACCCATAAAGCTGAATCTGGACCCTGTTGCTGACATCCTGAGCATTCTACAGGGGGGAATTCTAAAGAAAATTTGGAAATGTCTTAAAGAGCTGATGGGCATAAAAATTGGAATTCCTATTTTAGGCAAGGGAAAGACATTATTCTCCCTAAACAAGGGTAAATAAAATTCAGCTTTTAGAGAAAAAGATCATGGATGATTTATCTTGAAAGCAAAAAAGTAACACCAGGAAAGCCCTTGAGCAACAAAGAACTTATGTACAAATAGTTACCTTCAGGCTGCTCAGACGATTGAAGTTAGGAATATATATAAAATGATTATGCTGTCATAAGCCAGCCTGGTCCTGGGCACACATTACAATGACAATAAACTCCAGAATTTATTGTTCCCAGGCACACATTCAAACAATGTGCCCAGGAGCAATAAACTCCAAAGCAATAAACTCCAGAGTTTATTGATTTGCATTAATTACACATATAGACATGCCCCCTGAGCATTAACTTTGCAAATTAAACTTCTTTAAGGACTTGAAGCAGACCACTGAATTTGGGTCATACATGTAATATTCTGCAAACAAGACTATTCTTGATCCTGTGAACCCACAGAAATCTTTTCAGCATTCAAATTTTGAACTGCTAACTTTCACAATTAAAAGTTCTGAAAACAACCATACAATTTAAATAAGAAATAAGAAGAGTGAATAAATACATGACATTTAATTTTAGAAACAATTAATTTCACTGAAGTCAGATATTAGATAACAGTGCCAAGTATGCCTGTAGTAAGTATAGTCTCTAATCTTACTTTGCTAGGATTTTTTTTCTTTACCTCTGCAGAAGAAAGGCACTGCTGAATCTCTTGTTTTAAAGACAAACATTTAAATAATATTTTTAAAAATTATTTTTTTATTTTTTACTTCTTGCCTGTAATAAGAATAAAAACTACAACCATACTACGGTTATGGTAGACTTTATTTGGCAATTGGTAACATTTTGAGGATGAAGGAAAGTCACAATAAATGCTTATAGACATTAAAAAGACAAACCAAAAGTGGTACTTTACTTTAAGCTTCATGCATTCCCACACCAAACCCAGTGCATGCCCAAAAGAGGCATTGGGTTAGTTGGACCCAGCTCACCTAATGTCTGTATAGATCAGGCACTTCTGTGGGGCTTTTTTGGTGCTTTTGTCTAATAGCTGATTCGGGTGAAAAGCCTCACTGAAGTTCTCAATCTATGTAGATGCTGCAGAACTGGGTTGAACTAATGCGCTGCTTCTCCTGGTAAAGCACTTTTTTTAATGTCTGTCAGCAGCCAATGTGCATATTCATTTGTGCCAGATTGAAAGTGAAAATTCATCATATTCCATATCACAGGAATACAACTTAACATGGAACCCCAGGTGGAAGAATTGTGTTGTTCATTTCAGAAAATAAAGTCTTAAATTGTTAAGGTTTTTCTTCCCCCAAATTACAAAAGCATTAAAAGCATGAAATATCTCCAATATTAAAATACAAATGCTTCACATTTATCTTCTTTCCATGACTTCATAACTGTATGCTCAGTCTGCAAGTAAAGAAAAAAGTTGCCTTATTCTATTGCCAGACCTACTGGTTCAAAGTAGGATCTGGATGTCTACCCAGATTCTTGACTTTTTACACAGCATCATCAGTAAAGATTCCACAGAACATAGTACATGTGATTTTCCACTTGTACAATCCAGTGATGAATTTGGCCATTCTAACAACACCCACAGGCCTATACCAGTGCAGTGAAAGATTAATTTAATCCATAGAAATTCATATAGAAAAATTCTATATATTTCTACTGTCAAACCATTCATAGCATCTGATGAAGCAGGTAACTCTAAGAGCTCAGGTCTCTCTAAACTACTGAGTTCCTAAGGTGCCATCCCTGTCCTACCTGCTGCCTTTCTGTTACTTGTAAACTGACTACATTTGATCTAGAATCATTAAAGAATATCCCCATCCCCAGCCTGAGAAACATTCTTAAGTATAGGACACTGCCTCAAATGTTTCCATACAATAGTGACCAATCCACCATCCCCCAGCTGTAACAGAGTGCAAGTTGTGCTCTGTTACTCAAAAGGGCATTGGCAAGTAACAGAGCAGCTTGCAGGTGGCTTTACTCACAATCAGCTAAAAAACAGCTGTTTATTATAAGCACAGGGCTCTGAGCAGTGGAGCCAGCAGTTTGCTGCAAGCAGCTGGAGAGACCATCTCCCAGCTAGAGTTGCTGCTCATAACATCTTGAAGCTACAGGGTAGGAGCTACGGGGAAGGTGGAGGCTCCTGGTCCTGCAACATGATCTAAAACTACACCCTTCTGGGGCTGGATGGTGTGATGGGGCTACCAGTGGTGGAGCAATCTTCAGGAAATGCCCCACCTGTGTCTCCCCAGTGAAGGGTGAGTATGGAGCACCAGAAAGCCTCAGCCCCTCTGCCTTGTGGCTTATCCCATGGGAAGGAAAGCCAAGGGGAGCACATCTTGAAGACAAGCAAGGGCCCAGGTTACTGTGTAGAGCCTAAGGTGGGGCTCTGGTCACATAAGGGACCAGAGACACTCCAGGTCCATAGCAAGGCCTGAGGCACACTGTGTGAGGCTCCAGAGGTGGGGGGTGGGGGAGCCTCAGTTTTGGGCAAAGGAGATTGAAGCCGCAGTGGTGAGGCACTGGTGTGTGAGTCCCAGTGTGAGGACATGGGATCAAGGGCCAGGTGTTAGGCCATGAATGCCAACTGCAAGGCATGGGACATGGTATAAGGGGAAATTCAGAGCCATGTATATAGGCTCTTGGCATCAGGACAAGTAAATGGGCAACCTCCCACCTGGTTAACATCTTCCAGTTAGTATCATCAAAGGCATGGCAGGTGAGATAGGTGGGCAGTTAGACTTGCCTATCTCCATGTTAATACCCCAGTTTCTTCTTGATTCCACAATAGCCATTCTGTGCACAGGTGACTAGTGGGGGCGGGGGAGGGAACATGTGCTCCACCCGAGATTGGCTCCAAACTCAGCTTTCGATTGCTCTTTGAATGTTCCAAACTATACCCACAGACTGTGTGAGGTTCCCAGGCAACAAACTCTATAGGGCAAGGAACTTTTTTAAGTATTCTGAAGTTTAATTAGGAAGCGGGGAGCAAATTACATTTATGCTATTAATAATGTGTTAATCATGCCAGAAATGGCAAAGATGCTATGCACTCACCCAATTTAATATGCCAGAAAATGGCAAACGAGACATAAAATGTTCCATATACAAGGTAAAACATCTTTATGGTTGGTTTGCATTGCACCTTAAATTTAACATGCAGTATGTCCACACCCCAGGGCTGCCTGGGGCATATACTCAACAATCAGCTGATTGTTGGAATAAGCTCTGGGCAACTGGGCCCAGGGCTTTCCTGGGGACTCCTGGCAAAGGGAGTTGAGGGGCTCCTTTACTGAGGAGTTGAATCCCCTCACATCCCAAATTTCCCTGTACTGGGCATTCCTGGTAGCAGTTTAAAGTCCCAAATAGGAAAAAATCCCTTTGGCTCACCCCACCAGGAACCATTCCCACTGGAGCTGCTGGGAATGAGGATTAAACCAGGGCCAGGTGACAATCAGCTGATTCTAGGCCTTTGGGGAGGGTGGGGGCTACAGGCACCTGGCTTTCTACTTGCTACTGCAGGGGGAGCCTGGAATCACCCTCTACTGGCAAACAGAAAAGGCACAATTAGGAACTGATCCCTGATGCCAAAATTGAGCTTCCTGCTGTATACATCTGGACAGTCTGGAACTACATAATAGAGGTGCATAGTAAGAAAGATAATATGTAAAAAAAACACAGTCAATAAAACCAGAGCAGTGGAAAAGTAAGCAGTGAAACTTCAAGAGTGTTACTGAAAAAAATATTTTAATCTTTATGCACAGCAATGATAGATGGTACCAAAATACCTCAATAAGATAAAATAAGAGGGATGATTAGAAGTAGAGAATAACTGGTCACTAACAACTTGGAACAGACCAAAGTCAGGTTTAAAGTAGTTCAAAGTGATTGTATTAGGAGAGAATAAAAGATCTCTAAACTGAAAACATAAGCAACATATGGAAAAAAACCCTCTTAACATGTCTTTCCTATGAATAATTTATTCATTAATCACATTCACCTGGGAAACTACTTTGCCTGCTTTTGTAATAAAATATCAAATCATATGATCAAGAAAAGCTTTGGTGATTTTAACATACATTTTATAAGGAACAAGAAAAAACACATTTTTATTGATTTTAAAATATAAAGCATCAGGTCATCAGATTGTGTACACTGGTACAATTCCAGTAAAGTCAGTGCTGTGTGACTTGCTGCCTGAAGAAAATATCAGAACTGAGGTGACTTGCTTATTAGATGCTGAAATGAGGGACATTCTCCAAAGCCAAAGTTTCACCAAAATATGATAAAGGTAAGCTCTATGCTGCAGCACTTCAAAAATACCTGACATATGTGAAACGAGGTGACCGGACAAAAGGAAATTAAGCCTGTTTATGCCAGAACAGAACCCCCTAAAACTGGAAAAACCCATAGCCAACCCAATGAATTCTGACCTTGTCATTCAAGAAGTGTTGGATAAAGTGGATAATCAATTTAGGAAAAATGCTGAAGTGTTGCTCAGCAAGCTGAGCCATCACAAACATGCTTTTCCTTGGGATGATCACGGGAACTTTGTTTCCAAAGAAATGGTCATTAAGGGTTCTAATATGCTTAATTTAGTCCAGGGAGTCCATGAAACTCATCCCACTTCTAGTACAGGTGCACCTAAATGTTGAACCTGAATGTTGGGCAATGCACCTGAATGTTGGGCAATGCCATAAATGAGGATCTTCTGGAATACCTGATTAATAACTGGACTAAGAAACACCAACCTCACTGCCTAAGAAACAAAAATTGTCTAAAAGCAACCAGCTTACCCTTTTCCACTTAATATAAACCATTTTACACTGCTCAACATTTTGTGTAAAAGGTGTTTTTATTTTTAATGGTACAAGGTAAACAGAACACACACAGACACACACACACAGATTAAAAACAACAACAACAACAGCAGGATGATATATTTAGACAACACAATCATAGAAGTCATTGCAAGAGAGATGTCTAGGTATGTTAAACCATGTTTTGAATAGGTCCAGCCATATGGAAAATTTTATATTTGTTTTTTACAAACTGCATGACAATCCAATCATTTTGTACTAAATCATCGAAATACCATTTTAAAATCTGTTCAGATGATAGCTTCTTGTTATGGTGGTTCAAGAAAAATGCACGGTGGTATCTGCAGGCAAAAGAGTGGAGGTCTTGTAACTGTTTCATCTGAAAAGCAGTACTGATGGTGTTCTTGTTTTAAAAGAACATAATATTTTGAAGAAAGAGAGTGCTGTTGTGGAGAAGGGTGGCTACACGAGTCAAAAAACATCTCATGCTCCTAATCCATCAGTAAACTGCCAGCCAGTGTTCACCCGACTGATTGTGTGGGTGCATGTTAACCACTACATTCAGGGAATTGGAGACACCCTATCCTTAAGGAGTCAGCCACTTGGCAACACATCTGAGAAAGTCTCTCTTGTGTAAGGTACTATGGAAAAAATGCAGGAATCCTGTTCAGTGTCCATCTTTTCATCTAGTCGAACAGGACATTTCTCCTCTGGTTTATCTGTATGATCTTGTCAAAGACCCCATACATGATCAAGTTGACAGTGCTAGGTAAAGCCATAGCAAAGTGTATTTCTCCTCTCAGGTTCCTGGTTTTAATCAGTGAATAATGGTCTGCACATTCCTAGTTAGGAGATGGATCAAAGGCAACACAGTATACTGCAAGCAAACGCCTCACAGTTGATTGACAGCGCAGTCTTTCACATGTTTACCAGCCATCTGTACCAGGTGCCTGCATTCCCTTACATAGCTACCAGTCTCAGAATTTGATTGTAGTGGTTTTGCTGGGATTTGTAATCCACCAACATACAGGAAAAAAAAATTAATAACATAATATTTAAAGTTGAAGGGGTTTCTAGTATAGTTTCCACTAAAGACATCATTATCCACAAACCCAATGTTGATGAGTTTGGATATCTGTCCCAAGAAATAAATGTTTCTGATTACTGACATGTAGCCTTCAGAGATGCTAAACAATTTCATGCCTGTGCAGTCTATAGAGTATTTAGTATTGGTCGTAAATGAAGCCTCTGCATAGCCCAACAGCACACCCAGGGCTACCCTCTCTTTCTATGTAAAAAACAAGGCAGATGTTATTTGTAGTTTACATTGTCTAGCTGCCTGGGCACTCATCAAACAGAAGGTATCTTTACTGTGAGTCAATTTAATGTTCATGTCCATTCTCTTCAACAAATTTTCTGCTTGAAAAAACAAAACCCTGTGCAAATGGCCTAGTAACTTTCTGGTCTGGACCATAATATTGGACCATCTTCTAAATCAAGGACAGGCAAAATATTCTGGACCACCAGGCCATTCTATCTGGCCCTCAGGACTCCTAAAAAATTTAGAAAATATTTATCTGCTCGTGGCTGCCTGTCAATGACAGGAGCCAGGGGCAGCAGGACCCAGGGGGAACCTGGAGCAGGAGACAAGAGCCCAGCCCAGCCCTGCCCACCCTAACTCATTTTCCTGCTTCCTGCCCACACCTTGCTCCAGCACCACATGGCTCCTGGCTGCATGGCCAGACTGGGGAGCATAGGGCTCTGTCGGTATGGAGGGTGTGCACATGCTCAGGTGGGGCAGAGTCTGTGTGTGTGTTTTTAGGATGAGTCCCCCCCCCCATACACATGCACCCATACTCCCTCTTGCACTGCCATACATGCAGACCCCCACACCCACACCCCAGCCACACTCCCCACACACACAGACCCCCCACAAACCCCATACCCTCCCCCACCCTACATATCAACATACAACCATCTGTACCCTCATCTCACATACCCATCCCACCACAATATACAAGTGTAAGACTTTATTTTATGCTATTGTGCAATCACCTCTAAGTATGCTACACAAACAGATGTAAACCAGGGCAAAAATATTTTTTGAAATCTAATTAATAAATGTTTTAGATGTTCACTTTTTAGAATATAATTTGGTATTTTTCTGGTTCCAAGATGGCAAAATCCCTGAAAGGAGTATTTGCTGAAAGGAATACTTCCAGGGGCAAGGTGAGGGACTTCTGATGCCAAAGGTCAGGGGTTAGTGAGAGGGACTTCTCCTAGAGTGACATCCAGCTGGCTGCAAATAGAGGACAAGGGGTAATTCACCAGACCCACAGTAGTCCCAGCATCAAGATCAGTTCTGTCACCTTTTTCAATCTTGTGACAAAGGTACAGCAGTGAGTTGTTCAAATCCATACAGTCTACGCCATTCCCAGAGATAAAAACAAGAGCAGACTCTGTAATGGCTGGTTGTGGGTGGATCTCAACATGCAGACTTCTCTTGCTGCTGATCTGTGTAGGGACTATTTGAAACAAATCCAGTTTGCATTTGGTCATCTTCAGACCTCTAGTAAACAAAAGCCATGGCAGTTAAAATATATTTCTTTTTCCTCCAGGACAGTGCCCTATCTTTCTCCCAGGCTGCTGCATCTCAGCCTTTTGTGTATGGCTGACTCATCATTTTACCTTCTTCCTTTATGGGACTAGAATGGGCCTGTATGTTGTGGGCATATCTCTCTTTCTTCTAAGGCTCCTTCTTTTAATATACTTGAGGCTGGACTCAACCTATTTCACTAACTTCTTACCTTATCCAGAACAGCTTGGAAGATGTAGCCAGCCATGTCTTTGGCTATGTTTTGAGCCACATTTTCCACATGGGATTAAATAATCTCCTGTCCCCTTTTCAAAAATTGGATGGATTTTCTAAAGAGGCTGCACTATATGTCAGCTCTGCACACCACGAGCACCCCCTGATACCTAGGGAGATCATGCCCTGCCTAGACTTTGTAATCATTTCTATATGGTAGAGTCCCCATAATTTTTTTATGGTCACCGTTGTGCTTTCACTTAATTTTAAAACCCCAGGTGAAACTTAATGATAAGTGCAGGTGAAATTTAATGAGCACTTTGCCAAAACAAAATGAGATGCATCTGTTCTGGTCCATCTTTATTTCAATGCTGATTTTGTCAATGGGATGCTGGCTTCTCATATATGATGGTAACTAATTCATCATTTCTTCCATGGATAGGAACACAGCATAATAAGGACACTGAAAAGTCCCTCACAATGTCCATGTAGTGATATAATGAACTGAAATCTCTGGTAAAGTTGGCAGTAAAGAGGATTTTTTTTAATGGTGGACCCTGGCAGCAACCCCAAAATATTGGCCAGCTTAACATTGGTAGAAAAAGCACAAAAGCTATCATGGGCTTAGAGTCTCATTTTTCTATTTAAATAATCATAGATCATAACTAATTCAGGCAGGGTAAGGTAACTACCAGTAATATTACTTATATGATTGAGCAACTTTGTGATGGATAAATAATACGTATAAATGCAAGATGCAACCCCAATTCTTACTCCCAAAAATGATTTTGAAAGGGGCATCTTCGTTGTTGCTGTTTCAGCTGTGTGGGTATTGTATTTCTGCTAATCCTACCTTCCAGTTCCCCAGGATATCTTGAAGTTTAACCAGATGAACTGTGAAGTTTGAGCTGCTTTTCTGCAGGAAAATCCTTGTGCAGGCATTTCTGGGCAAAGTGATGTAAAAACCACCATCATTCATCTTGTCATTCCAGCCGAGGTAATAATTTTCTTTTACACCTAAATGTTAGACTTGGGAAGCTCCTTTTCAACTACTAAATTTACCTGGATGGCCACTCCAACCATTTCACCAGTAACTGCTTCTTTCTCCACTTTTCTTTTGTGGCTAGAACTTTTTCAATCCTGTATATTCTATCCTGTTTGGGATTCACTATCTGTAATTTTCAGGGTAAAAATAACTCACAATAGATTCATCTTCATAATCTTGTAAATAGTATATGGGGGTCTGTACCCATCTGACAACTTTCTCCACTATGCAAATGTAATCAGTGAACATTTGTTCATAACCTTTTTCAAATCTCCATTTTACTCTAGACACCCTCACATGGTCTCCTTTTCTAATAAGGGGAGTTGTTTCTTTTACTTTTAAATAGTCCCTAAATATTTGTTGCCCTGAGAGATCAGGCCAACTCTCAGGATCTCAATATTGCACTGTTAGACAGGAGGATGTGACACAATTGCACATATACAAAACACACAAACCAATTAGGTGCATATGAACACACATACTACCAAGTCAGGCACATACACATCCAAATCAGCCTAGGCACACGCATACCTATCACCAATTCAAGCACATACACTATACACTCCAAAAGTTAGACAAAAATCAATTGTCCATACCTACACACTCAGTACACATACACAGATCACTGGTGCAAGGGGAAAAACCCAGTGGCAAGGAGGAGACAGCCAGAAAAGAGAGAGGCAGAAACCTGGAAGTTTGGGGCTGAAAATTGAGGCAGACAGGTGAGAGATTGGGGCTGGAAACTGAGGCAGAAATCTGGGAGCTCAGGGGAAAAGGCAGTGGAGATAAGACAGTGGCAAAGAAACAGGGGGTTTGCAGGCAGAGAGGAGCTCAGGACAGGTGTTGGAGGTGGCAGTGAGTCAGAAGCAGGAGAGGGAAAAGTGATACAAAAGTTAAAGGGATGAGAAGCAGAGGTTGGAGCAGGGCCAAACCATAGCAAAACCCAACTCAGGGGTTCAAATAACACTTTTATTGAACAGACAACACACTACACAGCCCCATGAAGTTACTGGTTCACACACACATGGACACACACACACAAGCACTCACAATGGCAGCAGGAAAGAGACTCAGTGGAAGGGTTAGAGTCCAGGTAGGGAAGAGAAACAGAGTCCAAGTCCTTGGTTGAAGAGAGGGTAGGGATGATACCTATCTATCCAGGCTGGAAAGGGGTCCTTGTCCAGTAGGTATTGTCCAGTGGGGGGGGTCGCTGGCAGGGCCTCTGGGTGGGTAGGTGGTATGGCATGGTGCTAGTTCAGATAGGGAGGGCATCCCAAGGAGTCAGTCTTCACTTCACTTTTATGGGGCAAACTACCTCAGATCTCCTATGGAGAGGGCCTGTCCAGGGAAGGTCAGTCCTGTCCCAGAGGGCTCCAGGTGTTCTTACTGAGTATGTGCAGCCTGGCACAATGGTGGGTTGCCTCATCTTTAGTTTCTTGAATGCTGAGGTAGGTTCCAAGGGCTGGGTCCTTGGTCCTAGTATTGTTTTTGATGGTTCAGTCATTCAGAGGGAGCTATTTTTAGACCTACTTTCATGGTCTCTCAAGCAACCTCATTCATCCCCATTCACTCAGGAACCAAGTTACATATGAGGGGTAGATGTGCGTCATGGATTACACAACAAGGCATGGGAAAAAATGGAGACTTGACTAACAAAATGGAAACTTGACATGACTTACGCTAATTTACATATGTAGGCCTAAATCATATAGTATCAGTAAAATAGTAATTTAGAACAGTAAAAATCAATATAAAACATAATAATTTTACAATGTAAAGAAGGAGAAAAAACAAAACAAAGTACAGCTTGCTACCAAAATAAAATGCTGAAGCTTATCCTGTCTTAGCTCACTTATACTTATCTACAGGGAATAGAGAGGGAGAGAAAAAGTCAGAAATGGTTGGGGAAGTGGAGGGAATTCATTTTAAAAGAAAAAAAAAAAAAGAGGAAAAAGTGGGGGTTTTGCTACATACTCTTTTCCACACCTGTGGAGAGCTTACGGACTGCAAGTCAACAGGTCTGGCATTTAGTTCTGTGAAAGCTGTAGCTATAGCACTCTATAAACTCTGGAAGTGCATCAATGTGGCAAAAGGTGTTGCAGGCTGTAAAATACCTCCACATCTTTGATTTTAATGTTCTGTTAAACTGCTCTGCCACCACAACTTCATCATTCATAACAACATGGTGGATATTATATTGCTTTTACAGTTTGAATGAAGGTTTATTTTAAAATTATTTTCCCTGATTAATCTGTAATTTGTGAGGTACATGGCCCTTCATTAAAGTGGTTTTAAAGGCCTGGCATATTTCACCTGCTGACCTGTCTTTTATGCTTTGATAATATGTCTATCACTGTTAAGATGTACTTAAATCTACTGTTGTTTTTTGAGAACTGTTGCATATCCACTAAAACTAACTGCCATTGTGCATCCACATCTGAAATAATAGCCTTGCTCCTTTTAAAACATCTTCTCGCTGGCTTGTGTAGGGTGCAAATGTCCTCATCTGAAAGCCAAGGGTCACCTGGTAATGTTCAGATTTTTATTCTGCCTTTTGGCTGCTTCAGAAAGTTAGTCCACCCCTCCAAAACTCCCTTCTTCCCCAAGAATGTAATGACATGTGTAGACATGACTGGTAACTGAAATGTCCCCATCCACTGACTAACATATGTATAGTAGATTCAAATTCTTGACAACAAATTTAAAACATGGTAAAACAACTTTTACTAATCAGATAGTGAAATACAATATTTACAGCAGTCTGGAAATTATGAAGACAGCAATCCATGGAAGCAAGGAAGTGTAATCTTCAGCCTTGTCTTGAACTCCTCTTTTTCAGATATGAACAAAACCAATTCAGTCAAAAGACCTTAGTTCTCACAGGTCTACTGATATGCAATTTTTGAAAGCGCTCTATAAAGGTATCACTTACGTGCAAAGAGACTGTAATTAGTACACACCCCTGCAGTTACAACAGAAATCCATGCCTTCCTCCTCTCCTCCCTCCCCCAAATAATATATATTAGTTACCTTAGGTCAGGATTGTCCAGCACTTCCACGCTCACCACTGACAGCTCTAACACAGGTTGATGGGGTTTTCTTATGGTCACAGGGCCTGTTTTCAGAACCCAGGAATTTGTCTCAATCTGAATCTCATTCATGACATGTCTGAGACCCCCACCAATGTGCCTGAGACTATCAGCCTAGGTCGCATCCCTATACGTGCTTCAGTTGGTTCAGCTCTGCTTGTAGAGAGGTCCAACACACCTGAAATCCATTCTGATTGGCTATACCTATGGGGGCAAATTGTTAGCTTATTACCTCATTGTTAGTTCCCACCCCCACCACAGCTCACCATCACCTGTAAGAGTCCCATATCCATGGTTCAATCCTCTCACCAGTTACTCCACTCCCTTGTAGACATCTCTCCACTCAGGGTCCAGAATGTGGCACCCCTCTTGTCTCTAATCCTCCATGTCTGTTGTGTGATTCTGGGCATCAGGCTCACCAGCCTCCTGCATGCTTGGGCAGATCTTTTACACAGGTTCAGGCATCTAAGACAACCATTGGCCTAAGGGGTTACTCTCCTTAACAATCTCCTCCCTCCCTCCCCCCACCCCCCGACTCACCAGGAACTGTCACTATGGTACCATTTCATCAGCAGACATCTGGCAATCCTGGTGGTAAAACAGGAAAGAAGGGTCTTACTGGTGTAATGTTAGAATCCATATTTTCTTCTGTCTGCATTAGTGTATCACAGAAAATACACAATGTCTGCTTTTGTTTCCCAAAAAGGTTTGCAAAATAGTCAGTCCATGGCTTTCAGTCTAGGTCCCGTGGCAAGATCACGCTTAATGTAAGAAGTAGAAGCCATTATATCAGCAGAGAGACACTTGAAGAGAAGTATGTGTTTAGGAAGACAGATAAAATGACATCTATTTTGAAAAGAAAATTATAAAGGAAGTATTTTATAGATCTCATATGTTATAAAGTAACATATGGATGTAAGATTTTATGGAGTACTATATTAAACTGACTACATATTAAAAAAAAATTACTGTGCTTGTCAGTAATGAAGATAAATAGGATAAAAGGAAGGAACATTTATATTTTTTAGAATACCATTTTATAATAATAGTTTTGCTCATGCAACTTACCCCTAGTATTTAAAAAAGGCACCGCAGTCTTTTAATACAGCATTTTGTCTCATATCTTGATTATGGAACCATTCCATAATGGGATCATGTTATACTACAGAAAGAATATGTCTGTGCCTGAAGGTACAGATAAGAAATGAGCGAGAAGCTGTGCAAAAGAAAACATCAGCAATAGCCTATCCCCACTTGTTTTGTACAGTTTGTAATGCACTTGATTCTCCCAATTTGGTTTTATGTCAATATAAAATATGTTGGATTCAACATAGTGATTTACACTAGTCTGAGTGACAGGAAAACTGGCCAAGTAACACAAAGTGATTAAAATTTAGAACAGCAGAATGACATACTGGCCTTATTAAAGTCAATGTGAAAACACCAATTGACTTCAAGTGAATAACAGGACACATTCTGGGTACCTGATTCACAAAACCAGTTCTCTCAACTATAGTTAGCCCAATAAAAGATATGACAAAAAACCCTGGCCTCAAGGACATTTCTTGGACCATCCTGGCAACAACACTTTTCCAACCCTACTATAACACAACTCAAGACAGTGAATAATCAAACATTACAGAAACAATTGTTAAAGAACAGCTTGGCTTTTGATGGAAGCCAATATCAACCATCTTTAAAATCTCTCTCTTTTGATCCCATTTGCAGTAAATGATACACAGCATACTGATGAATTGCAAAAATGGATTCTATATAGAAGTGGACAATTTTTGTCATTTTGGCCAACTACAGACAATACAGATTAATAGTATTTTGCCATGAACAGATTAGTAGATGCCACTAATGGAATAGCAGGGAATAAGCAACAGAAAAAAGAAACAGATCTCTCCTACAAGAGTAGGAAGCAGGACTCAAATTGAAACAAGGTAGACACATATGTCAGGGTGAGACAAACATATAATACAATTTATCTTTCCTTTCCCATTTACACTGGCAATATGACATACACAAAAATCACATCTTGTTTAACATGACACAGGATCTAAACATATATAGTGCATTCAACGGTAAGAGATCTCATAGTAAATTACATTATATGACCAAGATTTATTCCCACTGCCATTGAAAGCAGCCACCTGGAACAGCATACACTGCTTGAATTCAGCCTTAAATTCTATGCTTAAAATTGCCCAAATCATCGCAATATTTGTGCCTGGACCAGTACATACACCTATAATAGCTCTTTTTGGTCTTTCCTCCTTGTACATTTCCAAGTACATTTTCCTTCATCATTTTATCTTTCTTCTATATTCACCTACTTTGTACTTAGACTACAGTCTGAAAAATGAATTCCCTTTATAATCATGACCTGTCTATCTGCTATAGAAAATCAGCTTCACTACCACTGAATGAAACACTTCTGTTGACTTTAGTCAGTGCAGGATTATATCCTACCTGAGGAAATACACAGTTCCATATTTTCATTCAGGGTATACACAACTTGCCATAGCTCAAGACTTCTACCCCAAATGTCTTTTTAAAATAATTTAACTGCTTTGCCTTAGCACAGTAAGATAAATGAGTATAATATTTATGTAATATTTCTAATATGCCCATACACTGGTTAATCTTAACTTCCTTATACAGTAAATCTGTCTTCGCATGCAAATTTTGCTTCGTCACAGAATATTTTTTCTTAACTAAAAGCTAAATCCAGTAAAGGATTTAGGTACCTAAGCCCAGAATTGCAGTTCAAAACCATGTGGCTCAGCTACTGCCTAATTCTGGATGCATCTGAAATCAGTAGTCACCTCCTCAGTTAACCTGACATTTTGCCATACATCTGTGATTCTGTTTCTGTACTTGCCCAGAACTGTCCCAATCTGTAGAACCCAGCACCCCTGTCCACATTGTAAGATCATTTGGGATGCTTGTATGCCTTTCCCTAAATAATTTAAGAAACTAGAAGACATTCTTCTGTATGCCTAGCACAAGCTAAGAGATTTGGTCCCCCTCACGAAAGTATCAGTGGCCACTTCCTCATAAGACAGTGGTGATGGCCTTTTATATAATAACTTAGTGATTAGAGCACTACCCTAGGAAATGTAAGTCTTGGCTTTCCTCCTCAGTCTAAGGGGGTTCATCTCCATATCTTTCATCTACCAGGAGACAAACCCAGTCATCAGGCTATTCAAAGGAGGGGGAACTGTCTCTTACTCCTTTTGAAACTGTGCCCCTTTGCAGAAAGAATTTAAAATCAAGAGGCCAGAGAAAGAACACAGAAATATAACTTTTCAGCCCAGCAGCTGCCAAACTCACATGCAAGGGGAGTCCCAGGTGCCCCTATAATGCCAACCTATAAAGTATCTTTTGATTTTTTCACTCTCAAATCATTTTCTCATCAAAAGAAAAATGCAATGATGAATGTTTACAGTAGCGTACCTAAGTCTATGTACGGACATTCAGGGGGACTAGGAGGAGGTGAGATCAGGTTCAAAATGGCCACCCATTGTAACTTACTTCACCCTGAATGTGGGCCTTATGCTCATATCCAGTCTCAGCGATTGGAAATCAATCCAAACTAGGGATGTTAAAGGTTAAATGATTAATCGTTAAACCAGTAAGTGCAATGATAACTAGTTAGCTTACCAGTAATGATTTAGCTTGTGACAGGCACAGTCTGGCATGGAAGATGGGAAAGGAAACACTTGGTGCCCCAGCAGGAATCAGAAGGCAGGAGGGAGGAGATGAGGTGGGAAAGGACAAGGAGAAATAGTACCCATAGCCTAATGACTCATCAATTAAAGACTTAGCTGCTCATTCACAGGTGCTTCCTTCCTCATAGCACAGGGCTCCACATGGGCCATGTTGTTTGGCTGGGCTCTCTACTACCTCCCCAGTCAGAGGGCCCAGGGAGCTGGGAGCAGTACCCAGCAGCAGCTGTGTCTGAGCTTCTGTGTTATCAGTTAATTGTTTAACCAATATAATTAGAAGAAGTTAAATGAATATTTTTAAACAATATTCACATCCCTAATCTACATTCCATGAAGGCAAGCCAGTCTAAAAATGACAGAACCCAGTCTAACGTGGACCTGGGTAGATGTACACTCAAACTTAATCAATCTAGGTTAGACCTATGCATGGAACTTTGATACAATTGCCTGCGCAGCCCAGGGCCTGAGGAAGCCCAGCCACTCACCCCAGCCCCAAGGCTGTGCTTTTCACACCCTCCTACATTACACCAAGCTATTTTTAGCCTGCAACCTCTTTCCCCACCACTCAGACCAGCCAGCCCCCCTCCATTCCCTCAATCTTCATCTTGCGTGCTGTGCTGGGTGAAGGTGGAGTGGCACTTGCAATTGCTGAAGCTGAGCAGGTAAGTCCTGGTGGGAGAAGGGGTGGGAGTCCCAGGGTCTTGGTTTATGAGGGGGGTCAAAGGGCCAGTAATATCCTCTGGTTCCTCCCATAAGACTTCCCTCCTCCAGAAGACCCTGTGAGACCCTTATCCTGCCAAACCCTCTCAGATTTCAGAAATGCCCTGTAGATCCCACCTGTCCCCACAGTCAATCCTGTAGGTAATGCCTGCCCACCCCCCATCCCTTGATGGACCACCAGTTCCCTCCCAGGCTGCTAACCCCCTCACCCACCCTGACTTATTTTAGACTGGGTGGCCATTTTGAACCCAATCTAACTCCCCTCAACATACCCAAATGCTTGTACTTGCCTTAGGTGAGCAAATCTGGGCACTAATTTAGAAGGGGTATCAGAATGGTGGCCCCCATGGGGCCTGTATCATGGCAGCAACTGCAGTAACCTGTGTAGAGGAAGGTAAGATTCTCCAGTTCTTAGCATCCTCTATGTAAGTCCTCTGGCACTTAGTAACCTCCAAGGGTACCACTGAATATTCAAATGCAATATTGTAAAATACACCCTGCAATTCCAAAGAGAAATGGAATTATTACATATTAAACACAGGAAAATATTCAGAGCACAAGCAGAACCAAGTACAAGTTATTGCTTAAATATCTGTTATATATTGTGTAATATATTATGATCACGCTAAGTGATGATGACACAACCCAGTTCTGATTATCTGAATATTAAGATTCCCCATAATTTAAATATTAGCTGTGCCAGACTCTTTGATCCTATTCAGACAGGTATTTAAGCAAGTACCTAAAGGCACAGACAGAAGTGACAATTTTTACCCAGTCTGGCAACAGAACATGGTTTACAGCTGTGTCCAAACACAAGTGTGTGGCTACAGACAACTTTAAAAACAGCTGGTTTAGTGAACATCTGAGGCTTCATTGCATAAGGGGTTAGATGAAGATGTTTCAAACAGCCTTTTCTGTAACTTGCGTCTGCCTGCCTGCCTGCCAGCCTCACGTTATTTGCAAAATGAGAGGGAGGAAAGGAAGTGGAGAGAGATCCATCTGCAGTTTTTTCAGCCTCCGCTGAAGGGTAGGGTGAGATTATTAGAGCCCCACCCCTGAGGTAGGGGGGCTACAATTCACCCACCCTACACTCCAGGGCCAGCAAGGGAACCCCTAAAAGAGCTCCCTCTGCTCCCTTTCCCCCTCCCGTTCTAAAAATGTTGCCGCCTTGCAGGAAAGATGGGCCATTGCTAGGGGAAACCAGCTGCAGGCTGGCAGCCAGCAGCTAGATTCCCCTCCCTTCTGAAACCAACAGTAAACTTCTGTTTGTTCCGGGGGATTTTTGCAATTCAAAAAGCATCCTGCAAAGCATTCTTAGCTACAGAGGGGAGCTGCACGTCTGTCCTCACTCTCTACTTATATCCACGATTTTAATGGAGACATTCATCTATAGTAAGCATAGGGTTTCTGAAGACAGGACTCTGTGAACTCTAAAAGCTATCAACCAAAATTGTGAAAAAATATGCTGTTCCTTGGATGTGTCTACACATTGCCATACGGTGACATTGCTACGGAGCTGTGCTTTAGTACTTCCTGTTGGACACTGAGAAAAAGAACTTCTCATTTTTTTCCAAGATGCTGTTCTGAAATATGTTTGGAGAGGTTTTTTTTCTAAAAATGAAAAAATGCGTTTTCAAACCTGTGTTGCTCTCAAATGTCCTGTTTGTTTTAAAATAATAATACGAGAGAGAAAAAATTGAAGCTGATCAATTTTTTTTATTTTTCAGTTCTTTAATTTTTGAGAAATTTTAAACAGATTATGACTAGAATTCAATTTCTATCTGCAAACTGCTAAACGTATATGAGCAACTTTATGCCTATGTGCATAAGAGTTTGGACCAAGTCTAACCTCACCTGGAGATCTCAGCTACTGCTCCTAGGCACGGGGCCACTGTACCATGTCTGTAGCAGCTGACCAACCAAGGCCTCAGGGCTTGCTGTGCAAACTCCCTCTACAGTGGTTTCAGCAACCCCTGTGGTACAGGCTCCCCAGGGCCCATGAATCTGGTGCACCCGCCAACTATGAAGGGGGGCCTCCCCACAAGTTATGCTACTTTGTCCAAGAGACAGAGTTGTCTCCAAGGCTGTGAAGTAAACTCCCACAAGGATAAAGGACCACAAGAGTTCTATACATGACTTTTTGATGCCAGTATAAGCCTATAGCATAGCATGCATATAATTAATCAAAAAAAAAAATAAGAACAGCAATATAACTTTATAGTGCTGCAGTATTTAGATCCACCACTATGACATCTCAGAGCATATCTACACTGTGTCATGAGACAACACTAGAACAACTTCACAGATGCATTTTTTATCGGGAATATACAAGCAGGAGGGTATTCTAAAGAACAGTCCTAATCTTGAGTGCCAGGAATGAAGTGTAGATATAGCCGTTAATTCTTTATTTGCATCCATTCCTACAATAAGGTGAACAGCTACAAGGTCAGAGACACTTTACATGCAAAGTAAAATCCATCAAATGATTATCCCCCTTGTGATAGGATGGGGGAAGAATGAGTCACTAATGATAGAGGTCAGCCTTCTGCATTACTGAAAAGTGCTCACGTAGTATTGTAAGGAAAGCAGTACAAGAACAGAGTAGAAGAGAAGAGACCAGATCAAAATATTCATGAATGGTTACAAAATTGGGGGTCTTAACTATGGAGCTATTACTAAGGATGTATAATTTCTCAAAAATGTTGTGAGCACTTTTTTCCAAAAAAGTATTGAAAGACACTTGGGGAACATACCAGCAGCTTCTTTATGAAGAGTATGAAATTAGACAACATGGGCATTTATACACCTGCTCCGGGAGTGGGGGGAGGGGAGCGCTTTAATTAGAGCAGCTCTGAGAGGTGCTCTAATTAAAGCACCCACAGAGTCTCATGTACCAATGTCCCCACTCTTAAAAATGAAAGAGCTTTAGTTAGAGTGTCCCTGCCACTATTTTTAAGCACAGAGATGCTGATATACAAGACACTGGACTCTGCTGGAGTACAGTAATTACCACACTCTAGCAAACTCGATTAATTGAGCCTGATCCATTGCACTGTAATTACAGCGCATTGAAGCAGCCTCGCTGTTCATGCAGAGGCACCCCATGTGACTAAAGTTGGTCATGGCCACACTTAGAAAATAGCTACAAATGCAATGAGCCAAAAAAAATAAATGAAGCCATCAAAATCTGCCTCCCTTATTCATAAAAAGTACGATCTTCTTTCACAATTATGCTACATTAACTACTAATGCCACAATCTTGAAAATGTCCATGAGTAATTCTGTGTGTGTGTGTGTGTGTGTGTGTGTGTGTGTGTGTACTATTAGTTGCATGTGTGTCTACACACACACACACACACACACACACTATTAGGACACACACACTTATATACTACTAGGACATGCACACAATGATCCTAAATGAGCTTCAGTATTCTTGTGTTTAGAAATTTGCTGGATTAGAGTTTTGATGAGCAAGACATACTTTATTAACAGTATAATTGGTCACACACAATTTTTTGAATTGAAAGCCAGATTTTTTTTTAAACTCGTTCCATGATTGTCAAATCCAATGAAAATATGGCTCTTTTTTTACCAGATGTGCAGAGTTGAAAATCCAATTTGAAAACTAGAGTGGCAAAAGACCAGATGTCTGTCTTTTTCCCATTGCAGAGTATATGAGTATGTGTGTGCACACACTGCATGTTTGATCTGGAATAGGTGGTCTGCATACAGCATTCTCAAAGAACTGAAAGCTGGGAAACTAATAGACTAATCAAAAAGGGATTCCAGAATTCGTGTTGCATCCAAAGTCATTAATTTTTATATTGCACCTTGTGTATGTCACACACATCCTTAGTTGCTGTACCTTAATGAATTTAACCAGTTGAGGAGCTTGCCAATTGTTTACATTATAAATCCCAAAGTTGCCATTTTACCACTACTAATTGTCACCTAATTTTTATGGGGTATAATTTGTTTCACATTTGCAGCCTATTGTATTTCTTTTCTAATTAATACAATAATATTATTGCATTAAATGGCATCCCAAAGTCCCTGTACGTTTCCAGAACCGCAAACCTGGCTACCAAAACATAGCCACAAGTGCTCCTTGGTGGGCAATAAAACACTCACAGCATCCACATATGATCCAAGTTTTTATAAACAAATTACAGGATCGAACATTTACAAGAAACAAGATATTTTCAACAACTGAAATGACAGCACATAACTGTTTCAATTTTCCCTCTTCTGTCTCTGAGTACCTACCAAATAGTGCCATGAGGAAACATCCAGAGATCACAAATGATATGTGAATAAAATTAGGTTGTAAGATTCTGGATTTTTTAAACCAACATGAGGAAAGTTAAAAGTGGCATAATCATAAAGTAATGAAAAATTATCTTTACTTTTTACTCATTTTATATAGGTATGTCAGTGAAAATAAAAAAATTAAAGAAAATATTTATTCACAGGGTGAGTTTGAATGCATACTTTCAGCCAAAACTTGTATGATTACTCTTTCTTTATATTATTTCTGCTTTTAGAAAAAAAAAACTTGAAATGTACATTACTTACTGCACCTTCTCTTTTTTTTTTGCACACTAAAATAGAGCTAAGCAGTGGAAGATATTTTCCAAGTGGCACCATCTAGCTCCTTGGCAAATCCATCTGCCAACTTGTTAGCTTTGATATTAGCTCTGCTTTTCACATATGCTCATGTTGCTGTTGGATTCACTAGGTTACGCCCTGAGTCCTCTGGGATGTTATTTTTTCCTTGACTTGTCTTTGATGTAAAATAATCCAAATATTTTTCTCTGTCATTTATGATTCGAGATTAAATAAAGGGGACATTTCATGCTCATACAGGGATACTTCTCCATCCTTTGCATATATTCTTTATAAAAAAAACTGTGGAAGACATTTCAACAATTTATGTTTATCACCTTTCACTGTACCTACCATTTATCACTATACCTCAACCTTATTGCATCATTTATTTCTTTGTATGCACAAATTGAGATCAATTTATTCAAATTCACATTATGAAATAGTAAGACCTTAGATTACAGCAATATGAATTCATTAAATAAGTAATGCGTGTGGCTGGGGTTCATAATTAATACATTATATTGATAGTATATATTAATACTATTATGAATCATATTGACATATTTAATATTGGAAAGTAAATGACCTCTTCAGCAGATGTCAAAAATAATAGGAGGAAACAGCATGCAAAACTCAGGTCAAGTCAAATAAAATCAAACTCCCTAGTGTAACGGCCCACTTGTGGTCCACTAGTTTCTGTGGCCAATGACACATAGTTTATAACTAATAGTTATTTTTTTTATATAAGTAGAAATAAACACATTAAGCTTTCTGTTTTACACCTAAATGTAGCTGAGATCTCTACTTTAAACTGAGAAGCAAATAATAATAATGACCAAGTTTGATACATTGCCTGCAATGACACATGTACAGTTTTAGTTCCCTTACCATTAAGAAATGTGAGACTCTAGCAGTTATTGTAAAATTAAATGATATCATGGCTTCTGAGGTATGAATGTTTCCTACCATTTGTCAATTTAATAAACTGAAGATTTTAAAAGAGATATTTTAACAACACATACTGTACTCTACAAGTGTGAAGAATTTATAACTAGCCAAGTTTACATACAGCTCACATAATAAACTTGTTTTGCAGGCTCCTTTGCAGCCTGTGAGTAAACCATTCTAATATACGAGTGACATTAGGAAATATAACTTTTAGAACATATGTTGCCTACACAGAAGATTCAGTCCACAATGTAAAAGAAAAGAAAGTACCTTAGACATCTCATTCCTAGTTTAGATAACCAAGTACAATGGGAAATGTTTCAAAGATTTCAACCCCCATTAAGGCCTACCAGCTACCTAGCTCTTTTAAAAGTAAGGAAATGTAGTTAGGTGCCTAAATATGGATTTGACAGCTAACCTGAAGGAACTTTTTGTTAAAATACTGGCCTCAGGGAAGTGATGCTCTGAGTTTTCAAAGGAAAACACCAGGAGGCAGCAACAGGGAAGAGAAACTAAACCTGCCTACTTAAGACAGAAGAAGAGACTGCACCTCATTTGGGTCACAAAAAAGCCCCATTGCATCCTATACCTAAACATTGCAAGGCAGTCATAGACTCCAAGAAGTTCTAGTTTAAATAGGCAAGCCAAAGAACAAAAAAGGGAAATATTATTGTACCATCCCTATTTCACAGCTGGGAAAATGAGGCAGAGAGGGAGTGACTTGGCCAACTGTCATATAGAAAATATATGGGAGAGCCAGGAACTACACCCAGACTGCCTAGCCCTAGTCAAGGGCTTCCTCTTGTAGGTTTTAGAGTATTCTACCTAGAAGCATTTAGAATCATAGGAAATGGAAGAGATCACAAGGGTCATCTGGTGGACCCTCCAGTACAAAAGCTGAAAAGCTGCTCCTAAATCTGCCAAATGGTTATCTAAGCTCCTCTTGAAAACTTCCAGTGAAGGAACTTCCATGTGGAGTCGATTTTCCTGCCTTAGTACACTGAGTAAAAATGTTTTTTTTCCTGAGATCTAATCTCAATCTAGTTTGTTGCAGTTTAAAATGATTAGTTCATGTCCTGCCCTCTGTAGCAAGGAAGAACAAGTTGTTCTCTCTCTTCTTTGTGGCAGCCTTTCAAATATTTAAAAACTGCTATCATGTCCCCTCTTCATCTCCTAGTCTCCAAATTAAGCATAGCTCCTTCAACCTCTCCTTATATGGTTTTCCTTCTAACCTCTTTATCAACTCAGGACCCTCTCTACCTTTTCCACATCCCTCTTAAAATGTTGAGCCCAGAACTGCACTCAGCAGTCCTGATGAGGCCTAACTACTGTCATGCAAAATAAATACGTAAATACTTGTGTATTTACACCTAATATGTCACTTGATGCAGCCCAGAAGTACATTTCTGGGGGGAATGTGTCACAGTGCTGACTCATGGTGTACATCCAGATGAGCCTACACATGCCTCTTACAGCAGCTCAGACCCCTTTGAGACTCTATAAGAGGTACATGCAGGAATGGGAAAATGTTCAAGGGGTCAAAAAAACCTAGAGTGAAAGAAAGTGGTGCAAGGTATGGTCCTGGACCATGCCCTGAGGCAAATGGAGGCTGCATCCTCCACAGAGATGCGCTGATAGCAGCCAAAGCATCTCTATTGCTGGCCCTCACCCTGGTGCTGAAGCATGCTGCCTGCCTGTGCAAGGCAGGCAGCATGCCAGCTGCAGGGAGGTGGACCCGGGCTCCAGTGCTGGTAAATAGGGAGTAAGGGGGGCTGGGGAAAGGGGGAGGGGGGAGGGGACCATAAGTGGGACACCTGCTGGCTCTGCCCACTCCCCCAGCCCCCTGATCCCTGCCCTGCCTAGCCCTATCACCCCACCCCATCCTCCTGAGTTCCCCTGATCCCTGCCATGCCTGGATCCACCCCTGCCTGTCCCCTGAGTACCCCCATCACCGCCCTGCCCAGCCCCATCACCCCAACCCCCCAAGCCCCCTAATCACTGTTCCCCCTAGCCAAGCGCCCCCACAATTAAATAAAAAAACACCTCCCCGGCATTCACTGGCACTACCAGCTGCCCGTTTGGTTCACTGGGACCCCCCTGCAAAGCGTAGGGACAGGTAACAGACCCAGAAGCCCTAGCCCAGGCCCTGTTGCCCTGTGCTATATGGGGGGGACTCTGCCAAGGCCCCACTGCACCTGCTCCTACGTTGTCTAGAGGCTTTTTTTCCATCTTTTTTTTTTTTTTTTTTTAAGTGCCAGAGGCTGGGATGCGGGGGCAGCCATTCTGCCATTGTGGTGGGCTGGGGGAATGGAGGCCAGGTGGGGCTGGGTGGGGCAGCCATCAGGGAGGGCTGCAGGAGCTGGCAGGGGATGGGGCCAGATAGGGCAGCAATCCAGGGGGCCGGGGGAGCAAGTAGGGGGCCCTGCGGGGGGTGAGAGTAGTAGCCCCTGCAGGGGCCATTTGGTCACTGTTGTGAGGGGCTGTGGCCCTTGTTATAAGGGGGGGGGCTGTAACATATTCATTTTATTATGATGATAAAGACACTGGTAGGCTTACAAATTGTTTTATCACTGTAGATATATCGATAAAATATTGCTCATTTGATCGCTCGCTCTCTCTCTCTCTCTCTGTGTGTGTGTGTGTATATATATATATATATATATATATATATATATATATGAGTATATATATACACACACACACACACACACACACACACACACACACACACACCCTGATATAGTGGTCTTTTGTTTTAATTGTGGAGGAACATGGATTTCAGGGTATTTTATATAGTGATTTAGTGATTTGGGGATAATTTTATCAGGGAAGGAGGCCAGTGACAGGACCCTGCCTGCTCAGAACTGGCCCCTTGGACCCAGCTGGAGGTGGCTTACCTCCTGGCCACTTTGTGCCAGGAGGACATGCTTTGACAATTCAGAGAAGGTCATCACTATGGGAAAGTCTTCCAGGTGATAGCTGCCCAAATGGCCAGGCAGGGGCACACATAGCAGCAGAGCCACACAAAGACAAACCCTTCAGTCATAGCCTACTGGCCCAGAGGGGCAGATATCAGCAGGCCCCACTGCGAGACTGCTGCAGCGGGTAAAGTGTGCAGGGAACTCTCAGGGCTACTTCAGCAGTTCAGCTTTCACAAGGGGTAGTGTCCCAAGATACCAATTGGCTGGGCCCCAAAACTCCTATTTGTAACTTTCAAAATAGCGTGGGCCCTAAGGCCCACCTGGCTAATGAGTAGCCCTTATTGTATGGAAGCTAGTGGGTGAACGTTACAAGAAAATACTTGGGACCACTAATAAGAAAAACAGGACAGGATTGTTGTGTGGGTCAAAATATGAAAATAAGTGTGCCTGAGGGGGACACTGAGTAGAGCCCCCCGGGCCACACCCACCAGTCCTCAAAGGCATCCAAGGAGCCAGTGGATGCCACCTACTGGTGCTCTGACTGGAAACATGCATGGACAAGGGAGAGGAAAGTGGACCTGCAGTCTCCAGGCACTTTCCTAGCCAGAGCCTCCTTCCTGGTCAAGTACAGGGTTCACTTGGCCAGGGCTAAAAGGAGTTTTACCAAGGGGTCCCAGGACTTGGTGGGCCACAGATGGAGTGACCCAAAAAAAAAAGGTGGAGGGTGAAATTCAGTCAGAATCTTAAAAGGAGGCTCTGGAGGTGGAGGTGGAGGGGCTGCAGCCTGGTACACTTGAGGTTCATGTGTGCCAGGGTCTCCTGCCCACAGAAGGGGCAGGAGACCAGGGTGTCCATGAAGCTTGCCACATACATGCCTGTGTTGACAGTTCTATGAAGGAGACACCAGTTGAGGTCCCCAGTGGCTTGTGGGATGAGGGTGGAGTACAGACTCAGCCACTGGGATGCCCCAGCCACGCTCTTGCTGAGCAGGTCCTGCCACTTGGTGTCTGGGCAGGACAAAAGGGTGGCACGATGGAAAGTGTGGCACACAAGCATGGAGGGGTGGCGGTGATGGACGGTGGAAAAGCGGATCAGTTTGATGTCCTCCAGCTATCTCAGGCGGTAGAGTGGGAAATGCCATGAAGCCAGGCAAGACACAAGCCCCACAACAAATTCCAGTGGGCTGAAGGATATGCAGGGGGCAAGGACTGCCATCACACAGGACCTAGTCAAAAAAAGCAAGGGCATTGGGAGGTAGGGCATTTTTCACCTCCTGAATCAGATGGCAGGTTGCATGTGTTGTGGGTAGACCCATACACTGGGCCAGTGCATCAAGGTCCACCCAGTTCTGCTTATTGTAGTCCAGGAGGTCTCCAACATGGGTGACACCAGCCAGAATCAACCTCTGTTGCAACTGGGGCACTTCTGCCATTGGCACCTCCAGCTGGGGGTTCCAGAGGAGGGGTTTGATGAGCAGGTTGGCACCCTGGGTGACTGTTGCAGAAGATCTGGAGGTGGAGACCAGCCTCCAGGCACAGAGGAGGTCCTGGTAGAAATCTGGAAGCCCTTGCAGGTCCTGCAGGGAGAAGTCCCACAGGCTCAGGAGCTGCCAGTCATATTGGAGCCCCCAAAAGTAGCAGAGGAAAGCATGCCCCAGGTGGCCCCATGCCACGTGGCTGCTGACTCCATATTGTAGTCACTGCAGGGCCTGAAGATGGAATGCCAAGACCTGGCTGCTCAGGCAAACTGCAAGGGGAGGCTCAGGACCTCTGCAGCGACCCTGTGCCGTCCTGGCCAGAAAAACTCCAGTGCCCATCTTTGTAGTCCTGCCAGGACCTGAGGGGGTACAGGCAGGATGTGTAAGTGGTGCCAGAGCATGGACAGGACCAGCTGATTCAGCACCAGCACACTCTCATGCAGGGAGAGAGAGCTGAGGACCTCTGACATACCCAGCTCCACCACCCTTGCCTCCACCTGGTGCCATTTCTCTGGTGGGGAGAGGTCTGTGGGGGACAGGTAGACCCCCCAAGTACAGCAGTAAGCCCACGCTCCAGTGGATCCCATGACTAGTGGGTGGGAGTGTGCCCAACTGCCACCCATCACCCACTGCCAAGCCAAAGCTCTTGACCTAGTTGACCTGGGCAGAGGCCACTGAGTATAAGGCCTGGAAAGCTTCAACCTGAGCCAGGTTGCCTGAGTCCTGGAGCATGAGGAGTACATTATCAGCATATACTGACAGAAGCAGCTGCACCACGAGCTCCTGGAGCATCAACCCCACCACCCACTTCTGCAGGGGAATGAGGAAGGGCTCCAGGGCCCAGGATTACAGCTGGCCTAACAGTGGGCAGCCTTTACGCAGCTCTCTCCTGAATGGGATGGGCTCCATCAGGGTCCAGCTGAGCTTGACCAAACACTCTGCAAAGGAGTACAGCACCTGGAGAGCCCACACAAAGGCCAAAGGCCCGCAGCATCCCTGTGAGTTACCTGTGATCCACTCTGTCAAATGCCTTCTCTTAGTCCAGGGATAGGAGGGCAAAAAACAGGCCCTCCCAGCACGCTACCTCCAGAAGGTCCCAAACCAGGTACAGGTTGTCGAAGATGAAATATCCAGGCACCATGTACATCTGGTCAGGATGGATCACATGCAGCATGGACCAGCAAAAGAACCTTCACTGCCACCTTGTAATCCATGCAGAGGAGGGACATGGAATGCCAATTCCTTAGGTCCCAAGGACACCCCATCTTTGGCAGGAGGGTCAGCACACCCCTCCAGCACATCAGAGGGAGTTCCTCACTTCCCTTGGATTCAGCCCAGACCACAGCAAGGTCCAGACTGAAGATGTCCCAGAAAGTCCAGTAGAACTCTGAGGTCAGCCTATTGATGCCCAGCACCTTGTTGCCAGGCATCAGGCAAAGGTGGCCAAAAATGCAGCCACAGTGAGAGGAACTTCCAGCCAGTCCCAGTTGCCCATGATGACCTGCAGGAGTCCCTCCAACAGGGTCTGATAGGCTTCACTGTCAGTTGAATCCAGGGAGAAGAGCTCTTCATAAAAGACCTGCACACACCGCTGCATCTCACCTGGATCCATGAGGGGGTGCTGTCACCTGCCAGAAGGCAGGTGATATATTTCTTGGCCCCTTGCCTCCTCTCCAGGGAATAGAAGAAGCAAGAGCCATGGTCCATCTCCCGAAGGACCTGGACACGCAAGCGGACAAATGCACCGAGGGCGCAGTGGTCATCCAAAGCATGAAGTTCTTCCCACCTCTCCCAACACTCTCCACAGAGGGATGGGTTGGTTGGGTCAGTGACCAGGCACCTCTCCAGCTCTAGCACTTCCTTCTTGAGCTGCTCCCAGACCACCTCCTTCTGCCAGGTGTGACCCTGAGTCTAGCCACATCCCACCATCCCCACATCCCACCATCTCCAAGACAAGGGGAAAGCTACCTGTTGCTCCTGCCAGGCCAGCCAGAACTCCCAGAAGGCCTCCCTGAAGCCCACATCCTACAGCAGGTTGGCACTGAAATGCCAGTAGGTCAACCCCAGGCACCCAGGCCCCAGCGTGGCCTGGGCCCAGACAAGGTGTTGATCGCTGAAAGGGGTTGGCTAGATGCCAGAGGAGTGGGCCCAGGCAAAGAGATATAAACCCGGTCTAACTGGGAGTGGCATGCCTGCTTCTCCCCCACCCTCACATAGGTAAAGGCATGGCGGGGAGGGGTCAGTAGGATGACAGGTACACCAAATGTCCACCAGGGAGGGCTCACAATGGCCTGGTTCCACTCTTTGCCTGACCAGTCTTATGCATCTAGTGTGATGTTAAAGTTCCTGCCAAGGACCAGGCACTCACGAGGGTTGAGGGTGCCGATGCATGTGGCCGCTTGGCAGAAAAAAATCTGCCAACTCCAGGTCCCTCACAAGGGCATACACATTCAAAAGGTTCAGGACCAGTCCCTGCACCTGGACACAGGGTGCAGCAGGTGGCCCAGCACCACCACAATATCTTGGAGAAACTCTGATTGCAGGCCTGGGGAGAACAGGGTGGCCACCCCACAAGAGGTGGCTGAGAGATGACTTCCCCACTCCGGCTTCCAACTAGGTTCATTGGCTAGAGTCGTCAGGGTCTCCTGCAAGAATACCATGGGGTACCATTCCTCCTGAAGGAAGGAGAACACCCGGCATCTCCGGAGACCCTTCCTGCAGCATCCTGGCCACTGTGGTCCAAGGCCAGCTGCACCTTGCTGGCAGATGGGTGGTTGTAATCATGGTCAAGAAATGCAAGTAGCTCATCCCTGGGGACCACTGGGACCGAAAGGTCTGCAGGCTTTATGGAGCCTGATGGTTCTCAGGCATCCTCCTCCTGGTCCTGGGGCTCAGAGGGCTCCTTAGGCACCATCTGAACCCCCCCAGTTTGCTAAGACCCTGGACTCTGGTTGGGATTGGGAGAGTTCTGCAGCCCCCTGGGACAGGGATGGGGTAAGGATGGGGGTGGAGCTGCTTCACAACATGGTGGGGTAGAGCTAGAGCCCTGGAGGGCGGGTCTGTGCAGGGTCCTAGATGAGATGGGCCTGCTGATTAGGGGACCCTACCGCAACCCCCTCTGGTGCAGGATTATGGGACAGGCTGGAGGTGAGATTTTCCTGGGTGGGGGAGGGAAGAGACCCATCAGGCACCAGGGTGGCTCCAGCATCTGCCTCAGGGTCCTGGGAAAGGGGATCTCCTCCCTCAGGTCTCACCAGGATGAGCCCCAGGGCCTCTATATATCTCAGATCAGAGGGAGGAGGCTCTGTCACCAGGCCCCCCTTTGGGTAGGCCTCAGCCTCAGCACCTGTGGTTTCAGGTGGTAGGCCTTGGTTTGCAGAATGAAAGGCTTCTTCCACAGGCTCCTGTTTGGGACTGTCCAGCAGCCCCAAAACCTCCTCCATGGGGATCGCCCATTTTATCTTTCCTGGGGGTGTGGTGTCAGGCACAGCTGGGGAGGCCCCTGGAGGCTGGGCTGCTCCTTTCTCCCATGTGGTGGTCTTGGGAGAGGGAGAGGAGTCCTCCACATCAGAGGGCTCCTGATGTGCCCAGGCCTTCATCTTGCCTTTACACCTGGAGGGGACCTGTACCCATTCAGCCACAGGGTGGTCCTCAGGTGGACAGGCTTCAGCAAAAAAGGTGGGGTTGTAGGGGTGGGGCATCCACAATGAGGATATGAATAGGGGAGGGGGGGGCTCTGCTCCCTCTCTCCCCTCAGTTGCTGGTGCTGTCCCTGGGACTCTCCTAAACTTGGTTGGGTGACGGGGGTTGCTTGAGCTAACAGATGGGCTTGTAGTTGTGGCTGGGGAGCCAGGGAGTCTTGAGGGGAGTTGGGCACTGGTGATAGAGGCACCCCTCTTTCCAGTGAGACCCACAGATGCACTCATTACACAAGTGCCCTGGGGCATGGCACTGGAAGCACCACAGGTCCCCCTGATAAGGAATTACGAGGCACCCCTCAGCCTTCAGCTATGCTCCTGTTGCCAGCTGGATCATGACCTGGCAATGGAAAGAGCATATGTGGCAGAGGCCAGGGTCTCTGCACCCCAGTGAGCGGGCCACCATCAGGGAGGTAACTCTCCCCAGGGTTTGGAACTAGGGGATCAGGGCCCAATTTGGGATATAGAGAGGGAGGGATGGAATTGAGGATTATTCTGGTCCCCAGATCTTCTAAGGGCTTGAGGGGGGTGTACTTACCCTCCACCACGAGCCCACTCTCTACCACTTTTTGTGCAGTAGCCTCCAAGGCAAGGAAAAAGACCCCCTTGCCATGAAAGCAAGGAAGCCACCATGATCTTGGGGGGCCCACTACCTGAGCCAGGGCCTGAACCCAGGTCTCAAAGTGCAGGTTCTCCCACTTGAGCAGTTGGCACTTTACCCCATACCTGTGGGTGAGTGCCAAAAAGGAAGCCCCCCTGCCTGAGCTGGAAGGGCCAGTGGTGGAGGGTCCAGGCCCCCAGGCTTCAGGTCTCCCTACAGCTGCCTCTGCATAGCTGCAGTCCCCTCCCCAGGGGTGCCATGTTGGTGGGGCTGAGGCTAGGACCAGGGAAAGGCTGAGTGGGTGTACCGGCTGGTGTAGTGCAACTTATCCCTTCAGGCACTGGTGATCTAGACTTGGGGGCAGGGCCTTTGTCCTTCCCACCCCCAGCTATAGAGGATGCTAAAGAGGACCCCTTCCCACTGCCTTTGCCCCTGGTTCCCGATGACAGGAGAGGGGGCTTGGGAACCCCTCTGGCAGGGGGCCTGGCCAGAGAAGACATCCTGGCCCTGTTGGCTCCCTACCAGAATCCCACCTACCCCTGCAGCAGAGGTTGCAGGCTTCTCCACCACCAGAGGACTCTGGAGTCTGCCTCTGGGGTGGAGGCAGCAGGGACATGCATTCCTTTGAGGGCCTGGTTGGGATCCACCCAGAAGGTTCCTGCCTTGCTATTGTTTCACATGAGGGCAGGGAAGACAAGAAAGAAAAAATATCTTGTGGGGCTGGTGAATCTAGTAAGAGCAGGCAGGGGTTATGGGGGAGAAGAGGGGTAGGGAGGAAGGGGGCTGAAGCTCATTGAGCCACAGCCCCACAGGAAAAAAAATGGAGGCCTATGCTTTGAGAATGTGGGGGAGCACATGGGAGGAGGGAAACACACACACACAAGGGCAGGGAAACTCAAGCTGGCTTACTTATCCACACAACAAACACCAGGTCAGGTGGAGTGGACCACAGGACTTGTCACAACAGGGCAAAAACACATGGGGAAGGCTGCTGAGGCAAATGAAAAAGATAGCTGGAGTGGTGGAGGGGCTTTGTTTTTGGAAGATCTGTCCTGAAGCCCCTCAGGCCTCCAGCCAGGCACTCAGCAGCAGAGCAGTAGTCAGGAAGACAAATCAGGATCAGATGCAGGGAAATAGTTGTGGGGGAGGGCAGGAGCAGTCAGTTATTTAGGAAGTAATCTACCTCAGGTATAGTATCAAGGGGTGCAGCAGGGAATCTCCATCTCCTGAGAGGGCACAGCAGCAACAACAGCAGCAGTGATGATAGGAGCCATGCAGTTCAGCCACTCAGGATGTGCTTCAGGTGAAAGTGGAGGTGAAGGTGTGGGCTGATCTGCCAAGACAGCTAGGGCAGGCAAGGTACCTTTAGGCTGCAGCAGTGATGTCCCCCGAGTGCAGCTTGGTGGCGGGCTGGGCAGCAGGCCAGAACAGGGGTACAGAAGCTGGGGTATGGTGCTTGGGTGCAGTGGGCCCCTCCCCAAGGAGGGGTAGCAGCGTGAAGCAGAGAACCCCCCTTGGAGGGACTGCAACAACAGCAGCAGCAGCAGCCAGGGACAGGAAGGGGTATGCCAACTGTCTCCCGGAGGCTTCTCCCCCAGAAGCTCTTGAAGGCAAGTAGCCATGAGCTGCTCGCCAGGCAAGTTTTTTGTACTGTTGAGGTCAGAGCAGGGCAGCTTTTGATACCGCTGGGGCAGCACAAGTGCTGGCCACAGGCTCTTGCTCCCTGTGGCTGCAGATCTGGAGGAGCCAGGCAGGGTTATTTTGCCCCAAGTGGTACAATTTGCCCCACACTAAAGTGCATGTCTGGGCATATCCACTGAGGCAAAAAGCCCCAGCTCAGATTTGCCCCGCTTCTATTTGAGCTTCTGCAAGCACATGTACCTGCACGTGTGGACATGCCCACGATGAATTTGTGATATACCAAAAAAAACTCACATACTTCTCAGCAATACTGCTTCCCAGCTGATTATCTCTGATATTCTATTTGCATATTTGGCTATTTTTTCTACCAGAGGCAGAGCTAGAATTTTAAAAAGGGAGATTAGGATGGTGAGGTGCACCATCACATGCAAAACAGCATATTGTTTTCTCCAGTTAAGAATAAACTAGAAGCTTAACCAACATGCTAGGTACCTAGGGCTGCATTATTCAGTTTAAGATTGAAGCAAAAACAAACATAACTTAATTGGAATGAGTTAAACATAAATTGGCAGGGCTGCATAATAGCATACTAGGCTGCATAATAGCATTACTAGGAGCAGCTAACAGACAAAGGGTAGCTTGACTGATGGAACATGAAGACAATTAAAAAAGAGAGGGTCATTAACACATGTGGAATTAAGAATTTAGAAGAAATGAAGTAGATTACAATGAGGCATGAAGACTCCCTCAGCATTGCCTGACTAAACATACTGCTGCCACTTTCAGGCAGTTGGTTTTAAACTTTGGATGTACCAGGAATCAAATTTGAGTGCAAGAGCACCAGTGAACCCTACCCATTTCCTAGGTGTAGCACCAGTAAAGTATGGATGGGTGGCCAGTTGGGGCACTGCCTAAGGGGAGGATGGTGCCAGAATGGAAGAGGGGTACTTCACTTTCCTATCTCCTACTCCACTTTCTCCTGCACCTCCTGGCTCCAGCTCCAGCAGCAGAGCAGTGGTAAGGGCACAGGAGTACATGTAAGTGAGTGAATTAAGAGCATTCTGGGATATGTGGTTTCTGCTGCTGAGGAAATAGGTTATCTCATTTTTTCTCCACCAAAACCCCATGATTCTTTAGCTCCTCAACATGTGTGTCAGAGGCAAAAAATTAAGGTGATATGTCTCTTCCCAGTAGCCTCCACCTGCCTCCCAAAGGAGAGGGGCTGCCTGGTGCGTAATCCTAACCAATCATGACTCTGTGTAGAGCCCTACATTCACCCAATTTGTCCTCATTTAAGTATACAATTAATTGGAAATATCATTAGGTGCTTTCAACTTCAGTTGGCCTCTGCTTTGTTTTGTTTTTTTTATGGTTTAGGGAAATGAAAATCCCCTTCAGGGGCCTAGCCTATCCTTCAAAATATGAGTCAAATAGTTTTAACAGTTTTGAAAGTCACAAGTGACTAAATGCAGGTGTTCAGAATGGAAATGTTTAGGCCAAATGACCCAAAGCTATTGCTAATACTCTAGTTACAATAACTTTTTTCCAGGGGGCAAGGATATGATTTATTCATACATATAGTTTAGATATTGAGTTTATAATT
This sequence comes from Caiman crocodilus, assembly GCA_030014935.1. Lineage (NCBI taxonomy): Eukaryota > Metazoa > Chordata > Crocodylia > Alligatoridae > Caiman > Caiman crocodilus. Next base: position 32,787,871 of record JAGPOW010003316.1, read on the forward strand.
TCTCTTTAATTTCCCCAGCTTTATTAGTTTTACTACTTCACAAATCAAATCCTATTCTACCTCTTAAGTGTCTAATAGGAGTTAAGTACCTAAGTGTGATCCTTGAAAAAACATTTGGACAAGAATTGGAGGGCATTCTTCTCTTTTTCACAGGTTTTGGGGGGGTTTGTGTGGGGTTGTTTGCTTGCGGTTTTTTTTTACTGAGTCTTAGAACCAAGATGATGGTACTCTACAAAATAGATGGATTCATGATGTTTTTTCAGGCAGGGACTGTAGCAGTGTGGAACAGGATCATACTTAGGTGCCTCAGAGGTAGAATAGGCAGTCACCTATATATGTATAGCTTATTGTTGAATTAAATATGTGTGCTATGCCAACTTATACTATGCCAGCATTGAGCATGCACATTGCTGAATATTACAGAGTAATCAAGTTGGAAACTAGTAAGATTTGCTAGTCAAGTACCAAATGAAACATATTCATCAATTCTAAAATATGCTGTGCATTCAGTTACAGGAATCAAGCAACTTTAGAAAATACTAGCTAGCTTGCAATGATCATTCTACATAAATGAAACTGAACTTACTGAGTCTCTTGGAAATTTGGAAAATCTCTCAATGATGAGAAAATGATTAAGCCAAAGTATATGTCTTTTTCCAGGAAGATATATACTTGCATATATACGTGTGTGGGGGCGGGGGGGTGTATCCAAGGAACAGTGACAACTCAACCAGGTTTTGCCCACCCAGCGAAAGGATATAAGAGCAGAACTTACAATCATTGAATTCCCAATATACTTCTGCCCTTCTCCTCCTAATCCACCCCCAACACCTTCTTCACTCACAAAACCACCAAGGAAAAACTGTTTCTAATAAATTTATATCCATGTTTAGAAACATGGAGCCTGTTAAATTCCTTACAGATGTCAGTCCATGTTCCACTTTCAAAGATATAACAGCATTAGGAAATAACACTGATAAGTGTTAAAAATAAAGTTTCATTCAGCACCCACAAGGTGCATGATGTCAGCCAAGGTAAGGCCAAATGAAAAATTATCTTCAGTTTGCTTTTCAGCTAATGCCCTATAGCTAGAAACTAGTGCTAAATAAATACAAAGAGGTAATTTTACTCTATGGTTTCAGACTGCCCCATAAGTTCTTGGACTCTTGTGAATCCTGGGATTAAAGTTATGACAACCAATAACACAGTGGTTTTTTGTGTCCTGGAAAAATGGCAATAAAGAGAAACAAAACACCACAGCAGTTCCATACTTTTAAACATTACATCTCCTGAAATGTTGTGCCTCTTTCTAAGACATACAAGCACCCTGATTAGAGCTGGTAAAAAGTGTTTGTGATGAAAAAATATCACACTTTGAACTGTACAAAATTTCAGAGGAACGTTTTGTCATTAGAAATGGTCCCATATTTCATAAGTGATTTATTGTGTAAAAAAAATTCCTGGAAGTTTGAAGCAGAACATTTACTTTCAAATAAAATGGACAAGACATAAAAAAAACCCAACCAATTCAGTGTTCTCCCTTTTCCCACTCAACCCCAATGACGTAGGAGGAAAACTGAAGAAAAGAATGGAAGAAGATAGAACAGAAATGAATGGGATAAAATTCAACAAATAGTTTCAAGGTCCTCCCAGTTTGGTTTGTTTTTTCTTATTGAAAATGGAGGAAGAAATGTATGAAAAAAGTAGAGGGGAAACAAAAACAAAAATAACAAAATAATGCTAAGTCACAACTGAATTGGTTTATTTAACAAAAAATTACTTTCACTTACGTATCCCCACCTCCAATAATCATATAAGGCAGTGGAAAATAAAGAACGAATAGCTCAGAGTAGTTTTAAGCACATGGTAACACGGAGGCAGATTCGCTCCATCCCAATACTGCAAGCATCTGAATGGCTCTATTTGTTGTTGAGTGAAATTCTCTTGTAGCATTAGCAATTACGGCTGGCCAGAAAAATCAAAGCTCCTTCCCATTAAAAAGTTCATTTTGGGGGGGGGGAAAAATCAGACTGGTAGAAAGATCAAGCATGCAAAACATCTGTTGGGAAAGATTTCCAAAAATAATTCCATTTGGGGAAAACTGAAGGGAATATTTTTGTCCTCCCAGCTGCCTCTTGACCTGAAATGTTCCTATCTTCAGGGGGAAAAAAAGAGCAAAAATCACAATAGTTTGAACCCAGTCAGCCAAGAACTATACTTTCAATGTTACTAAAGAAAAACTGAAATTTCCTCCTGGGGAAAAATCTAGATTTTGGAAAAAGGAGACTTAATTGGAAAATTATTGCAGCAGAAAATTCCCAAAGGGAAACAACTGTTGTGTTATCCTGTTAGTATAGTGTTTGAGTTAAATAAAACTTTGATAAAGTATGCCAAACAGCATACCAATATAACATACCAATATGTAAGTAATCACCTATTTCCTAGAATATTCTTTGAGCACAGACCTTTTTGCAGGCACAATTCCCTTTTACCCTGTTCAGATCCCTAAAAATACATATTGTATCACCTTGTAATAGACTGTTTTCATATCCTAAGATAAAGTCACAAAAAACAGTGAGGAGGAGAAAGCCCCATATACTTTCTGTAGTAACAGTTTTTAAAGGGGTTGTAAAAGCCTTTGTATAGAATTGCATTTAAGCAGAAAGTCCATTTATTAGCCTAATAGGTGGAATCGAATCTCTCAAATCCTGCTCTTGAAGCTCAGCCACTGTAGCTTACTCCCAGCCCTGCATGTCTCCTTTTCTTGGCTGTCCACAAGGCCTTCAAGCAGAAGGACGGGGAAGAAACTAACTTACCCTGTGGCTTGGTGCTTGGGAGCAGGTATAGTTGGAAACCCCTCTGGGTGACAGGGCCTAGGGTTTGGGTCTCCCATTTCCTGAAAGACTGCCCTAAGCACTACTCAGCTAATATATAAAAATGTCCTCAATCTCCTCCTCCTCTTCCTTTGGAATATAACACTCACTAGTCATAAGTCTTTGCCTAGCTCTAATTTCAGAGGATACATGTTCACCTGGGTGCCATTTAGCTACCCAGCCAGAGTGCAGCTCCAGGAGAATGGTTCAATAGTTTGTACTTCTACACTGCAGATGGAATAGAATCGCAAACTGTGTATACATGACAAAAATGTCACTTGGTGTTGTGTTGTCATTCAGATAACAATATTATTTGGATACATAAAGTAAAATGGGATAAACAGATAAGAATCATCAGGTTGATTAAGTTTCTCAAATTCTTCTGATTTGATTGGTTCTGTTTCCCATAGTAGTCTGTCCCAGTTATCCAAATTCTGTTCACAAGGTAGCCACTGAGAAATGAGTATTGCTGAGGGTGGAGGAAGGAAAGTTTTGATAACCCTTTTTGAAAATACCAGATTTACTGGATTACTATTGATACTCAATACTTATCAAAAACCTAACATTTTCCCAGCTGTCTGAAACCTGATGACAATATTTTATTAAATGTCATAGCCCATTTTAAGTTTTGAAAAATGTTTATGAGCTTTTTTAAAGAGCTATAGGTAATAGAGTACAGCAGTTCTATACACAACTTTGCCATTTTCACATGTAATATTGAGGAATTGCTTAATATCCCTGCATCTCAGTTTACATTGCATAAAATACAAATTAATAAAACTAGGCACATACCTTTTCTTAGCTATTTCTGTTGTGTCCCCTCCCCCCAGTGCAATCCAGTTAAAATCCACATTGGCCTCACTATAGTTATGACAGCTTGATCCATAAAAGTGTTAGTATTCCAAGAGATAAATACTACATGCTCTTTGGAAGAGCACAGCATAAAGATCCAGCTTCCTAGGTACTGAATGTCTTTACATTGAGGTAACCTGAAATGCATTACAGCCTTTAAGAAGACAGAAGCCAATGGGCATTACCACAAGAACATATAAGAACCCTCAGAAAGCATTTTGGACTGATTTAGAGGTGGATAGACATTCCTGTTTCATTCCAGAAATGTAGACACATGCCTGCAGCGGCTCAGGATGGAAGCTGGAGGGTGCTAGATCAGCCTCCTTCCCTTCCACAATGCTGAGCTGAGCTGAACTGTGGGGGGCAGGAGTGGTAGCCAGCCGCCAGCAAGACACTCTGACTAGGGAGGGGTATAAACCTTCCACCCTACCTGTACCATTCCAGATTTTTTGCCACTAGCTGTTCAAGGGGTGGGAGTGTTGCCAGACCCTGCATCTGTTGATATTGAACTTTTCAATCTCTGTCTCCCTGCTTCTTCAGACTGTCTGCAAACCAGATCATTTCTAACACTTTTCTCTGTTCCCTCTTGAAGACTGATAGATTGCAGCCAGCAGTCAACAGGTTGCTTTTCAGAATAAAGTTTATTGACCCATGAAGCCCTACAAAAGAAAACATCTCTTTCATTAGTTTCAAGCTCTTCTTATCTGCAGAGTTCATTTGCAAGCCACTAGCTGTCTGCCCTTTGTTCCAGTGAAATTGGAGACTCACACAGACACCTCTCAGCATTAGTTATCATATGGTGCGGGGTATGGCCAGATGCTGCACTGGGGTCCCTGCTGTGGGAGAGGAATGGGAGTGGGGAACCCTGCTTCAGTAGCTAGTGGGGAGAGGCAGATGGAGCACAGGGAAGCCTAGCAGCCACTGCAGTCCCTCAGCCAGCTGGAAAGGTGACAGTCTTTGGGCTAGGAAGGAGAGGGGTGGGCCAGCCATGCTCTGCTCCAGTGGACAGCCGCTGCAAAGCATCTGGGCTGCTGGGGGACTCTGGGGTTTAAGTTAAACTGGGAGCAATCTGGGACAGATATTGTATAAACTGGTTTAACCCAAATTAGTTAAGTCTGATACTATGTTTAACCAAATTTATCTCAAACCAGTTTCAGCCATTTTCAAACTAGTTTATGTGCACTGAACGTCTGTTCTGCTACAGGTTAAAACCAGTTTCTGATCACTTAAGCCAGTTTATGTGTAATGTCTGTCCCTAACCTTTGAGACATAATATGTGCTGGGAGTTCACATTTAACAATTTTCCTGCTACATTAGTAAATCAAAGCAAGCCCTACTTGCTATCAGGGTATTGGAATATCTAAAAAAAAAGACTTAACTGTCAAGCTTCTTAAAGGCAGCTACAAGACTGTCACATGAAGACTTTGGCAGTGGGTTGCTCAAGTTGGTAATATCGCCCAAACCAGATTCTTTTAAAGGAAAATGATGAAAAGCCCTGCCTCTTAGAAACAGGGCTATGTAACCAAAATAAAAAGGGATCTCATCAACTCTTATGACCAACTTCTCTAAAATCAGGCCAAGCATTTGAGTTTAATAACTAAAGCTATCATTTTACTTTAAGGGAATGGCCCAATAGTCACACATTACTTCCTAGACCACAACTGGGTGCAACAAAAGGAAATCTGCAGGGAAAATGGAGTTTATATGAGAGGTAGAGGAAAGCAACAAAATAAAGAAAAGTAATGTTAACAGAAAGGTCAAACATTGAGAGGAGCCGAGTAAATGGAACCTGTACTTCAGGGTTTGTAATAGACCCTATACTGGCAGACACCACTGTAATTATCAGGTTTTCATGAGGCTGAAGGTGTCAAAGTGAATGCAGTCAGTTTCATCATCAGAGCTGGAAAGTACAGGGGTAATAAGTTAAGGTCTTTCCCTAATGATATCCATACCCTAGTTGACTTGACTAGATGCCCTGGCAGTCACTACTATGCACAGAATTTGGCCCAATAAAAAAAAACTTTAGAAGAAACTGTATATTTAAACTTCTACATATTGTAGCATGTTATGCTTTTGTGTTATAATATAAAGGAAAAACACTAATTTCCTGGAACATTGTTCTTATTTATGATTTAACAGACTATATTTTATATACTTTTTAGAGACAAGCAAATTATTACTCAATTGAATTAAGTTGCTTCAGGCTGGAGCTTAACAAAGGGATCTCAACAATGTCACAATTTAACTCTCAATGAACAACTCTCATTTTTGTTTTCAAAAGTGTTACCAGCATAAATGTAACATTCCCTGAGGACCAGAGGAACATCAGCATGTACTGTATAATACATTCAAAGAGCATTATCGGGAGTCAAGGGGAATGACAGACCTATCTAGATATTTTTCAGTTGTTATTCTTTAAATTTAATAAGATAATGTTAAATTGCAGAAGAGGAAAGTAAAACTTATGGAGTGATTTTTTACTCTTGTCAGGTTGGCCCTTCTTACCAAACCAGACATTCTTGCCTTAGTTCCACTGGCTGTTCATACAGACTCATTTTGCAATTCACTTATTGGGTTACCACAAAATACCGTATGCCTTTTTTTGTTAAGTATGTGGTAACTACATGCTAGATACACTGGAAGCAATGACTGCTATTACATGATAACTTGTGGTGACAGTACGATGTCGCTGTGTGAGATAATAGCAGGGGTCAAAAAAGTACATGACAAGATGGCTCAGATGAGTGCAATGGTCTGAGTAGTTGCTCAAGATTTCAGTTCATATCATTATTGTCCTACCAACCGCAAACCAGAACTAACCCAGTAATATTACCAGCCAGAAAAAATATGTTACTTTTATATATTTGTGCCTACTTATTTTTAAATGTTTTAAGACTCTTAAATGGAAAATTCAACCCTGTGCAAAGGTCCAACTCAGACTCTATGAATCACTCAGAGGGAATAAATTTTTCCTTGCAGTGTTCAGTATAGAGAATGCTCTAGATTCATAGGATTTGAAATATTAATTTTTTTCTAAGAAACATATCACAAAATGGATGATGGTATATGAAAAAGAAAATGTCAAAGGACAAGGACCAGGCCAGATCTTTAGTTAGAGGAAATAAAAATAGAATAGTAATTTCAATGAAATCATGCTGTTTTACACTAACTTAAAACCTGATCCACAAAATCTAGCCACTTTCATTTGCAGTTGTTTCTATTTCTAAAAATGATGCTGCTATTCTCAGAATTGTTTTTAAAGGGACTTGTGATTATGCTAACATCTGTAATTTACTATTCACTCAGAAATAAAAATGTTATCAAAAACTAAACCAAAAAATTTGCATTTATAAAAAATTGCAGAGTCAAATCCAGGAACACAGGGAAATGTAAATGAAGGCAATGTACGTTTCATAATTCAAATTAAAATTAGATTCCTGGGATAGTATGTTAAATATCAGAATTATCATTCCTCAGGAAATTCCAATATTTAGGCATTTGTTTAATCCTGGAGCAGGATAATCTAAATATATATTTGAAAATTGAAAATAGAAAGTGCTAAAACATTTCAACTGAAAAAAGGCAAATTGTTCCTCCCACCGATCCATTCAACAATAAAGTATTTTTGCTTGAGCTGATACAGTGCCTCCTGCCAGTAGCATAACTAGGGCTGGGCAAAGAGGTACTAGCTCTGGCCACCAATTTAGAGGGGATGCCAGCAGCATCCTATGGCATTCTGCATCTCTGATCTCCAGTACTCAACAGCATCTCTGTCCAGGGCACTGAAACTGCCAGTTAGGCCTCTGCCCTATTAGAATTGGAGTTCAGGTGTCTCATGTCCTCCTTTTCCTCTATGAATGAGATCATACAGTGCACCATGAGAGTCCCTTAAGCACAATGCAGAATAAGAAACATAAACAGATAGAAATGCTTGGCATGTCACCTGGCCTACTTCTAAATGACAACAATAAACATTCAGTAAGTCAGCATGAGCAAAACATCAGAATTTAAACCAAAAATTTTGGGGCTATGTTGCCATCCTTACTATTAATGATTCAGTGAGATTACTCACACAGTAAATTTTGAAATTACTGTAACTGGACTCTTTGTGAAATCTTTTCTGAAATGAACTCTCAAGTGTCTTGGTATTACAAAGATCACAAAAGAACAATAATTAATTTCATACAATGAGGATCAAGTCATAGCTCCCCTACTAGGAGGAGTGCATGGTGTGGATCTACAGTAATACAGATGTAGTCTAAACTCTAGAGCATCCTGTTTCCACACGATAGACGCAGGCTGAATACATCAGGACTGCTTGAAGAAATGCATTGCAAAGCAATCCTTACACCAGCTGCCAATAAGAGTTGCAGAAAAGGTAGGATGCAACTAGAATTAAAGAAGTTCTGTGATATAAGTGCACAAGGGAATACAATTAAGGTTGCACAAGAATCCTTAAATTTTCATTGCCTTGTCTTGAATGTAACATTTATCAATCCTAATGTTTGTAATATTTTAACATCTTGAACATTTACAGACATGCTCCTGGAGGTTGGTGGTGGTGCTTTAATTAGCAAGCCATGCTAATTAAATGCACCTCAGCGTCACATGTATCAGCATCCCCATGCTGAAAAAATGGTGGCAGGGTGCTTTGAACGAAAACTCAATTAATCAAGTGTGCTCCAATGCACTGGATTTATACCATGAGACAAGCCTCTCTGCATGTGTGTAAGTTCCCCTTAGTCCCAAATATTATAGTGACAACTGTTTAAGGTCTGCTGATAAGTTAGATAAGTTTGAAAATTCTTTTGAAAGAACAGCACTCAATGGAAATTACCTCGTGCTAAATAAATGAACAGTTAAAGTGTGGACACATTGATTTACTTCAAGTAGACAGATGTTTCTGTCACATATGAAGGATTCCTGTAATGAATGCAACTATTTTTATACTGTACCTGTTGAGGCAAATTGGTGTTTCACTTGAATAAGTCTCATAAAATAAAACAGGATTACAAAAACTAACACTGGCCAACTGGATGAGATTTTTCCAAAGGAAGTATAAACAGGATGTGTAGATTAAATCCTAATAACAAAAGATACTGTTTTCTTAAGCTGTTAAGACTGGAATGCAATGTAGGCACTTGAGATTGGGTTACTTAATATTATACAAACAAAGTTCTAATAAAAATGCTAGCAAAATACAGTTACATAAAAATTCTCTTTTAAAGAGTTTCATTTCTTTTTATGACCTATCACACCTCACCTTTTCTGAAATAAAAATAAATAAATAAGCCTTGTAAATGGTTAAGGAAATTTTCCCCAAATTTTCAATTAACATTTTCCTCACCCTCTCTCCTCTGGTTTGTAATTTAATCTCATTTTCTTAAAATAAAGGGTAGATTCTCAGGTGGCATAAGTTTCCAAATAGGAATACAGTTCGTGTCTTTTTTCTCCTCCATCAAAAAATATAATGCATTTCTCCCTCTCTTTTTCTCTTCCCTTCATTGACCCTAGATGTGATTGTTCTTTACTGTCCTCAGCACCCTCTTTCGCATGCTAAACTTGGATTTCTTTGAGACCGTGTACATTTTCTCTATCCCATAGGAAGCAGCTGAGGGGAGCAAAAATTGCCTGCTGGGCCAGGCAAAACCAATGAACCTGAAGAGCAACTGGCTCTTCAGGGCCAGCTCTGACTATGCCCTCTAACTCTTCCAGTCCTTGGTCTAGGAATGTATATCCTTTGAGTTTGGAAATTTCACTTTGCAAAAAATGTGGACCAGTTTGTATCACACTGGGCCATTGAGGTGGCACTCTGCAAGGTAGAAGGAGGACTGCTTGTCCCAAATGTATAAGCCAGTGAATATGAAGCAGGGTGCCATGGTTTTCAAACAGCTATTTATCCTTCTATTCATTGGCAAGCCGTTTTCAATTAAGGAAATATGACAAAAATATGTTTCTCACTTTGTACCAGAATAAGAGACCACTTCCCCTCATTTCCCAAGAAAAAAAGAAAAAAAAGGAAAAGAGTTTGCTTTCTGCTTAACAGAAGAAAAATAAAAATAATAGGCACTTAGGCCTTGATTCAGCAAATGTTTCAGCACACACATAAAGTTAAACTTGTGTTTCAAATGGCTTTACTTAGATGGCACCTTGAATGAGTGATTTAGGGTTGAATGCCACCTGAAATGCCTCTTGGCAGTTATGGAAATTAAGTTTCCCATTTGAAATGGAAATCAGTGTGTAACCATGGATGGGTGAGTAGTGCAAGAGTGGAGATGTCTCTTCATCCTACTAATTCCACCCTCTCTCTTGCACTCTGAACCTTCCCTGCAGAATCTTTGACTCCAAGGGTGGAGAGGCAGAGCAGCTGTGGAGGTACATGGTGTAGGAGCAATGGCCAGTGATTCACTGTTCTGTTGGTAGCGGTTTCACCTCCTTTTTTACCACTGAAAATTGGTGTTTAAATGGGTGTTCAAAACTGGCCCAGATGGGAACAAAAGAGAAGTGATATTCACTCCCAAGCAGTGAACCTCAGGCTGCTGCTCCTGCACCATGTGGCACCGCAACCCACAGTGCAGTACTGCCCAGTTATGACACTGGTTGAAATGCAATGTACAGGACACAGTTTTTCAGGAGAGTTGTAAACACTAAAAATCTTTAAGAGAGATTCTCACAGTATGAGTGAATGTACCCAGCAAGATCCAAAGGCAATGTAGTACTTGTATATCTGAAACGTACTGGCTCCTGTTTCCAAAACCTAAGAACTAACCTTGAAATAAACTAATACACTTACGTTGGTTACCTTTAACAGATATCCTATCATATCATATTTACCAATTCTACCTACTTAAAGGGAAAAGCTGTAATTTCCATATAACATAGTAACGATAAGAAATATCAGTAATATAATAATGTACCCTTTGTGAGCATTTAGATGAATCTGACCCATTATCTGTAATAAATAATACCTTCTAATCTAAGTGAGCCTTATAAGACAATTAATTTAACTCTATCACTGTTCAGCATACACAATTTATGGTATTTACAGAGAAAACAGCCTATGAATTTGGACCTAACTGAATTTAAAATGTATCAGATACTTCTACTGAATTAAATGGATGTTGAACTCAGGAAATCTCAACTATATCTTTTTTCTTGGATAGGAGCTAGGGTCAGTAAAATAACCCAAATTATACCTAAACTATGATGGGTTCTATATTAGCTGTTACCACACAGCAAAGAGATCAGGGAGTCATTATGGACAGTTTGCTAAATGTATCAGCTCAGTGCTTAGCAGTGATGAAAAAGGCAAACAAAATGTTAGGGATTATTAAGAAGGGAATTGTAAGTAGAACAGAAAATTTCATTGTGCAACTTTAAATATCCATGTTGAGCCTATACCTAGAATACTAGATGTAGACTGAAATGACAATTTTCACCCAATCTGACCATAAAAAGTGGTCTGTAGGTATGACCAACACAAGTACATGGCTGCAAATTGCTTCAAAAATGTCTGATCAGGTGAAAATCTAAACCCTCATTGTATGTGGGTTCAGATGGAGACATTTCAAAACAAAGTGTTTTCTGTAACTTGTGTCTGCCTGCCTGCCAGCTTCTGAACATTTTCAGAATGGGAGGGGGGGAAGGAACAAAGGGACTTTGGTCTGCATTTTGTTCAGCTCCCACTGGAGGATGAGGCAGGTGTACTGGAGACTCCTCCCCAAAGGTGGGGGGGGGCCTCCAATTCACCCACCCCACCATCCTGGGCTGGCTGGGGAACCCCTACAACGAGTTCCCTCATCTCCCTTTCCCCCTCCCATTCTGAAGACAGGGACAGGCAAGGAGAGAGGAGGGGCTATTGCTAGAGAAAACTGGCTGCAAGCTTGCTGCCAGCAGCTAGATTTTCCTCCCCCTGGGAACCAACAGTGAACTTCTGTTTAGTTAAAGTAATCGTTGCAACTCAGGACACTTCCTGCAAAGTGTCCTGAGTTGCAGTGGGGAGCTGCATTTCTGTCTGCACCCACTATGCCCACTTCTGGGCCCCTCATGCCAAAGAGGCTAGAAGAACTAGAGAAAGCCTAGAGAAGGGCAACAAGGATGATTAGTGGTATGGAGGGGCTTCCATATGAAACAAGACTAAAGAGGCTAGGCCTATTCAGTTTAGAAAAGAGGCACTTGGTAATGGACATGATAAGGGTTTACAAAATACTAAATGTTGAAAAGAAAGTAAATAGATATTTATGATTTACTCTATCACACAATACAAGAACTAGGGGCATCTTTATGCATGCTACCAGAGCTACTCTAATTAAAGCACCCACAGTGTCTCATGTATTCAGGATTTCATGCTTCAAAAAAATTAGTTGAGTCTGCTCCAACACATGCTAATTAGCATGCATCAGAGCAGATAGCAGGTATGTGTATAGGTGCCAAAGGGGCCCCTCCACATATGAAGGTAAAGGCACTATGGGATCAAATGCATGGTCTATACAATCACGCCTCCTGCCACGCCACTCATGCATAGCAAGAGACATGACTGCGGGATTGCAAAATAGATCCCATTTTGCCTTATTTCTGGTGCAGGGGGAGCCCAATCCCAAGCTCCCCTAAACTGGCAAAAAGAATGGGTGGGAGCACATGGCTGGGAGCCCCCTCAGTTGAGTCCAACTCTCCCTGCCAGGCCCAGTCCTGGGGCTTAAATGTGCCCAGGGCCCTGTGTCCTTCCAGTCAGCTGACTGGGGACAGGTGCTAGGGGTGCTGGTCTAAGGACATGGTACTGGCAGACAAGGTTCTTTGGATCACTCTAATCTGGTATCTTTTATTAGACCAACTGACTAGTTAGAGCAATATATCTTAGCAAGATTTCAGGTGGAAAAAACGTTCACCAGGCTGAAGAAGCACCTGTAGTTGGTGTGTGTGTGTGCTATTCCTAGACAGAAGGAATAGTAAAGTAGCCACAGGTTGGCATGCAATGTAGGCAAGAAAGCCAGTCAGTGAAAATGGAAATGGAGGCATTAGGGGGTGAGAGACGTGCGGGGGGGGGGGAGGATGTAGTAGTGCAGGTAAAAGTGGAGAGGTACCTAGGGAGTCAGATATCTGGCAGGTTGCAGTGTGTCAGAATTCCATTGTGTATATTGAGTCCATGAGTTTCTGTACCTATTACCTAGGAGGCTGATGAAGTGCTAGGGCATTCAGATCCAGTTCCAGTTCCAGATCCAGTTCCAGATCCAGATCCAGATCCAGTTCTTCCTCTGGCACTGGGAGGCTCAGCATGGGAAGTGAAATGGGAGTGGAGGAGACTGTCATGCTGGTGCTGCTGCTTGTTTTCGTGGTATTAGTGGGGTGGAGGGGGCATTATGGCTGGTGCTTTTGATGGGAATGCAGACTCAGGCACAGGCAGTGGCACTGGCACTGCTCCCCTCTCCTTGTTGCCTGTACTAGTGGAAGCCTCATGCCTGCATGTTGTAGCTAAGAGGCTGCATCTCAGTTTGTGGGAGGGACTAACAGCCTTCCTTCTACCCCCTCCTCTGGCCGTCCCTGAAGGCTTGCCAGCTGCCTTTCCAGCACGCTTCATGGTGTATTTCATAGTGTCTTGTCTTTGCCGTGGTATGCTGGAAAATCTGTCCCTTCTTCTGTAATGTTATCACTATCTGATTTGTGTAATATATGTAGATATTAAGATAATTGTATATGTATTTACGTAATGTGTGTATGTTTGTATGCATATATTTATGCAATAAATAAAAAAATATATAAACGTATATATGTGTTTTCATATATAAATTCTATATTATAATATGCAGTATAATTATGCTGTGCTTCCTTGCATAGTGAATGGAATGTACACTGTGATAGAAGGCACAGGATAGAAAAGACTCAAAATAGACTAAACAAAAAGTGGATTTTGTAGGAGGAATACATTAAAAGGAATCAATGAATATAATAATAAAATAAAAGGATATAGAAAGCAAAAGTTATTGCTGAATCCCACTTGCTAGGCTAGGAAATGAATACTAGCCTTTGTTGTGTGATGCTGCTGAGTTGATGGAACTCAGTAACTGACCCTAAGGCAGAATGTAGCTCAGTTCAAACGATGCTGCTCTTTATGCTGTTTTTTCCATCCCTGGGATTGGAAGGGACCTCAGGGAAGGATCACAGTCATTGGCCAGCTACACAGTCAATATCAGAGCAGTCCTCCACCCCTCTTCTCTCTCCCTCTCCTTACTTTCTGTTTCCTGCAGGCAAGTCCAGCTTCAGGTTCAAAACTCAAAATATTTTGAAATGTTTTGACTGATCTCATTCCCTTTCAAAGCTATTTTGAAGCCCTTCATTTCATTTCATTTTGATTACCCTGTTTTGAGCTCAAAATGAGTTGAAACAGTATCAAAACAAAACAGCTGGAGAAATTTCGCGCAGCCTTATAATTTCCTAGACCTTAAATGCTGAGGAACTGCAAGTAAGAGAGCAACAGTGGAGAAAAAAATCTGGTCATACCCCATTCACGCTCTGCCACTGTGGGCATCTCTACACGTGCAATTAATGTGCACAAATAAACTCCGAAGTAATATTCTCTAGACAATATTTCTCTGTCATGTATTCATATGCAGCACATTGATCCCAGTCAGAGCTGTCCTGGCTGGCAGCAGCAGGCTCAATGTGTTGAAAAGGGGCTGGCTGGGGCATAAGGATGCTTCAGCTCAGAACCAGCCAGCATGCAGCCCTTTAAGCACCCTTGTGCTCCAGCCAGCTGGGCAGCATCCACACGTTCCCTGCTGCACATGAAAAAACTTGGAGCAGGCTAGTATTTGTATTTAGCCTGCTCCAGAGTTTATTCATTTTATGCACCCTTATAGAGGCTCATGTATAGATACGGAGATGTTTTCTGTGGAGCTTATTAGGCAGTTCCACAGTAAATGTCTCATACAGACATGCCCTGTGTGCCACAGGAGGCCGGGCAAGATGGACTTATGGTCTGACCCAGTAAATGGCATTTCTTAAGTTCTTATGTTCAGTAAAAGATGAATTGGTGAAAACTGAATTTATATATCTCCTAACATTTGTTTCCATATTCCCTAATGTTGCTTTGCTGGAGATGTAGAGCTGGAGGAGAGGAGACTCAGATCCTTGCTCAGAAAATTAATTTAACTGAGATTTTAAGCCAATGATGTGCCTGCACCTTCACTTAATGAAATGTTCCATTTTCTACTGATCAAGGCTTATATGAAAAAGAAACTCAAACATACTGGCATACTGACCCCACTTGTTTGTCTGTAAACGTAACATTGCAGAATTCTTTGAAGACAAAATGAATTTGGCAGTTTCATATCTAAGAAGCATTGAACACAAGTCTGAAGACATGACATACCCTTTAGGGTTTAGATAAATAATCAGACAGCTTGATTTTTCAGTAAACTCACAAAAAGACTGCCAGACTATTTTGCAAAAATGCAGCCTAAACACAGAGAAGGCAGATATCACCTTTCCTATAACAGGCAGAATTTTGCATCATTTTTTAAAAATAGTCTGACTGAGATCAAAGTAACATTTTTGTCTATGAAATCTTGCCTCCACATTTCTCCAGGATTCCTTGTTTCCCAATGGACTTTGGATGAGACTCTACATTAGATATAGCAAGAACTATAAAAAGATCACACAATAAGACACACAATACACCCAGTGAGGTTTAAAGAGATAAACATTATTTTTCAGCCAAAAAGATTTGAGAAGGAAAAGTTCATATTTAAAACCCATACTTGAAGAGGATCGCACTTTAAGGAACTCTCCCTGCAGCTTTTAGACAATCCCTTCCCCCTCCAACTTCTCCAGACATCCTCAGAAGGAAACTCTCTCCAAGCCAGCAAACACCAAAAGAACAAGACTAAGTGAAAAATATAAAACCTGCCACTACTCCTCTACCACCACTAGCCAAGATACCCCATAACAAAATCAAGAGAATTTATGGGTCCTACACATACCTATTGCAAAATGTGATATATTTTGCCCAATATACTAAAGTTCACACAGAAATTATGTGGGTGAAACTAAAGTACCATTATGGCCCAAAATAACTGTCATTGAAAAAGGACAAAGGACAGAAGCACCATCTTACCAATAGGAGTACATATTTTGCAAGCTAGTTTCTCTACCTCTGACCTCACAGTCTATGTTCTCAAGAAAACCTTCACAATACCTTGAAAAGACATGTCTGGGAATAAAACTTCATAACTTTACTGAATGCCAAGAACAGATTGCCTGGGCCACATGTCTTTGCTGAGATCAGAAAGACTAATGGTTTCTTTGTGGACTGAGAATCTACTTTATTTCCTAAAGTTAAAAATTAATGATGCTATAGGTCTGTTCAGCTGAACTAAACTGCAGATACCAAAAATGACATTTCAAATCTATAATTTGCAAATGATGGCACTCTGATTTCCTACGGGGGAAAGCAGAGTTGGGCCTCTCAGCATGGATCTTCTTGTGAAGTTCTGGCTTACCTGCCTCCCTGGCAGGGAGGGGAAGATAGGTTGCTGGTGAGTGGAGCAGTCCGTGGGCTGAAGGGGAAGGGGAGCTGGTGCTTTCCTCTGTGGCAGCTGCAGCCCCCCTGCAGTTGGTACCTGCCCACAGGCGCCCAGTTTGGGCGGTCCTGCAGGGCACCGTAGCCATGGAGGGAAGCACCAGGGCCCTGTGTAGCTCAGGCAGGTAGGCTC
Source organism: Caiman crocodilus (assembly GCA_030014935.1). Lineage (NCBI taxonomy): Eukaryota > Metazoa > Chordata > Crocodylia > Alligatoridae > Caiman > Caiman crocodilus. The sequence continues at coordinate 32,804,303 of JAGPOW010003316.1, forward strand.
AGCGGGAGGCAAGAGGCAGGGAAAGGTCAGGCCCTTCACTTTTCTTGGGCAGACCTGCTGTCTTGGGCTGCTGCCAGGCTGCCTACAGGGCTTCCTGCAGAGCCATGGAGCTGCATGGAGCTCCACGGCTGTAGGGGCAGCAAACTAAAACTCCTCAAGGGAATTTTAGTTTGTTGCACTCCAAGTCATTTAAGGCATATTATGTTGCTGAATTTCCTACAACAGCTGGAATTAATGCTCAATACATCACTGACACGTGCAAACACTGACACCATTAAAGCGGTGCCATGGCAAGAGGCTCAATTGTGTAGATCACGTATTAGATCCCATCATGCCTTTGCCTGCACATATAGAGGGACCCTTCTTCTCCTGTAAAGTTATTAAACTTTATTCCTTGGCCTATCTATTGGAGGTATCAGGTAGATGCATGAAAAAAAAAGGATTGTAAACAGAAAATTTAATAAGAGAATGCCACTTGCTGTTCAAAGTGCAAAGATTATTCTAGGAAAAAAAAATGGTAAGGTAGTGAATATGAAGAGTATGAAACAAAGATGGCATTTTTCAGGTAGCTTTTGAACAGCATATGTCTTTAGGAAGGAAACACATGAGCAAGGATGTAGATAGGGAAGCTCAAGGTCTAGCAGTGGCAATTGGTGATGAAATGGAAAAAAATCTCCAGTATTAGTGGAGGGGAAACAAAACATTTTAGGGATGTTACTGAGGAACAACCCTATTAACCTAGAGGGGTGGGGGAGGGGTAATATGCGGGAATGCTACAGATGTTAAATAAAGCACAAAGGCCACAATCAGACAAGCATGGCCATGTGGTATATGGCTCTGCAGACACGTCTGCAGCACCACACACTGCACATTCAAATGTTCTATGCACTGCAAGGAAGCAGTGCAAGAGGTTTTTCTGACCCTGGAAAATCCTGAGTTAAAAAAACCCCATGCAAAAAATACCCCCCAAAAATAGGACACTACATGAGGGCAGTGCATGCCTCCCAAAACTGGAGCCTGTTCAGCTGGAGTCAGACTCCGGCTACTAGACAGGCTCTGAGCAGCAGGATCACCAAAGCTGCAGCCCCGGGAGACCCCAGGACTCCAGGTAAGACTTCTGGGGCCAGCACAGTGCTGGTCCCAGCCTTCTCTACCCCACCCGGGGTAACCTGCCATGTGCCAGAGGGAGTGTGGAAGAGGTGTTCCCTGGGGACAAGTAGCAGTGGCATAAGGTGTGCCACTGCTTCTTGTCCCCAGGGAAACAAATGTCCATACTTGTGTGGACGTGACCAAAGGTGGTATGCTTGAGTGGGCAAGTTCACACATGCAAGCACGTGCCCTTGCAGCAGCTCAAATAAAAGCAGTGCAAATTTGAGCCAGGGATTTTTGTCCCAGCACACGTGCTTGGGCATACACTTTGTTAAGGAGAAAATTGTGTCACTTGGGGTAAAATAACCCTGCCTGGCTACTCCTGGATCTGCAGCCAAGGGGAGCTAAAGCCAGCACCTGTGCTGTCCCCAGCAATATAAATAGCTGCTCTGTCCGGGCCCCAGCAGTACAAAAAGCTGCCCTGACAAGTAGCTCAGGGCTACTCATTCTCAGGAGCTTCTGGGGCCAGCCAAGTGGTACCTGAGGACACTACCCCTTGTACCAGCTGGACTGCTGAAGCAGCCTGGAGAGTTCCCTGCACCCTCTACCCACTGCAGCAGTCTGGCAGTGGGGGCTGCTGCCTGACTGTGACCTGCTGCCCACCTGCCAGATTGGGATGAGGCATCTGCCCCTCTGAACCAGCAGCCAGTGGGTTGTGGCTGCAGGGTTGGCCTCTAAGTGGCACTACTGCCATGTGTGTCCCCTGCCTGACCACCTGGGCAGCTATCACCCAGAAGAAGTTCTGGGTGTGGTGGCTTGCTTTGTACTGTCCAAGCATGTCCTCCTGACCCCATTTGGCCAGAAGGTCAGCCACAGACAGCAGGGTTCAAGGGACCATTTCTGAGCAGGCAAGGTCCTGTCACTGGCCTCCCTAGCAGGAATTCTGGTGCTCTCTATTGGAAAACTGAAAAATCCCTAATAAAATAAATACTAAAGTCACTCTGTAAAATACCCCCAAATCCATGTTCCTCCACAAGTAAAACAAAGACCACTATAAAAAGAGAGCGAGAGAGTGAGAGACAGAGAGAGAGTGATCAGTTGGGCAATGTTTTATTGATATATCTGCAGTGTTAAAGCACAGGCTGTTGGTGGGCTATGGCCACATAGGGGTTATGGCTTTCCAACAGGGGCCAAATGGCCCCCACAGGGGCTACCCCCCTGCAAGGCCCACATGCCCCACTAAAGCCCCCCAGTGGCTGCACCACTCAGCCCCACCCCTCCATGGCTCTCCACCCAGTCCCACCCCCCCACTTGCACCCCAGGCCCCCATGGCTGTCCTCCCAACCCCAGGTAAAAGCAGTTTTAAAAAGAACCAGAAAAAAAAGAAACAAATGGAAAAAAAAAATTCTACTTACCTGAGGAGCAGGGGGGAGGGGGCTCTGGGGCCTTCTGGCAGAGTGCCCCCCCACCCAAGGCAGCACAGGGCAGAAGGCCTGCTGTGTGGGCAGGGCCCCAAGTGATCTTGACAGCAGCTGGAGCTGCAGGTAAGTGCCAGGGGTTTGGGTTTGTTTTTTTTAAAGTGAGCATGCTGGGGTGGGGGGTCAGAGGTCAGGGCCTCAGGAAGCTGGGGGGCTGGGGCTGGGCAGGCCAGGGGTCAGAGGGGCTTGGGGGTAGCTGTAGGATGGGGCTGGGCACCATGGTAAAAGGGGAGGATGGGGCAGGCAGAACAGGAATCAGGGGCTGCAGTGGGTTGGGCCAGGCACTGCAGGGATCAGGGAGTCAGGGGGTCTGTGAGGAGCTCAAGCTGGGCACCACCGGGATCAGGGCCTTAGCGGGGACAGGCTGGAGGTGGGGCCAGGCAGGGCAGGGATCAGGGGACTGGGGGAGTGGGCAGGGCCAGTTGGGTCCTTCCCCATTCCTCCAACCCCATTGACCCCTTACTCACCAGCTTTGGACTCCTGGTGCTGAAACATGCTGCTTCAGCACCAGGGCAAGGACCAACCATGGAGATGCTCTGGCAGCCAGAGCATCTTCTTAGAGAACCCAGCCTCTGGTTTCCTCAGGACATGGTCTGGGACCATGTCCTCATCTGCTTTTTTAAACTTTGGTTTTTTTAGACCCCTGGTTTATCAGGGAAACCACAGGAGAGTCAACCAGAGTGAATGTGTTCTGGTGTGAGAAGTTATACCTGAGAGCTGGTAGTATAATACCTACTGAAACTATGAAATATCACCTTGGGTGAATGAACATATGGGAAAGAACAAACCAAGGAGAAAACCAAAAATCTATTTAAATGATAAATGATAGGGAGACAGTGTCCGTGCAAATATGTACAAGTCCTGAAAGCCCAAGAAGGAATCAGAGTAAAAGCAGAGGACAAAGTTTAAAGATTATGGATAAGAAGAGACCTTTCAATTGTTAATCTCAGTAAAAGGAAGTGAAATACAGAGACAGCCATGGGTTAAAAACGTAAAGTAATTAAAAGCAGGGGAGAGGACCACACTATCAATTAACTTAATGGCATGAAATAAGGTGATGCATACATGAGAAATACATGAGAACCTGAAAAATAAAAACAGAATTTAAATGAGGTGAATGGGTAAAACATTCCACACCTCGAGTTGTCTCCAGAGACACTCAGCAGTTTAAAATGAAGCATATCTTTTTACTACTGTGTGTCCTACCAAACTGTGCAGTGCTAGTTCTACAGCTGTTAGATTCATTTTTCTAAACATCATATTGTAATGTCAAGTCAAAGAGCTAACTTATATTGTCTAAAGTTTTGTTAAGAAATTTGGTAAGAAATAGAGCCATCTCCCATTTATTCTCATTGATTTATTCTATATTGATTTTACTTAATCAATTCGATGTAATTTATGAATCTATAAATTAAATACATATCCTTTATTTAATTCATTGCTTTCCAGCTTAGTGATATTGGCACTGATTTAAGAAGCCACTTATCTGATCACGTTTTGTAAAATTATGTCTCCACTCTGGTAGACACCTACTGTGATAGAATAAGGCACCACATACACATGCTTCTCTTGCAGTTCTACATATAATACATAAAACAATAATAAAATAATACAACACAAACATTTCATATGATTTCAGTCATAAAGTAATAAAATTTGAACTTTCATTTTCACTGAAATTCTAACATTCAGAATTAAACACAACATAACCTTGAAACATCCAAATTCTTCATGATACAAAAAATTTAAAACAAAATTATATTCACAAATAGTACAACTTTTCATTTTGACTCATTGAACTGACCCAAATATTTAATTTCAAGCAAATTAACATCACACTTCATCTTGCTAAGTAGTAATAGATTCTCCCATGGGAGTTGTAATGTCATTTCATTAATAATAGTGATAAACTAGTGTTACTGCTGTTGTATTAGGATCACATAACTCTTCACATTCATATGAACCTAAACTACCCAGATGTCTGCTGGGAGGAGCAGTCAGTGAGGTCTGACTGCTCACGTAGGTTTCTCCCCAGGATATAGGACCTCCACCTAACCCAGAAAGTGCATAGTCCCACCAGGAAAAATGCCCTGCTCGATTTGGTCCTTGCCACAGGCAACGACCTGGTGAGGGGTCTGCGGATACTCAACCACCCGGGTGACAGTGATCATAATCTGCTGGAATTTACTATCTAGCACAGGGCAGTGAAAACAAGCAGCAAGGCAGAGGTCCTCAAGTTCAGAAGGGCTGACTTCTGTAAGCTAAGGAAGTTAGTAGGAGAGTCATTGGGGTCTTGGAGCTTCAATGAGATGGGTGGCTGTTCCTTAAGAAGATGATCCTCCAAGCTCAAAGACAGTCAGTCTCAATGCACACCAAAGGGGGAACAAGTGCTAAGAAGCCCCATGGCTCAGCAAAGGCATCCAGGGATGCCTGATGGCAAAAAAGGAGGTGTATAAACAGTGGAAGCAAGGAGCTATCACCAAGGAGGATTACACCTCCATTGCTTGGGACTGCAGGGAGGCTGTTAGGAAGGCCAGGGCAGAGATGGAGCAAGGGCTAGCAACCAGAATTAAGGATAATAAAAAGTCTTTTTTCAAATACATAGGAAGTAAGAAGGCGGCACCAGGTAATGTGGGGCCCCTACAGGATAGGCTTGGCAATCTGGTCATTCTGGCAAACAAAAATGATGATCTCTTTAATGAATTCTTTGCCTCCATATTCCTGAACAGGGACCAGGGCATCTCCCCAACTAGAACTGCAAAAGGACCAAGGGGAGGTACCACTATGCCTAGAGTGAGGGATGACCTAGTTAGGGAACTTGTGGAGAGGATCGATGTGTTTAAATCAGTAGGTTGAGATGCTCTTCACCCAAGGGTGCTGAGGGAATTGGCGGGGGTCATAGCGAGGCACATGGCACGGCTCTATGAATGCTTATGGGGCACTTGCCAGGTACCAGAAGATTGGAAAAAAGGCCAGTGTGGTCCCCATTTACAAGAAGGGGGAAAAGGAGAACCTCGGCAATTATAGGCCAGTCAGTCTTACCTTGGTCCTTGAGAAGACCTTTGAGAAAATTATCAAGGAGCACATCTGCAAGGGCCTAGCAGGGGAGGTAATGCTCAGGGGCAACCAACATAGGTTCACTGAAAGCAGGTCCTGCCTGAATAACCTGGTTTCTTTTTAAGATCAGGTCACAAAGTCCCTGGATGAGGGTGTCAGGGTGGATGTCATCTTCCTGGACTTTAAGAAGGCCTTTGACACGGTTTCCCACTACATTCTCTTAAAAAAAACTTGGTGACTGTGGCACTGATGCCTCCACAGTCAGATGGGTGACAAATTGGCTAGATGGTCATACCCAGAGAGTGGTGGAGGATAGGTCATTTTCACCCTGGAGAGATGTGGGTGGTAGAGTCCCCCAGGACTCGGCCCGGGGCCTCTACCGTTTATCATCTTTATCAGCAATCTGGATGTGGGTGTGAAATGCACACTGTCCAAATTCACTGATGGCACCAAGTTGTGGGGCAAGATCGGCATGCTGGAGGGGAGGAACAGAATCCAGCTAGATCTAGAGAAATTACAGGGTTGGGCAGATGAGAATAGGATGGAATTCAATGCAGACAGTACAAGGTACTGCATCTAGGGTCAAGGAACCAGCAACACACCTAGAGGCAGCGGAACACCCTTCTTGTCAACATGGTGGCAGAAAGGGATCTTGGAGCCATTGTTGACTCCAGGATGAACATAAGCCACCAGTGCGAGGAAGCAGTCAGTAAGGATAACCACACCTTGTTGTGCATCTACAGATGCATCACAAACAGGTCCAGGGAGGTGATCCTTCCCCTCTATGCAGCATTGGTCAGGCTGTAGTTGGAATACTGCATCCAGTTCTGGATGCCGCACTTCAAAGGGGATGTGGCTAGAATTGAGACGGTCCAGAGGAGACTCACATGGTCAAGGTAGAGCAGAGCAGGCCCTACGAAGAGAGGTTAAAGGGCCTGAACCTATTCAGTCTCCTCAAGATAAGGCTGAGAGGGGATCTGGTGGCTGTTTACAAACTCAGCAGTGAGGAGTGGGGGAGGCCCTGTTCCCCTGGGCACCCACCCGGGGTTACAAGGAATAACAGCCACAAATTGTTAGAGAGAAAGTTCAGGCTGGAAATCAGGAGACGTTACTTTACAGTTAGGGCTGCCAGGCTCTGCAAAGGACTCTCAAGTGAGGTGGAACTCTCTCCTATCTTGGGAGTCTTCAAGAAGAGGCTGGACAGATATTTGGCTGGACTAATATGACCCTGGCACCCATTCCTGCCTGTATGTTAATTAAATGCTATGACCATTATATGTAACATTTTATTTTATTAAAATTGTATTAATATTTATTTTATTGTTTAGGTTTATCTGGTGTCTAGAGTAGAGGAAAACTAGTAAGATTTTCCTGACTTAACAAATACAAGAAAACCAAACATATTTTTAATGAAAACTCTTTAAAAGGCAAGGAAATGAAGCTGAAATTGTTCATCTTTATTTCTCCTGAAAATACTAAAAAATAATCATAAAGCAGTGAAAAGTTATTATTGAGGCATATTATGGATACATTTTGGAGGCTTGCAGTGATGATTTTGTTTGGTTTAGAAAAGAATTGTGCTTGATAATGCAATTAGTATTCAAACACATGAGTGACTGGTGCCCCCTGAATCTGGCAGAGCACCCACAGAGGCCACTGATGGCAGTGGTCTTGTCAGGGGACACCAGCCCTGTTGACAGCATCAGTGTCAGCCATCGGGGGGGGGGCACTGGTTCTGTTGAGGGGGCACATGCACCCCCTACCAGTTGTCTATGTTCAAACAGTTCACAAGAGTTTTGTTTAACTAGTGTGCCTTTCAGTGCATACTGTGTACTAGACTGAAGGTATGTTGATAATATTTTAGCAGTGATGCTAAATTGATGTAACATAGACATGTACGCCCAAAACAGTTTGATACAGCTATAGACCTTATTCATGGACCTTTTCCACTTCAACTTGCCCAGCTGAAGCAGACAACTCTTTCTCTAGCTGTTGCCTCTTTTTGAAAGCCAGTCTTGGGAAGACCTTCAGTCTGACTGTAAGTACTGACCAGAGTAGGCAGCTCTGTATGTGCAGATGCACTCCTTAAAGCAGCAGGATGCCATATTTTATTTTCTCTTTATACAACTGCATGGCAATTCCTGTTCTAGGCCACCCTTGTACAAGGTGTGGCAAAGTTGTTTTGTAAGACTAAAACAAGTAGGCATGGCAATTAAAAATAACTTATTACTCATATGGATGTAAAGCGTTTTATGAGCCATTACCTCAGGAGGATTTGCATGTGGTTCTGGGAAACGATGAACTAGAGACACATTTGTAAACCTTTGGGGCTACAGGTGAAACTTTCATTAAATTGTTGAGAGGATGGATCACTCAGACATAACTTACTACACTAATAGATTAGCTTTTACACTTGTAAATCAGTGCCCAAGAATAACCTGGGCAACATCTTGCCTGCTTTTAATACATTACACAGTTCACTTCAAAAGTTGCTCCTTAGTTGTATATTGTTCTTAATGTAAGTTGCCAGATTATTTATGAGCAGAAATAATTTTGTGTAGAAAGAAAATAGTGCAGACTATTCTGTGTACAGGATTTTTTTTAAGTGGGGAAAAAATATTAAATATCAGACACTTCCTGATTAAATATTCTCTATAAATATTTCAGAGGAGTTGAACATTCAAACTAGAGACCAATCTGTTCTATTGAAATATTCAGTACACGGTATAACTTCATGATTGGCAACAACAGTATAATCATAGGTGACTAGTGTAATGGTTTAATCACTTACCTTATTTATTAGATTCTACTTGGAACCAACTTTAGTGCTGCAGTAGGGAATCGGAAAGGTCAGAAGGCAGTTTCTCCTGGTAAGCCTACACTCTCACAGCTTAAAGCCAGTATAAGACATAAACTCATATTAATTAAAATTATACTGGGTGTGTCTACATGAGGCAGTTACTGAAGAATAGACTAATCTACAATAGACTAATCGCTTCTCAACGTCTTGAAGGCTCAGATCAAGTGTAGTATCATCGTCTACATGTTTGCATATTTACTGCACAGTAGTCTATGGCACAGTTAGCTACTACCTATAAATACAGGTAGTAAATTAACTCTGCAGTAGATAGTGGGCACATCTAAATGAGATGCTTAACTCTGAAGCAGCAGAGTTTACTGTGTAGTAACCATGCACTTCTACACCTGTGTGTGCTTACTGCACAGCAAAAATAGCCAATAGTAGCAATTAGTTACTGGGCAGTAACACACGTGTAGATGCCAGCTGGCAGCCCTGCCACTATGGGGTCAGCCTAAGCTTATCCCAAGGGCTCCGGGCAGGGAGCCTCTCCAGCCCCAGGGCTGGGCTGCCTCTATGGCAGCCCCAGACTCTGGGCCATAAAAGCCTGCAGGTGTTTTGAGCCCTGAGTCACACATGCAGAGAGCCTGAGGCCACCTCAGGTGCCTGTGTCCTTCTGGGCAGGCCACAGGCCAGCTGCTCCAGCCTGCCTGCACGCCAGTGCCCCTACCTGGCACCAAAGTGCCACATGCCAGCCAGGCCCACAGCATCCAGGCTTACAGGGTGCTGCAATATGCTACAGGCTCCTGTCACACCTACCAGCACCCAGACCCAGCTTCAGGCAGCTTCTGGCTCCTGGAGCTAGCTCCAGCTATTTGCAGCCCACCCCCAGCGGCCTGCCCAGAGCCCACAGGTGCTGTGGGGCATTGCCTCACCATGCAGCCATCAGTCCCATGCTGCACCCTTAAGGCAGGTGGTGTAGGCAGATGTCTAGGCCCAGCAGCACAGGGACAGCTGCACAGAGGTCTGGAGGGCCAGCATGAGAGCTCCAATGGCCTTGTTGCCCATGTTGTGCCTCCCAGCCAGGACCCAAACTGGTCCACGGAGACTACTGACTTTATGGGATTGTGGGGCAAAGCAGAGGTGCAGCACCAATTCAAGTGGAGCAGGCACTCCAATGTCTACATCTATGAGGGGCTGTCAGGTTGGATGCAGGAGCATGGGCACAACTGCCTAGCATGCCAATGCCACGTAAGGGTTAAGGTCTTGCACACATGGTGGGGTATGATCACCAACCACAATCATCAGTTGGGGAGTGCCCACAACTCTGTGTCCTTTATGAGGCAATAGATGGACATCCTTGCACCCTAGGACTCAGGCTACAGCCGTGCCTTGTAGAGCAGCATAGGGCCTAGGCCCCAGCCTGCCACCTTTGATGATGCATCACCAGGTGAGGGCCCCTCGGGGTGCCAGCAGCCTATCCAACTGAGGTCCCTGGCCACAGCCTCCATCAGCAGTTCTGGGAGCCCAGGCCAGCATCTTCTGCACCACCTCCGCAGCACCAGCCCCAACCATGAGGCATGGCTGACTATGCCACCACCAGACACCAACAGCACCAGCTCCTCTCTGGGGACACGGCCTTCAGCCAGGTGCCCATGCACTGTGCCCCACCATCTGAAGACACCACCTGGAGCTACATGACTTCATTGCCAGACATGATCTAGTGGAGCCATGAGCCATGCCAGCCCCAGCCGTGTGGTGAGCCCTGTGTTAGAAGGAGGTCCCTCTCCTCACTGACCCTGCTCCCCATTCCCTACATGCACTCCCCTGGCCCCTGGGTTACCCCCCACAGCATGCAGGGGGGTGGGAAATCATTTAAAACTTTATTGAGCAGCCTGTACCCCCACAGCCAGTTGGGCACAAGCCTCACATGCTGAGGAATGTCTCAATGCCAGCAATGATGTACTTGTTGGCTTTAATGGGCAGGGACAGATAGTAAAGCCATAGGCATCCTTACAGGCACTGGTGGAGGTTGTGGGGCAACCTGGGCTTGTACTCTGCATCATCAAAGCTCAGGGTCCCATGCCAGGTATGCAAGTGCTCCTGGGACACCATGGCAATCAGCAGCACCCAGGCATAATGGGTTAGGCACCCTTCAGTCTGCACAAACAGATCCTCATACAATGCCCATGAAACACACGACAGTGGCATGATCGGGGCAGAACAATAATGCAGGGAGGGGCTCTCCCTGGAGACAAAACCTTCAGGGAGGACGGGGGCACAGGCAGCTCTTCATCCCTGTTGTCCAGGAGTCCTATGTATTCCTGTCCCTGAGCCCAGGCTCCGTACGTTGGTCTGCAGTTTGTCTGCAGGAGGGTGGGGAGCTGGGTCTGGATCCAGGACTGCAGGTGCTGCCAGGAGCTTGGCCTGTTGCAGCCTAGGAAGAGAACAAGGATCAGGCTACCTGTGGCCAGCACCTCACAGCTGCATCTCTGTACCAGGATGCTCCCAAGAGGAAGCACATATAAATGTGATTGATGGAGAAGGCTGGCTCCATCCCTCACCAATGACTGGCCATCTTGCAGCTATCATGCAGCCTCTACCCATCAGTGATAGAGAAGGCAATGCTGCATGACAAGCAGCCCTTTCAGCCAATCAGTAGCAAGGGAGATCCACCTTGCCTTCTCACTTGCTTTTTTGTGCCAGGGTACATAGCTGAAAGCACTGTTGACTCCCACTGGAGCAGTTTAGTTTTAGTAAGTTTTCTTTTTTCCCCATGGATTTTATGGAAATTGCCCAATTTTATGATTTCTGTGAAACTTGCACAATTGCAGTTTGCAAAGGTCCCCATCTATGAAGCTAGTGAATGATCTAAGAAGCTGGAATGTCCAGAGATTTTGTCAGCAAAACCTTAAGAAGTTCTATTGAATATGGGTAAACAGCAATCTTCACAGGCTTATAAAACCTCAGCTATCTTTTCTGAATTATTAGAGGAATAGTAAAAGGCAATTCCCTGAATCTAGGACTTCATGCTGACCAATTTTCAAATGGATAAACTCTTCAAATTAGTGTTAAAACTGTTCAAAAAAAGAAATCTCTTTCCCAAACTCCATCTTCAGATATGGTTAAGCCATTCTGATGAAACTTTACATAACATTTATTCTGAGGCTGAGAACAGTCATGGGAAATGTCAACCCAAATGTTTAAAGTTTGGCAAACCAACTTACAAGAGAAACTTATTATTAGAGTTGGTTGGAACATTTTTGACTAAATGAAATTTCATCAAAACACACTGCTTCATCAAGGCCAAAATATTTTGCAGAGATGTGTCTATTTCAGCAAAGATTTTGTTGGGAAAGTTTTTAGAAAGAAAGAGAGAGAGAGATTGCACACTAGATGGTATCTAAGTAACCTGCGATGTGGTTGCATAAGGTTCAACATCTTACTCTACCTAATTCAGGGTTATCTGAAGGTCAAAACCCTGCTCTGAATCGAACACAGCACATGCTTAAACTTAGGTTTTCTACAGCCTAAACTAGTGCCGTGACCAATCCAGAAATATTGATCTAAAAAGGAACCGTTGATATAATTCTGTGTTTTGTAAATGTTTTAAACATTTGTTTTCATTCCCAAGCAAGGCAACCAGATTAATCTGAAAGATCAAAAGCTGCTGCAAAAGGAAACTGTTATGCCTTACCAATCTCTGCTTATAATGGAAAATGTCCCAGGGGAGCTGGGACGCTGAAGGAACCCTGGGGCAGCAAGGAGTCCTACTCACTTCCCGCAGGTCCAGAAGGGCCAGGGGAGGCGTGTACACAGAGGACACCAGCGTGGGTGATCAGCTGGGTGTTTATCTGGTTGTGGCAGAGCAGCGGAGGTGGAGGATGCCTCCAGGAGGAAACAAAGAGTGGCCCCACCGAGGCAGCAGGATGGGTGAGAGAAGGTGACCAGAGGAGTGAGCGAAAGTGAGAGAGAGGTGAGGAGCAGCTGCCACACACGGCAGCAGAGAGAGGAAAAGGTGGAGCCAGAGCCGGCTCCGAGAGAGGGATTGGAGTAACTGGCAGCAGCACCGGTGGAAGAGCCAGCGTGTCGGCTGCCAGAGAGCCAGTGAGGTAACTGGCTGTAGCACCGGCAGCAGCGCTGGTGGAGGAGCCAGCGCGTTGGCTATCGACAGAGCTGGTGAGGCAATAGGCCACTGCACAGGAGACAGGGCTGAAGGGGGAGCTGACTGTGCAGCAGGCATTGCCAGGGAGGAAACTGGCTACCACAGAGTCGGAGGAGGTGCCGATCGAGCTGACAGACAGCAGAGTGGGCGAGGCTACCAGTTGCCTCCCAAGCAGCAGGAGCAGTGTGGTATCTGGCCGCACTGGATCCAGCAGCATCGGAGAACTACCAATTGCATTATAGATAAAGAGAGCCTGTGGAGAAACCGGCTGCATCGCAGACTGCAAGAGTGCAGCAGGCACCGGGGTAGAAGGGCCAGCCTGGGGTCCCAAGGAGCCGGACACCTGGCGTGAAGATCACTATTGACAGCTGGCAGACCAGGGCCTAAGGTGGCGACTGGCTGGGGTGTAGGGAAGGACGGAGCCCCAAGACTACCCGCCAAGAAATGCACTGACCCTAGTGGCAACCCTAACGGAGGACCCCCCACTGGAGTAGCATTCAAAGTCGTGGCTGGCGAATTCAGGGGTCCTCCTGATGTCAGCAGGGGCAACCACCGGGGGCCACCCATAGGCCCCGGGCTCACAAGATCTTGGGCCTGGGCAGAGGCGGCACAGGAACACCTCTTAGTGCAGAGGCAGGTACAGAAAGCATTAGGGTACCTTAACTACAGGCTTCATAGTCAGCTCTGCCTAGACTCAATATATATATCAATCCTTTCATACGTTCCATCTGCAAGCTGAAAATTTTAACAAGTTATTTTGTGACAGCCATGGGAAATGGCAGAAATAATTCAATAGCAGAAGCATACAAGTACTGGTTGTAATTCAAAGTATCAAAACTGAGATAGATATTTTCTCTGAGATGTGATCTTAAGTATGATAAGAACAGGATGTAGCTGAGATGGAAGATGATTATTTCAGACCAATAAAACATCAGCCTTTGGAAACATGCACAAACAAATTGGTCCCCTTTATCACTTCTACCCAAATTAGAATATTATATTTATGGTAATACTGATGTGTGAGAAATAAAAGAAAGCCCATGAGCAAGATAGCTTATAGCTTATGGGCCACTTGCTCTAAACAATTATCCATTAAAATCAAACTAAAGAGACATTTGAACTGATCAGTAAAATGTAAGCCTAAAGTAATTCAGACACAAGAATTGTGAGGGAGAGGATTAATATTAACATACTAAGTCTTTAAACTAGTCTAATAGCTTTAAAAAAAAATCTTTTCCTTGCAGAAAGCTGCACATAAAAAAAATGAATTATGGAGTGATGAGAGAAAACATTGGTCCTGTGAGTTATAATGGAATAAACATTGGACTAGATGCTCCCATTCCTGCTGGGGTCTTCCTGTTGATTCCAATGGAGTTTGGATTAAGTCCTATAAATGTTCACCAAATAAAGACTGTAGGTTGAAAATCTATTGTTTTCAAAAACTAACCATGGAGTGACTGTAAGCTGAAGTGCAGTGATAAGCACTATTTGGTTTCATAGTGGCTCTTTCTGATTGCTTAATTCAAGAATTAGGAAGATTATCTTGAAACAAATGTTGGGCCTCATTTCATACTTCCTGGACACCCAAAATTATCACTGAACTTAGTGGTATGGGGTCACATGGAGTAGGACTCTAATGCTTCTAGTCCAAAAACTATTTTCCTACTGAGTAGCACTAGATTCTCAATGTCTGCTTCTTATTCCTAATTCATCAGTCTGAAACGTATTTCATTTCAATTATCTATTAAATTTGTTATTTTAATGGAACCACTGACCTCCAAAGAACAATTTTCTGTAGCATTCACAATTTATAAATCTGTTCTTGAAAATATTCAAATTTGTGGCACTGTCTTTCCTGTTTAACTGAGCACTTGATAGACTTCAAAGTGGCCAAATTCTGCAAATTCTTGTTAAAGTTTTGTGAGGTGAAGTTGGCCTATAGCAGATATTTTTCCAGAGATTGAGAGTCATTGGCAGGCACAATGAGTACTGGCACAATCTTAATGAAAAATAAATTTACTAAGTGATTGCAAGAAAAAAGTTATATTTATTTATTAACTCTGATGTTGCCACAGCTATAGCAAGGGCAAGTGCGTACCCAATTTCCCTTAAAGATAACCCAGACACACAAAGTTTTGTTTCATTTTTTTGGAGGAAGATTTTATTCTGTTTTCTAAAAAAAAGTCTCCTCTTCCTATTATCTACAGCTTGATCTATCAATATTTTCCTAGAGTCTAAGTGCAGTTGCTGGGGGTCCATGAAGGAATATGCAAAAGATAAAGCATCACACTTACAAATATTTGGGGGGGGGGGAAACCAGGGAAAAGATAAGTAAAAAGGAAAGAAGAAAATCAAAATTAAGCATATGTTACAAAGGTCTAAGTCCTTTTAAATTTATGGCCCCATAAATATTAGATTACTATACTTCCAGACTTTGAATTGTATCATATTTTTAAACATTGCCATAATTACACAAAGCAGCAGAGAATTTAAATGCAGTTTGTCACATAGATAAAATGAAGCCAAAAGTAATCTGTTAAAAGAATGTGAAAAAAGGATGTGCAAGAATGTAGGAAACCCTGACAATTACAATCAGGGGTTGTTCAATATTTTATTATTTGATTACTTTTGGAAGACTGTACAATATCCTTAAAATTATTATACAGAATTGTGATTATGGAGATATTTAAAATCAGTGTGTTATACCTGCATGGTCAAAATAGCTTCCTGCTGACTCAGCAAGCTATACAAAATGGGGTTGGTCAAAGTCAAAGAACAGGGCCTCATTGGATCAGCCAGGGTTTTTCTCCCATCACAAATCTAAAAATATGAATTTACTGAAAGTTTATATTCAACTATGCATATATGAGGAAAGCAATCTGGATCTGGCCAAACAACAGTTCAGACCTCTAGTGGGAGTTATTCCAATTTATGCAAATGAGAAAATCACCCAATGGATGTTGTTGTTTTTTTAAAGGAAATAAACCTACTGATTTTATTTTCTACATTTTGCAGGAATCAAAAAAAGGAGGGAGGGAGGCAACCAAAAATGCAACAATTCTATTACTACCATGTACATTTAGATTATTCCATTTACATTTTTCCAGTCAATTGCTAATTACCAAATTAGGAGATTAGGAGCTAGCAAAAGTGAAAAACATGACAGATAGTGAAAGACAAAAGATGTGGAGTAAAGAGAGATTAGATACCAAAAGTAGGTCCCACCAGAACAGGTGATAGAAGGCCCACTATGTAATACATTCAAATGGATTGAGAGAACAAGTCCATTTTTGGCAAGAGAACTGTTTCTCTCTCGCTGTCAAACACACACACACTATGGCTATAGCTGTATTTATGTTGTTCTGCTTAGTGGTGAAGAAGAGCATCTGAATATTTTTCACGGCACAGAAAAACAGTTCTTTGACACAATAGCTGTGGGAACACACTTTTAAGGCTAGTAGTTTCTAAACAAGTCTATAAAAACCAAGGAGGCAGAAATTAATTGGAAGGATTATGTGCAGGTTATGGCCTGTCTGTGATGAGGATGAAAATAACTATTCATCATCATGGCAAGACCAAATAAAATTCAAGACATAATCAGCAGACTGACAGCTTTGGTGCCAATTTGCCATACCACGTTAGCACAGGGGGTAAACTGACTACAAATATATCCTTTTTATACTAAATACTCCTTTAATTCTACCTTTATCTCATTTAAGTCCATTGACAACCCATGATACAAAGCACTACTGAACTAAGCTAAAGAATTTGGCCCAGGTAAATGCTAGTTGATTTAAAAACAGGTCATATTTCTATAATTGCTGTTACCTTTAATTGGTTTGGAGAAAATGCTGGATTTTGGCTTGTATTTAAAAACTGAAACACTTGGTTTGAAAATTATGGGTGGAAATAAAAGCTTCTTTGATAACTAACTTCGGCCAATGCTTCTGACATCACTGCAGCTAACTGACATACAAAGATGTATCCAAATTAGAAAGTGATAATATAATCATGGGTACAGTAGGATAATTGGATTAGAATGAGAGACTGCCAGTCATGTGAAGTATGCAACAACAGGTACATATGAAGAAGTACCAAAAAAAAATCAACTAATTAGTTCAATTAATAATGAGGGGGAAAAGGAGAATGATAAGATTACAATATATGACCACAAAAATGACAAGAAATGTGTTAGAGGGCCATGAGTCTAAACAAAAGACTTCAGTGTGTAATGGACAGAAGAAGTTAAGTGAAATGGCAGGTAATTCTTTTCCTGTTTTACTTTCTCTTTCTCCTTTCTTTTTATTTTAATATTGAAAAGGGGCAGAGGGAATGTGCCAGCAAGTGGGGGAAAAACCTGGCCCTCAAAGGATAAAGGGGAAACACTAAAAATACATCAGAATCAAGCCCAAACTATTTCTCCCTATATATTTATAAGGAAAGAGGTACAGTAAAAGACTGACATAATGCAGTAACAGATGGGATGCTGCACTACACTCATTCTGAAAACATAGCAGAAGAGGGGAAATCTTAACAGTTACTATTAAGCTTCTAGGAAACTTGGGAAATTAAACTGTTGAGAAATAATAACATTACATATAAAAAAGGAATGAGCCCAGAAGTGAACACAGGTCTTTCAGTTTGGTTTCCGTGCAAAAGATACTACCAATGTTAGGCACTTTCAGAACAAGGAACGACTAATAAAACACATTTAAATAAGTGAAAAGTACTGAAAATCAAAAAAAGCAGATCATTCCAAGAAATCTGCTAAACAGCATTTAAAGTTACAGAAAGTGCTAGTGAGGTAATTGTCTAGGACATCATTTAGTAGACAGGGAATAAGTTTTTACAAGATCCCTGTACTCCATAACACATTGGTCCTGATTTTTTTGATTTCTTGGCAGCTGCACATTTTGAAATGTTCAGGCTGTCTGAAGACTCAAGTAAACAGGACTGCATCAGTTTCCACTGGATTTTTAGAGGCATTTTTCACAACCCAAATAGAAGAAATGCAATTTATTCTTAAAGAGTTTAAATACAGAATATAACTGTTCAGAAAATGATAGATTCCACACTAGGTTCAGCAGCAATAGCCTTCTCTAATATATGGATCCCTAACCTTGTGATAAAGCAGACAAAGGTATAAAAGGGCAACTGCTCCAGTTTAACAGTGGAATAAAGATAATACAATATATCAATGCAATGCAAGGTAAAAGAAAGAGAAATCTGAACACGTTTCATAATTTTCCATGCTGATCTTTAACTAAATATAATCTTCCAGCAAGTCTTGCCCCACCAAAAAGTAGACCCCACCTCCCACCCTGCCCCACTCTAAGTTAATTTAGTTAAAATAACAAAATCTTGAGGTGCCTCATGCCTTCACATTTTAATATGACAGTCAGGGCTAACATCAACTGAAACCTATACTCCCCTTGCTCACTGAACCTATTTCTTTGTCTGAAAACATGTAGGAGAAAACTAAGCTGAAGCCAAATTAATTTGGCAGGCTTATATCTGAAAAGCACCAGTACAAAGAGTTTGAGGACAAGATGTGCCCTTTAAAATGTGCAGAGAAATACTTGTTCTCAGGCTATGGATATGCAGAGTTGACAACATTCATATACATATTTGGTAGGAATGAGGGTATGGTTTTTATGTATTCTACGGGGAAACCAAAGAATATCAAAATGGCCTGAAACACTTGAAATAAAGGACAGTGCTTTAACAGTGATAGTACTTTAAGATAACTTCACAGCATGGGAATTATTAACGTTGCTTGGTACAAACCAGGGCTAAAACCACAACAAAGTTTTGTTTAGCCAATTACCTATTTTTAAGAAAAATAAGAAAAAACAAACAAACAAAGGAAGTGGACTTGTTTTCCTCTATTCTCAAATGGAAAGAACTCAGATTGAGTGTGCTACCCAGGCAATACAAATGCAACAAAACAACATTTTCCCTAACAGAAATATTTTGGTTGATTCTTGGCTTCAGTTTACTCCATTTAAATATATACTAGGGACACACCGATAGAGATTTTTGGGGCCAATACTGATAGCCAATATCTAAGGAGGCATATCAGTTGATACTGATCCAATTTCTGACACAGGTGCCTCCAGCTGGTAAGTCCAGTGTGGTGGAAGGGGAGGAAAGGGTCATAGGGAGGGGAGCTCAGTGCCCCCTGTGGTGAGGGAGGGGACAGGAGCAAGGGCAGGCACTGCCCATGTGGTGTGGGGGGAAGAGCCATGGTTCATACTGGGGAGAGGTGGCTCCTGCCACTGCTTGCACGTGGGGGGGGGTGTGCGCGTGTGTGTGCGCGCGCGTGCGCACCCTCACTGGTGCTGAGGCCTCTACATGACTTGGTAGTATGCCCGAATGAGGCCTCCTCCTCCCCTACAGCCTCAGCTTGGTCTACCACTTTAAATAGCAACAAGTAATAACTTAGCAAGTAGAATAGTAGTACCAGCAGCATCTCAGGCAGCCAAACAGTCAGTCAATATCAAAGCAATTTTTCCTCTCTTCCCCCTCCCCCTCCTTACTTTCTGTTTCCCTGCAGAAAAGCACAGCTTCAGCTTTGAAACTTTCAAAACATTTTGACTGCCCTCATTTTGTTTTGAGGCTGTTTTGAATCCCATTGTTTCATTTAGATTTCAGTGTTTCAAGCTCAAAACAAATCAAAACAGCTTTAAAATGAAATATCTGGTGAAATTTTGCACAGCCCTAACACACACACACACATGCGCGCGCGCGCATATATACTGCCAAATTGCCTGTCAAGAATGAAAGGAGTGAGGCGGGAGGGACAAAGACCTGAATCCAGCCCCGTGCCCCCCTTTCCACACTGCCACTTCTCATCCAGCCCTGCTTCACCCCCACCCCTCCTGTTTCAGGTCTCACCCTGCTCCACCCCCAACCCCCAGTGCATCATGTCCAACCCCACTTACCCCTTTTCCCCTGCCACTTCAGATCCAACCCTGCTTACTCCCTCCCTTCCCCCCTGCTTCAGGTCCAACCCCACTACCCCCAGCCCTTGCCCCACCACTTCAGGTCTGACCCTGCTCCCCTGCCACACCCCCACCACTTCAGGTCCAACCCCACTCCCCCCAACCACCCTGTCGCTCCTCATCTGACCCTGCTCCAGCCCCACCTTGTCGTTGCATCAGGTCCCACCCTACTCCCCACCTCCCCTTCTGCCATTTCAGTTCTGACCCCACTCTTCCCTTACCCCTCACTTCTCCCTGCCACTTCAGGTCCAACCCTGCTCCCCGCTACTTCCCCCCCACCACTTCAGGTCTGACACCACTCCTCCATACTCCTCCCACCACCTTGGGTAGAACCCTGCTCCCCACCTGCCATGCTGGGTCCAGCCCTGCTCCCCCCCCACCACTTCATGTCTGACCCTGCTCTCCTCACTGCCATTTCAGTCTGGCCCCACTCCCCCCTTTCCCACCACTGCTTTGGGTCCCCGCTGTCCCACCACTGCTTTGGGTCCCCGCTGCTCAGGCATGTTTCCCTCCACCAAACTTCCCCAGCAGCAGTGCAAACTTGAACTTGCACAGCCCAGATCATGCAGTCAATCACTGCCCACACTCTCGGCAGTGTATGTGCAGTTGGCTAGAAGCATTAAGGACAGACATACAAACAGACACACAGACAGGCAGATGAAGCCTTTTATTATATTAGAATACACACACCCATGTTTACAGTTATGAATTTACCCATACACATGCTAATTAACTGTGAACCCTGGGCTAGACTATGGGCTGTGCCCCTCTGGGAAGGAGGCATTCAAGGATAAAGCAGGGGTTAGATGACAGACCAAATACAATGCATCTGGTAGTAATGAGTCAATAATTAAATACTCACAGAAGGGGTTATATTAAATGCAACATATTTGTATAAACTACTCTATATAATAAATACCAATACAGGGCAACTTATTCTCCTAAATATATTAAGGCACATGGTTTACAGCAAGGATCCCAATAGCATAGAAGAAAAGAACAGAATACAACAATGACACCACAGCTGTGCCCAATGAAGAAATGACAACCTGGCAGGAAACCCAGTCATCCTATAGGGCTGGAAGGGACCTCGGAAGATGATCACGTCCAGTCCCTGCACCAAGCAGGAAAGATAACTGGGGGTCAGGTGACCCCAGCAAGCTTAATGTCTAGTCTCTTCTTAAAGAGTTCCAAGGTAGGTGATTGCACCACCTCTGTGGGGAGTTTGTTCCACACTCTAGACGCCCTGACTGTGAGGAAGTTTTTCCTAATGTTGAGCCTGAATTGATCTTCAAGGAGTTTATGGCCAATACTCCTGGTTTTTCACCTCAGGTGCCCTGGTGAACAGTTGTTCACTTAGCCCAAGATGTACTCCCTTAATGTAGCAGTAAACAGCTACTAGGTCCCATTTCAGCCTTCTTTTCCTCAGGCTGAAGAGTCCCCCTCAGTCTTTCCTCATATGGCTTGTCTTATAAGGCACTGATCATATGGGTGCCTCTTCTTTGGACTCTCTCAAGCTTGTTCACATCCTTGCTAAAGTGTGGTGTCCAGAACTGGATGCAGTACTCCAGCCACAGCCTCACCAGTGCCAAGTAGAGCAGAAAAATCACCTCTGGTTTTGCTGGAGATCCACTGATTGATGCATGACAGAGTATTATTTGCCCTGCTGATTAACAGCATCACACTGTCAGCTCATATTCATAATGTGCTCTATTATTACCCCAGGTCCATTTCATTTGTGGTGTGTTATCGTGTCCGCGGGGTACTGTCCATTCCCCTGGTTCTCATCTGCCACGACTTTGATCTTGTTAACAAAAAAGGAGGAAAGAGATGACACATCAATCAGTACCTGCAGAATGACAATGCTTGACCTATCACATGATTTAGGGTACTTTTATTCTTTCTTTTCTTTTACAGAGACCGGGATTGTAGGCAGCAGCCCAACCAAGTGCCCCCCCCCCCCCCGGATCACCCTTGGGCTCAGGAGTGGATCTCTAGCTTTGAAATCCTTAAGGTAAATGCCATCCAATGTCCTGTGGTGCTAATTACTTCATTAGCAGCTCATGCACATGGAGTCTCTTATTCCATGCTGGTTACTTATATGGGAAGCAACCTCAGTTAATCCCCCTCAGTTCGTTATAGTGATTTACAGTGTTGACTTAGTCACTCCTAAATTTCTAAGTGGCTAAGCGAGTCCCAGACCTGTGTCTCAGTCCATTGCTGCTAATTGCTTCATTAATGGTATGCCACGGTCTCTCCCTGTGGCTTGTAGCAGTGAGGCTCTGGAATTTTCCTCACCATCACAGCTGGCACCACAGGCCCAGGAACAGTTTCCCCTCCATGCTTTGGGGTCATGGACACTTCTCCCGAACCTCACCCTGAGGCTCCTTCTCTAATCAGAGACTCCTCACCTCATCACCACATGGAGCTTCGGCTTTTCCCCAAACTCACCAAGGTGGCGGGAGTTTATCTGTAAGTAATTGATGGTATTTTGTTGTCTTTGTGGACCCTCCATCTCAGCGTCACTCTGGGCCTCAGATCTCTCTGCCAAGGTCTTCTCCCACTGTGGTCTCAAGCAACCCCCTCTTCAAACTGTTGGTACCCGAACGGATCTTTCCAAGGGCTTCATCTTTCTTATATCCCCAGAAGCCAAGCCCCATTGGCTCACTGTGGACATGGCGAATCTCCCCACCCTGGGCATTATTACTGTCAGCTGCAGGAATTTCCTCAAGTAACAGGGCTCCAGTCAGGGACTCTCTTACATGGTGCTAGTCACCTTGGTGCTGCCAAGCCTGTAGGTGTGTAGGGGGCTGTTCATCCTGAGGTGGAGCACTTTACATTTCTCAGTGTTGAACATCATCAGATTCAATCTGCCCAACTTGTTAGCCTGTCTATGTCAGCCTGTAACTGTAGCCTATCTTCAAGTGTGACCACACTTCCCCATAACTTGGTGTCACCCAACTTGGCCAGTGAGCTCTTCACTCCCACATCCAAATCATTAATAAAGATGTTGAAAAGTACTGGACCAAGCACCAATGCCTGTGGAACACTGCTGCCCACTTCTCACCAGGATGACAAAAATCGATTCACTATGATTCTCTGGGTTCTATCCTGCAGGCAGTTTCTCATCTACCTGACTGTCTTGGAGTTAAGCCCACAATCCTCTAATTTTCTCACAAGGGCATGATGGGATACAGGATCAAAGTCCTTTTGGAAGTCAAGTCAAAGTATACAATGTCAACCAGCTTTCTCGTGTCCAGGTGGCGAGTTACCTGGTCATAGAAAGAGATGAGTTTGTTAAGGCAAGACCTGCCTGCAACAAAGCCATACTGGTTGTCATTGCAATGGGGTGGCATCCTGGGGGTAGCTGTGATCTCCCCTAATGCCCCCTTACTATGCCCAGATAGTCTGAAAAGCACCCTCAATCCGCGCCCACCATGTCTTTGATGGTCAATAGATAATAGGGAGGCTGCTTTTTCGTCCTCTTGTACTCTGGCCCCATTCTATAATGGGAGTTCCAGGGCTCTCTAACCTTAAGGGCTATATGTCCTGGCAACCTGCACCTGGTTTCCTATCTCTGCTCTCAAAGCAGAAGGCACCTTCGTGCCCTGCTACAGTCATTAAGTATCTTACTTTCTGCAAGCTTATCACAGATAGACTCCTTGATGAACTTTTCTAGCATTTTCCCTAGGATGAATGTTAGGGTGATTGGCCTATAGTTATCAGAGTTACCCTCCTGCCCTTCTTGTGGATGAGCACAAGGCTGGCCATCTTCCAGCCCTCAGGGACTTCTCCAGAGTGTCACAAGTTGTGGAAGAGTTTTGCCAGGAGTTTTGCAATGACTTCAGCCAGCCTCAGCCAGGTCTGGCCAATGACTTCAGCCAGACTTGTTTCTGCCTTGTGCAGGGTTTAACACCCACACTGCTGTACACAGCTGCTGAGGTCCTGTCTGCTCCTGGACCCTCTGTGCACCAGTCTGTGCACTGTCACTGCAGCTCCCTCCATAGTAGAGCAGAGGATGCAGCTGCTTTCCGCTCCCCATTTGGCCACATCATCTTCAGGGCACTTCTGGGGGAACTGCTCCGCCCCACTGGTCAGCTCAACCAGCTCTTCACAGCCCTTCTTCATCATCTGTCATCAATGCCCCCATGTGCTGGGCATGCTAGCTTTTTACTCCTTTTGGGAGCTCTGCCACCAGATTGAAAATGGACCAATCAGGGAGCTTGAGGGGTTAGTGCCCTTCAAGTCCTCTTTCTCACCCCACCCCTGGATCAGGGCAGGGTGGCCTTCTTCCTGTCATTCCCTGATTGGTGGAGAAGGGAAACTGCCTCCAGCAATGGGAACCTGAGCCCTTTGGGCTCAAACTAACAATCCAGGCTGCTGATGAGCCTCACAGCCAGTCTGCTCCCCGCTCCCCACCCACCACACACGCACATATACATATACACACATACACACACCACATACACATGGATTTATGGAATCTGTCAAGGAAAGGGTGAAAAAACATGCCCACAGGTCAGCAACTCAGCATGCACCTGAACATAATATTTAACCTAACCTGAGGCGTGTTGGGTCTTCATTGTTTAGGTTTCTGAATGTGTATCACTCCAGTCCTGGGAAATATCCCTCCCAGTTACCAGGCTCTTGTATCTGGGTCTTAACACACTTAACCCCACACGTTCTTAAATTTCCATTGGCCTGGACAGGCTGCAACACAGCCTTCTTCCTTGCCCACTTTAACAAATATTCTGAGCACAGGATCAATATTAACTGTTTTGGGAAACTGGATCTCGTTTCTAGAGGCCTCCAAGGACCAGAGCTGAGATTTACCAGTAGCTTAAGCATACTGTTTCCCAGAACTCCAGCCAAGAAGGGCCCCTGGCTTTATCATTTTATCTTTGAAGCAAATAAAAATAGGATTTTATAATGGAATTTGTGTGTACTGCAATCCATCTGTATTGAACAAGGGACAGGGTCAGAACCTTGGCATGTCTGCATTAAGCCCTGTATATTTATCTCTCATGTATGTTTACTTCTGTATGTGGCAAAAGCCATGCTTCCTTTTAGCCTGTCTACAAAATGTTCATAATGAGGGCAGTGGGAGTTTTGCAAGAGTAAAGACCAATGAAGATAATCTACAGCTCCTAATCTTAATGGAAGATGGTTATGTACAACAGGAAGACAATGGTCCCTATTTAATGTTCTGGGTCAACATTTGCAGGATCTAATGGAACAGTGGAGCAACTTGTTCATTTAATCAAAACAAGAGAAGCTTACCCGCAGTCCATCTAATGAGCAAAAGGGAAGGAGAAGGGATTAACTTTTATTGGTGCAATATTTTTCTTACAAATAAAACTTTCTACCCATTAGGGTTGTTAAGTTCACTTGTGAAGTTTTTGACTGTTGCCTTTTGGTCCTATGAGAGAAAGCAATGCATAATTAAGTGGAAAAGTACACATAACTTCCAATATTATTAGAATAATGCCTACACTTCTATGAAAATTATTCTTTCTTGCCTTAGTTATGGAGATATTTTGCCTGTCTAATACTTACCATACATTGTCAATGTACCACAGCACTGCTTAATACTTACCAGACAGTGCAGGAGGAAGTATTCCCACCCCGCCCCCAAGGTATGACGCCATACAAACAGCCTACAGAACACATGCCAGCTAGCCACATCACAGGATATGGGCAGGTCCAAGAGTGGAATCTAGGGAGAGGGGAACAAGATAAGGGGGCTGGACTGGGTCCCTATGGGCTAGGCTTCCTTCCCAGGGGAAGGGCAGTAGCTCCCACAAAAGCACCTTCCCTCACTGTTTCCACCTCCCAGCTACTCTAGGAAGCAAAACTAGCACCTCCCCTACCCCATACTCCAATCCCAAATCCCATTTTATTAAAACTTGAGACCTTCCTGAATTTAATTTCTCTTTATTTCTTTTTAAATTCTTTCTTTTTTAACTTATTTTAATTTTATCCTTCAGTGGCTGGCTTCCTTCATTTCACCACCCCCATTTCCTTTCCACTTCCCATTTCATTACCCACCTATAGCCCATGAACTCTGCCTCCCACCTTCATGTTCCTGCCCTTGCAACCTATCTCTTACACCCTCACCTACAGCAGAGACAGAAGCTCACGAGCCCAGTAGTGGCAATTCACAACTGTAGCTCCTAGTCAGGCCCCTGATTTCCCAGTCTCCAGTGACAAATCACAGCTGTGCAGATGGGGCCACAGAAGGATTTTACCCTTAAGGTGCGACTGCTTCAAACTTGAACTATCCCTAACACCAATCAACATCTGAGCAGGTCAAGCAGCAACATGTAACGAAGTCCTTGGTTACAAAAGAAAGAGTGTCTCACCAGCCACTGGATAAAACAGCAGCTGGAAACCATCTCAAAAGCAGAGACAGAAAGTGATTCTCTGAAGAAGAATCCATATATAGGAAGGAAAGCAGGATCCTGGACTGTTGCCCACAGAAAACTGAAGTTGTGAGGAAATGAAAGTATGGATATCATTACAGGTGTTTTATTATTTTATCTAGTTTTGCATATTTTGTCCTAGCTAAGGGAAAGCAGGATTGGCAGAAAAGTAGAGTATCTGAATGAATCGCATTAATAGCATTTGACCAAATTAAGCTGCTACCTATGAAACCCCATGCCTCTTTGAACCAGTTAGTCCTTAAGGTACTACCCTCTCCTACCTTCTGCATCAAAAAAACAGTGCATCTATTATCTTTCTCTTCTGCATGTCCACAGAAAGGCAGACTATATAATGTAATTTATTAATTTTAATGTGCTTTGCAGAATCAGGAATGGAATGCGCCATAATTTAAGAGTGTAGAACCTCAAAAATATATTGAAGGAGATACTTACATTTTGTGTAGAAAAACTGTAATAATAATGATATTTAGGGATCTGTAAAGTTATGATTTAAAGGACAAAAGGGTTCTTAGATATTGCTGAAGAAATTTCTACTAACTTAATTTTTCTACCAGACATTATAACAGTGGTATCAAAGGAGAAGGAAAAAAAACCTCCTTTCACACAGAGTATGTCTGTAAAGCAGCATATGCAATTTGTTACCAGGAACAGGCATTTATTGCTTATTAAAGTCTATTCTAGCTTTTGGAAATTAAATTACTTCATACACAGGAAAAAGGTGTATATGATGAGCTGTTATTTCAGGTCCATTTTCAAAAGATTAAAAATAAACCCTAGGCCTATTTTATAGGCCAGCAGTAATTAATATTAATTTCCAAAAGGCATTTGATCACAAAAAAGCAAAGGTTAATCTTTGGGACCACAGTGAACATCATTTGCAAACTTCATTATGGTAATATTCTGCTAGTTTTCACTTTGGTTTTAAAAAGATTCTGAAACTAGAGCCATGTAAAAACATTGTAGGTCAGGGCACTGAATATTTGCATTTTGAAAGCTGTATCCCTGATGTGCCTTATGGAGACTGGGTTAAGCCATCATATCAAGATAACGTTTACTGTGAGAGGGTTTTCAGTCCCTTTCCTAAATCACAGTAATTCCCTCTGGGAACTGAACACAATTTTAAGCTGTAATTCAGTTTACAGCAGTTAAAATACATACTTTGATATTCAATTGAAATAAAAAAAAACTTACTTGTGTCAGGGGGTTATCTTATTTAGCAGATTTCTCTTGCATTAAAATCCTAATCAGTTCTCCACCATCTTATTTCTAGGTTGGCTGATTTCTAGGTTTCCATTTTATTCATCTTAATTTGTTTGCTCAGAGGACAAAACATTAAGAAATGGAGAAAAAGATCAACAGATAAAAGGCAAAATTAGAAGATGGAACCAAAGATGACTTGCAGTACAGAATACGGTGGAAAACCTATAGGGTTCCATCACGTACCACTTGAAATTAGAGAAAGCTTGAAGGGAAACCATGATAGGTATTAAAGCAGAGAAAATCAGAAGTGGGCATACACAAGGACCAGTAGCAATTAACAGACTGGCCCACATATAGGTAGCAGCTGAAATACTGCCAACATGATCTGGAGAAATGTTTGAGCAGCTGCCGACTAACCTAGTGGAAGAGATAATAAGCATGAATGCACAGAAAGAAAGCTCAAGGGGACATGGAAAAGGTGTGGCTGGTCCAGAGTATAAGAGAGAGAGAGCATGCTACCTCTATAAGAAGAGAGATATATCATGCAGATAAATGCATTAGCCTTTCCTTATGACCCTTATGCCTAGGGACACAAGTTACACATAAATCCATTTAAGTGATCAGAAACTGGTTGAAACCTATAACAGAACAGAAGCTCAGTGCACATAAACAAGTTTCAAAATGGCTGAAAATGGTTTAAGATAAACCTGGTTGAATGTAGTATCTGACTTCATTGATTTAGGTCAAACTAGTTTCGGGAACTTCTGTCTCAGACCCCTTCCTGGTTCAAATTAAATCAGAGTCCCCCAGCATCCCAGCATTCTTTACAGCCCTGGGCTGAGCTGTGCTGTCTGCTCCAGAAAGCAGGCCTGGCCCTGACGCTCTACTCCCTAGCTGGAGCAATGACAACTGGCTTACTGGCCTCAGTGGCTGCCCCCCACCCCCACCTCTACCCCCCACTTCTATTCAAAACCCTGCTGGGGTCTGGGAGGGGGGGTTAAACTTCCCTTCCCCTGAATACAGAGCTTCCTTGGCCTGCTTAGTTAGTGCTGGCTGTGACTGTGGACTACAAATCACAGAAGCATCTGGAAGCAGGAAGAGAAAGTGATGACCAACCCTGCATAGTGTTGCTATTGTCATTTTGGACTGCAAATCCTATAGACCTTGGGGGTAGCAGGCAGAGGAAGCAAAAACACAGCCTATGCTTGCAATATACTCGAGGGCCACGCTCTAGTGCTTTCTGGCTTCTAGGTTGAGCCACAGCAGGCATGTGGCTGCATTTCCTGAATCAAAAGTGAGTATCTGTTCATTTGCTTGTTGGTTCAATCTTTGCAGTTTAGCCTAAACTGCAAAGACTGAATTAATTCAGCCTCGAGCTTTTTGACTGTTTGTACTTAGCCTATAAGCCTATAAAAGGTCCCTTTATGACCTTTCTGCTAAGCTCTCACTAGGCCAGTCTAATATTATTTATTATATTAAATGTAACATATGTTATCATAGCATATACACTTCTGAGATATCACTTTTATGAAATGTTTGGAAAATGTAATGTAAATCTATCCATCCATCCATATGTGGGACATATGCATGTGTGGGTATGTATGGATGTTTAGATTGTATAAACCAGGGGTGTCTCACACTTCAGGTTGAA
Organism: Caiman crocodilus; assembly: GCA_030014935.1. Classification (NCBI taxonomy): domain Eukaryota; kingdom Metazoa; phylum Chordata; order Crocodylia; family Alligatoridae; genus Caiman; species Caiman crocodilus. The sequence goes on from JAGPOW010003316.1 coordinate 32,833,187, forward strand.
TAATTAGTCTCTTTGGGTGCATTCAAACGAGCCTGCACATGCCATTTGCAGCATCTCAAAGCAGTTTGAGATGTTGCAAGAGGCAAGCTGGGAACAAAAAAAATGTTCTCTGTGCTTCATATTTGCAGCACTGACTCTAAATTTGATACCTGGAAATCCAGGTATCAAAAAATAGCCTGCAGGAAAATGCATGGCAGGACCCGGTCCAGGAACATGCCATGAGGCAAACCAGCAGCAGGTCCTCCAGAGATGCTCTGGTATCCGACCATAGTGTCTCTATGGAGCTACTGTTGCCCCAGCATGCATCCTTTGTGTGCAAGACAAACAGAAGTGGGCAAGGCAGAGGTAGGACCCAGTCCATGGCACTGTCCCAGGTAAGCAAGGACTGGGCAGAGGGGGCTGTGTGGTTTCGGGGGGGAGGGAGGAGAAGGTTGTAGGTGTGGGGTGTGTGGGTGGGTGTGTGGGGACTGGTGGGAGCAGTGTGGGGAGTGGCAGAGGGTGTAGATGGGATGTCGGGTTTGTGGAGGGGGCACCACACACCTGCCCCCGTCCCCCTTGCAGCACCAATGGACCCATGGTCTGTGTGGGGAGAATGCACCTGGTCAGACCCAGCTCAACCCAACCCAACCCTCTAGTGCACCTTTGGACAGGACCAGAATGTGAAGCTCCAGCACTCATGGCTCCTGACCAAAGGTAGGTACTAGCTGCGTGGCCTGTGTCGGGTCACATTGGGCCATTCAGACTTGTTTTCCATGAGGGTCAGGTGGCTATGTGCCATGGCCCATTGTAGGCACAGCGTCAGAGCTACGCATCACCTCATGGAGAACAGCTTGGTGTGACCTGGCCTGGCTCACCCAGCTAGCGCACCCCTTTGGACAGGTGGACATGCTTTGACAGTTCAAAGCAGGCCACCATGCTGATAACATCTTCTGGGCAATAGCTGCCCAGATGGCAGAGTGGGGTCACCGTGGCAGCAGTGCCACACAAAAACCAATTGTGTGGCCATGGTCCATGTGATCTCCTGTTTGGGTCTGGCAGGCATGCAGCCTTGGGGCCACATGCTGTCACAGGTAGAAACAGGTCAAAGCCAGACAGCAGCCTCCACTGACAAACAGCTAGAGTGGGTAGAGAGTGCAAGGAACGTTCTGTTAAGACTGCTTCAGCAGTCCAGCTGGAAGAAGAGCCTAGTGTCTTCAGATACCAATTGGCCGAGCCTCAGAAGCTCCTCTGTATCCTTCAAGTACGATGGGACCTAAAGCCCACCCAGGTAACTAACAGCCCCTACTGTGTGAGGCCAATGCATGAAAGCTACAAAAGAATTCTTGGGACAACAAAAGCAAAAAACAGGAGTGACATGAGGGTCAAAGGGTCAAAACATGAGAACGACCCCAGAAGCTCCTGTCTATTTGTAACACTTATACTGGGGGCCCTAAGACCCATCTGGCTAACTAGTAACCTTGTGTGGAGCTAATGAGTGACTAGTACAACTAAATTCTTGGGACAACTAAGGAAAAAACAGAATAAGAGTGTCATGTGGGTCAAAGGGTCAAAACAGGAAAATAAGTGTGCCTGAGGAAGACACAAAGCAGAGCCTCTTGGGCCACACCTACCAGTCCTCAAAGACATCCAAGGAGCCAGTGGATGGCACCCACTGCTCAGAAACATGCATGGACTTCAGAAGCTCCTGAGAGCAAATGGCCATGAGCTGCTTGCCAACGCAGCTTTTTATACTGCTGGGGCCAACACAGGGCAGCTTTTTATACTTCAGAGGTCAGCACAGGTGATGACCCCAGGCTCTAGCTCCCCCTCGCTGAAGTCCAGAAGAAAATGGGCAGGGTCATTTTGCCCCAAGTAGCACAACTTGCCCCACACCAAAGTGCATGTCCAGGCATATATGCTGAGACAAAAATCCCTGAACAAATTTGTGCCACTCCTATTTGAGCTGCTGCAACCACACATACCTGTGTGTGTGAACATACCCTTTGACTTCCTGGACTACCAGCATGACTGGGAAGAGAGACCCATCTCAGACTTTGACAGACATGGCAATCAGCAGCAGGAGGGCAAGCAAAAGCTGACAGTTGCCTTCCAGCCACTTCACCTGTCTGCATTGCTGCAGGCCCAGCCTTTTGGCTGCTGGCCATGGAGCTAACGGTGCCACTGTAGCATTGGGCACACAGACATAGCAGCTCCAACTTGGGGCATGCAGCAGGGACTAGAGCTGTTGTCATATGCTTCCAGTAGGAGTTGGAAATATTGCCACCACTGGATATTCTGGGTCAGAGCTAGAGCTGTCATCACAACTGCCATACGCTGCAGGTCATAGACAGAGCTGTTGCCCTCCACTGTCAAATGATCTGGGCCAAAGTCAGAGTTACTGCTGCTGCCCAAGTTTCTTCATGCCCCAACCTGTATCTAGCCCCAACATGTATCACGCGGAGCCCTGCAATCTGGACCTAGCCTGGAGTACAAGATGAATTAGACCCCCAGAATAAACTATAAAATGATGAATAATATATTTTAAAAGAAAATATATTGTTCAGGCCAAATGTAGAAAATACACCATAAAATTATCATTTTGATATAGAAATTAGCTTCCTGGTAAATTTAACTAAACTCAAATGGTTGTGATCTGTAAATATATGAGAAGGGCACCCTGTTTGATCTTGATAGGAATGGATGTATGATCATTGCATATGTTTATTTTTCAAAATTAATTAAGATCATAGGCTTTCTTTTAAATAAAAATGCTAAAGGTGAATGGCAGAGATTAAATGAAAATTGAATAATTCCAGGTTTTTATGATGAATGTGTCTACTATATAGATTGCTGGATAGATGAATCGAAAGAAATCTTATTATCTTAGTTAAGTATTTTCCTCCCTAAATAACATATCTGGCTGAAAATAGTATTCTGCTTCATTCCTTTTATGTTTCCTAGGTTATACTTCAGCCACTGAAGTGATATCCTGACACCGGTGAAGTGACAAGACTCCCATTAATTCCAATAGGGCCAGGATTTCAGCCTTGATATCTGTTCTGAGAGTGCTGCTGTGCCTGTTTTCATTTTATAACAACTTCATAACTCAACTGTTAAAAAACAAGATCTTAGAAAACTCAGATTGTTATTGGTTAAGAAAAACCAAAAAAAATGTGTCTATTTATGGCCATTATATGCCATTATTATTCTCAGTTGTGAACGCTTATCTGCACGTGTAATTCTGCTGAGTTCAAAGGGGGCATACTTGGGGCCAGATTCTGTTCCAACAATTAGGCACCTATGAGTGGTCTTAGATGCCTAAATTCAACCCTATTCCATCAAGTCTCCATCCCTGAAAAACTGTTAATATACAAAAGGTGCTTGTATCTGTCATAACCAAATCAAGTGAGTGTCTCTGACACAATAGACCGCCCCTCCAAATGATTGGCGTTGTTCTAAATTTGGTATGTTCTGCCTCATTAAGTATTCCTACTTGGCAAATTTCCGTTGGCTACTCTAAAGGTATAAACTTTTGCGTTGTTTCCGCCCAAGTTGGAGAGCTCTGAACACGTGGCGAGGTACAGAGGACCTCGCTACGCGGCAGAGAAAAGCTGATGGACTGATCACCCAACAACATCTCCCTGTCTGTTCCCGACGTATTCCTTGTCCTGCATGCCTGTTGCGTCTACAGGTTCATCTTGCAAACTCGTTGCGTTATCTTCTTTCTGTAACTACACAAGCAACTTTACCGCCTGTGTCGTGGCCACCAGCAGCATAAGTAAAGCTTAAGTAAAAGTTATTTTTGTAACCAATACACTGTATCCCGCCTCTCCATCCACCAGCCCACCTGACATCTGCTTAATTAAACACCGTTCCCCTCAGTCGGCTCTGACAGGTCAGCCGGCCAAGACAGTGTCCTCTTCCTCCTTGCTGGACTTTAATTTTTTGAGACTCAGTCTTCAGAGTAAGATGATGATATGTACAAAAGTAGATGCATTCATGGATTTCCAGAGACTTGAACAGACTAGAACAGAATTGCATTTAGACCCTATAAAAGGTTGCCCTCACCAGTGCCATCTTCCCTGTTATCCGCGCCTTACATGGGGCAGCCTTGAAGTCCCCTTTAAGCTTCTTGTGTCCCGCTCTCTACTTGCCTGCCATGTCTTGAAGGAAATTATTATACTGATGTTCTAGTAAGTGGGAGACTGCCTATTGTATTTTGTGTGTTGGGGGTCTTCCGCCTCCATGGACCTTGACCCCTGTCTTTCTCTAGCTAGTCCTCCCTGTCTAAACCCACTATCACAGGCAGAGAAAGACTGAGGAAACTCCCGAGCTCATGGAGGGAGCCCCAGAGCCAGAGCCAGAGGGCAGAATGGAGGGAAAAGAAAAGGAAAAAAATAAATTACTCACCACAGGATGCGAGGAGGAGCATGGACAGCTGGAGAAGCCTGTGCATGGCTGTGACGAAGCCTCAAGTCACCTGCGGATGGCGGGTGACATCATTGCCAATAACTGGCCGGTGGGGATAAAAGAGCTGACTGAGGTGAGGAGCGGGGCACGCACGTGGCTGCTGGGAGAAAGCTGGGCCGAGGAATTCGGCTGGAGACGTGAAACACCTGAGCCAACCACCAGTGTACAGAGCGGGAAAGAGAAAGAGCCCAGGGACGAACCGACGCCAGAGGACAGCACTGCTGCTGCAGGTGAGCCAGGGAAGAGTGGGGTAAGAGCCTTGGTGGCACGGAGGGACCAGCGACCTGAGGAAGACCCGGAGAGAGGGCTGTGGTCCAGGGAAGACTCAAAAGGAAGGCTGCAAGCCAGGTTACACCCAGAAAGAGGGCTGCAAGTCAGGGAAAACTCAGAGAGAGGGTTGCTTCAGGAGATCCTGGGCATAGAGTGCCAGGTAGCAGGCACAGGAAGAGAGGGCTAGCATACCAGGTCACGGGCAGTGACCCGGTTGATAAGCTGAGGGGCAGAGGGGCTACGGACTCGGCCAGGGAGTTCTACAGAGGCAGGGCATGTCCCACATTAGGCTCAGTGAGCCATAGTTAAGTTCAAAAGAGTTTTCTTTCTTTTGTGTTACCCCGGGTCAGAAGAGGCTGAGGCGTATCAATAGGGAGACTGAGCGAAGGGTGAGCTCGTTAGTGGAATGGCTGAGTGAGTATGCAAGCACCAACAGGAATACCCAAGATCCTCCGGGCAGGGTAAGTGCGAGGTGTAGGGGAGGAGGAGCCTCGCAGAAGACACCGACGCAGGTAGCTGAAGAGGGTAATCATGCTACACGAAGCCCCACCCACTGAAGGATCAAAGTCGTGGCAGGCGAGAAAGGGGCGAGCTGCAGCGTGTGGAAAGACCACCCCAAAGGCTACCTGCGATGGCAAGCCAGATATCACCAGAACTGCGTCCAGTTCTGGGCGCCACACTTCAAGAGGGATGTGGATGATATGGAGAGGGTCCAGAGGAGGGCCACCCGCATGATCAGGGGTCAGCAGGGCAGGCCTTATGAGGAGAGGCTACGGGACCTGAACCTGTTT
>JAGPOW010003316.1:32838796-32865761 GCA_030014935.1 Caiman crocodilus
GGTCATCTGACCCCGGTGCTCTTTCCTGCCAAGGCAGGGGGTCAGACTAGATGACCTGCCCAGGTCCCTTCCGACTCTAGATACTATGATACTATGATACTATGATCAGCAAACCCTCGGAGCAAGGAAGCCTGAGGTAAGATGTTTAAGGCCCGGCGGTTACATCCGCCAAACAAAGTTCGAGTCTGAGGTACTAGCCTTTTCTTCCTTATCTTGAGGTTTGTGGCCCTCGTTTCTGCTCCAATCTAAATCCTGTCCTAGAGGCCCAGCCACTGGTCCCACAGTCAGTGGGTCACAAGCCCAAGGCTGGGGAATGGCCTTGAACTCACACTGTCCCAGTCCAAAATCATGGTTTCCATGAAAATTGCAGTCAGGCTCTAATCATAATACCTTGCCCTGTTCCTCAGTATATACTCTCCAATGATTATGTTTGTTTTACCTTCAGTCTCTAAAACTGCAATCCCTTCTTGATAGGGACATCTCTTACAAAGCCTAGCAAAATGTAGCTCTAATTTCAGTTGGAGCTTCTAGACTTACTCTTTCAGAACTAATAACTAATTGTTAATCCTCCCTAGCACTGTTTACATATCTTTTTTTCATATGAATTTGGATCAATATGAAAAACCTTGTTGTACTCTTTGGGTTTCTCTTTGCAAGCCTGTGCCTTAATAATTTGAAACAGAAATCGCCTGCATACTTCTTAGTTGCAAATGGCATCTGTTCCCTATGAACTTTCAGATTCTCATGCATGACATTTGTTATGCTTGGGTAATTTTCTTTGAGATATATACTAACTAGAGAGTAAGATTTAGTCTGAAACGTTTGTGACTGAGGATCTTATCTTCAGCACCAGACTATAAATTAACAGAGCAGAATATAAACAAAGTAGTGGCAAGTGACAATATTCTCCAGGGTAACAGGCTGGCATAACTTAAACCCACTGCCTGGACATTAACATTTTCAACTGGAAATGTTTATCTAAGCTGCAAAGTCAAAACCCTATACTGAATGGTCAAAAGCATCAGGCCAATACAGCCAAGTGCAAGAAATAGCATAACTAAAGGTGGGCAAGCAGTGGAGAGAGTGCCAGTATGGCCTCTTTTCATAGGAATCTTTATCGTGATAGGGCTAGCTGTAAGAGCTAGGATTTGCCACAGGAGGCACAGCCCTGCCCTTGCGGGAAGGATTGGAGCAAACGGGGCACTGGAAGTAGTCCCTAGGGATCTGTGCTGCTTCCTGTCCTCCAGTAGTAGCAGCCCAATGTATGCTGTTGTAGCAGTTGTTGACTAGAGAAGGGTATGTCAATGGATTAATTTTATAAATAGAATGAGGCCCATCATAAGTAGCCCAACTTCTCCTGCAAGGAGTGGCTGAATGGAATGCATCTTTTGCATACTGTTGGTCCAACCTGACTTGCTCTGGGCTCTCCAGAGCAAGCTAGAGGCCTGGCTTGGTTTGTTAGTTAAATAAATTGATTGACACCGGAAGTTATAAACAAATGGGTTATTATTAAATGAAAGGGAAATAACAACAGGGGAGAAATAAGACAAAGAAGATAATACAATAACAATAATAAACAAAGATGTGAGATCACAGAAGTAATCCTTCAGAGACAAAGGTTGCTTTCCATTGCCAAGCAGCATTGTGCTGCCTTATTTCCAGGCAATAATTCTCACTCACACCCACTTTCTTCCAAACAAAATTTCACGCAATGATGACTCTCCAAAAAAAAACAACTCATGACTCCCTAACCCAAAACCCACATACTCCACCGACAAGTTCTGACCAAATACCAACAGACTCGCACTCTAGGGCTCTGGTCAACAGCCTTTATATAGTCCAGTCATCCCCTCTTTATCAACCAACCAGTGTCCAATCTGTGTGGTTAATCAACCTGTTGATACATTTCTCACCCTTCATCCAATCATACTCTGAATCACTTCAGGCATGCAGCTAATATCCACACATCAATCATTCCATTCTTTTACTCCAAAATCCCAAATATATTGCACATGCTCAATTTTGATAATTGGAGCAAAAGTTGGAAATGTCCAGCCTTCTAGAACCATCCAACCATGTTGTGCATGCCTTAAGCAAGTAAACTAAGGTATGCTTGAATGGTATTCAGGAACAACAAATATGCAAAGTAATTAAACTTTGTTACACAGTAGCAGCTGCTGCTGGAGTGAAAAGAGCTGGGCACATAAGACACTTCTCCATCAACTAACTTGAGTCCCCTCTCCTTCTCCTTCCCCCAACCTCCCCTCTCCACTAGTCAGCATCATACCCCCTCACCTCCACCTCTGTCCCAGGGTGAAAGAGTTCATTATGTTCATGAGCATGAGATAAGGTTACATGCATTCCATTTTTTTCCAGAACATTCAGCAGACTGAGTTTATATTAGCACCATTATTCCAAGGTTTGCTAAGACAACTAAACAAAACAATGTGCTCGTGCAATATGCAAAATAATCTGGAAACTACCTATTCTAACATTATGAAGACGCTATGGATACTGTCCATGATTTATTCAGAGTTGGGCTGTGATGGCAGCATGCTGCCATTACAGCTGCAGGAGTTGGTGCTACGCCAGCTGTTTAAACAGCTGTTCCCAGCAAGGGGAACAGCTGAGCCAATTCCGGCAGCTGTAATGGCTGCCATGGGAAAGTTTAAAAGCCCCAGCAAGCCCTGCGGTGGGGGGCAGTCAGGAGAGAAGGGAGCAGGCAGGCAGCATGCCAGCATGGCTGCAGCTCCCCTGGAGGCTGCCTCACAGGCAGGCGGTCTTCTCTCAGCCCAGTGGCTGAAGCGGGCAACTGGAGCCCGGGAAGCAGTGGATTTTGTCTCTGGGGATTGCCCAGACCATCACATTGCCCAAGGAAGCCTCTCCAGTGTAGAGGAATATTATCTTTAATTCCATGAAAGGAAAAAGTCCCACGATAGTGGGGAAGGCAGCTGGGTCTGAGAGCATGCTGGCTTGGAGAAAGCATCAGCTCTGACTCAGTGAGCAGTAACATCAACTGGCTGACGGACCTGTGTCCAACATCGAGATCCCAGTGAACCAACAAGTGACCGGCTGGCGAGTGGACAGGGTGTAGGGGTGGCGGAGCCCCGTGGAACATCGGAGATCACAACCATGAGTACCCCTCGGTGGGAAGACCCCTCCAGTAATAAGATCTCCACTGAACCCCTCCTTCGAATACCTCATACCATCAAAGTCATGTCAGGCGAGATGAGGGGGAGGGGCAACCTACAAGAGGCATCATCAAGTGAGGTCCACGAACATCACATGGGCGAAAGTGTAGCCATACACAGAGTTATGGGAATGCAGTTATGTCACCAAAATTTAAACTGCTCATATCATAGTCATATCATAAATATGATCATTTGTTTCTCATAAGACAAGGAACTAAAAGCTCTGATCCTCTTTGTAGTAACCTAGGACATCTTTACATGTGCTCCTGGGTGGGGTGTTTTAATTAGAGGGGCTCTTGGGAGCTGATCTAATTTAAGCACCTGCAGCATCTCATATACTTGGGGTCCTGCACTTCAAAATGGCAGTGGAGATACTTTAACTAAAGCTCATTCAATGAGTTTTAGTTAAAGTGCCCCCACTGCCATTTTGAATACACTGAATGTGGGGACACTGAATACACATGACATGGAGGCTGCTGGAGGGTTCTAATTAGAACCAAAAGAATCAATTAAACAAAATAATCTGCTTGATTGAGAAGACTCAATTAATTGAGTCTGCTCTGATGCATTCTAATTAGAACACACTGGAGCAGGTGTCAGGCACGTGTATAGGTGCCCCTAGTTGCTGATATCTTAGAATTTAATTGATGACTTACCTTTTACAAAAATCTCTTAGCTTATGTGAGAAGAGAGAGCAATGTGCAATGTGAATTACTTTGTCAAAGGTCAGAATGGCCTTAGGGTCTTTGTTAGGAGCTGAAAGAAAAAATGTAGAATTTGAAGGAGCTAGACCCCTTCACTTCTTTTTCCTCACATGATTTCTGTAAAATAACTATAAGTGAAAGAAGAAAATTGTAAAAATAAACAAAGATTTTAAGGATAAATGTTAAAGTCACAGTATTTTATGTAGCCAAACTTTGGATAGTATACACAGAAAAGCAGTACCTGTTTTGGTATTTTAAAAAAGTCCAAATGAACAACACCAACATTTCTTGAAGGGATAGGATTTGTAAATACTAGCCTAACTAAAATGCTTGATAATGGGAGGCTTTCTTTTGTTTCTATTATAAAATGCCTATTAGTATTTAAACATACCTTTATGCTGTAACCTTTTAATCAAGTGCCTCTGTTTATCTGGGAGCTTAGATTGTACAGTTAGGCTGAGATTTTCAAAGCAGATGAAAAGTTAATTCGAACTGCACTGCCAGGTCCTTGAGGTCACTTGGGGAATCCCATACTGAAGAAGCATGCCTGACAAGATCTGTCTGAGGTTGCTCAAACTGTTTTCATATTTAGAAAATCTTATTGTTAAACTAGTTCAGGCTCTCCAGAAATAGTGTGTAAATGTTACTGTTTGTAAAGTCATTGTTCAGGGTCCTTGTGGTGGATCACAAACCTATTAAGTCAACTCTCCTGATTGAGCTGCAGCTGTGCTGAGTACAACATGTAGGCACCCAAAGGCAGATGGGTTTGAAATTACACATTGTCCTACTGAATATGAACTTTCATCCCAGAAAGGAAACTTCATTAAATCCACTGAAGAGAAACAGACTTGCAGAGGTGAAGCTGCCTTCATCAATACTGCTTTGCTGCAAACTACTAAATGCATTATAAGAAAGGAACACTTTCATACGAACATTCTTCTATTTTCAGAGACTATGATGACCTATTTCTTTAAGGAACAAGGAAATTGTTTGTGCTAAAGAGATAACAGTAAAAAAGTTTTCCTTATATTTTCTGCATCTCTCCACAATTTTCTCCTCTCACCTGCTTTAACTTTTTTCTGTCTTCACTTTCTCTGGCTTTCAGTCCAGAACTATCATTTTTGGGGGGATAGTTTAAATGAACATGTTTGATTTTTGTGAGTTTTCCTAAAATCTTCATTTTTTTTTGTACAGCTTATAGAAGGGTATAGAAAAAAGGAACACAAAGGGAAAATTTATTGAGCTGAGCTCTGCTTATACCTCATTGCAGAAATTAATTATAAAGCCTTAGGCAGCTTGTTATGGCAGAAGGACTGCCAGAATTTATAATGTTAAATGAAGCTTACTCATTAACCCCACATAGGAAGTTAATTCTACTTCATTTTATTGCTACCATGCTTCTATGAATAAAGTAAGTGTTTTGGGAAGTAAAGTAATTGTGTATCTTATTATTCCTAATGAATGATGGCTCTAATCTGAAATAAAATCCTTTAAGTACAGCATCTATTTTACAAGAACAGGCCAGAACATTATTACCAGATTACAGTAGTTCCCAGAAAGTGCCAGGTGAAAGAGGTAGTAAAATAAATACATAGCAAGAAACAGCTTCTTTTTTAAGGGCTCAAAGTTGTTTTTTTTTAAATCAGAAGAAATAGAAGGAATTAATATGGATTAATTTTCAAATGCATTATTTTTTATTACCTTTCTGAAGTGAACCTAAAATTTTAGGAGAAATTTATGCTGGAGAAAGCTCCTCACAGATTCTCTGTCAATAATACCAATATAGGAGCCAATAAAATACCAATTATAAAAGCTATTTTAAGGATAGATTTTTTTTTAGTCTGTATCCTACAGCATAAAGTATAACGTTTCTATAAGGCTTAAAAAGGTGTCCTCCTTTCCCATTACATTTGGTTGACCTCCCCAACCCCATGTCCAGTTTACAGGAGACTCCAATACTCCCCAGAAAAAAAGGGTAGCGTAGATTATGCAATGGGAAAATTATTCCATCCCATGAAAGCACTAAAAAGGTACCTGAACTGAGCTGGAAAAGATGTAAAAATTTGCAACTTGTCCACATCTACATCAAGGCATTAGTATGAAAAGAATCATGCAGAATGAAGCCTATTATTTCCTTACTAAATGCATTGACTCCATTTGCTCTAATTCACCTAATTTCAAGCTTTATTTTTTGGAGATAGATCCTTTAGCATATTTTTCCAGTGCCACCATCTAAAAAATGTGAGATGCTCAAAAGAAAAGCACAGGATATTTATCATTTGGGTCATATACACTAGGCCCTACTGTGCCTTGACTTAGCATTATGAAGGAGAAAGCCAGACCATAATGTTTGGATAACAAATATTAAACAAAACCCAGATATATTCCCTCTAAAATGCATGTATAAATAAGAGTCATTCTCCCAAAACAGAACAAAACCATTTCCCTCATTTTTTCCTAGATGAGAGGGTAAGAGAACAAACACAAGACAAGTGTTAGCCAGATCTCTTGAGGTATGATGGGAAAATGATCACCTTAATAGCACTAAATGTAGTAAAACGTTTGAATAGAAAAAATATTTGGATTTCACTTCAAGCTTCTTTAAACTACAGAGCTGCATTCACCATTAATATGATGTCTGTATTGGTGTCCCAAAGTCATACTGAAATCAAGTGGAGATGGCTTAGCAAAGTAAATCACAATCTGTATTGAACTTGAGAGAGAACTAAACGTTATTGTAAGTGCTAAAAACAAAATTATGCATCCTATAGCGACAACAAGAAACTACTATAGATCAAAGTCTAATGAACTTCCAGATAAAGCTGTCAAGCAGGGTCAGAAATTTCCTACACACACATATTAAGCTGTAGAAGTTATAGTTTCCATTCTGAAAGTGAGCTAAACACTAGAAGGAAGAGGAAAGTTAAGAATAAAAAAAAATTAATTGTATTTATTTCCAAAGAATAGGATAAACAAAGAATCAGGATATATTGATACCAATTTTTTTCCTGTCTGCATTTGATATTATATTTGTTGTTCATATGTATGAAATTTTAGGGCAACCTGGCTGGAACAGACAGGTCTACAACAGTCATGTCAGCCAGGGATAGCAGCAGCAGCATGTGGGTCTTCTGTTCCAGGGCCATGAGGTGTAAGTAGAGAGACTGAGGGAAAGCATGAAAAGGGACAGGATGTGATGCTGAGCATGGAGGAGAATAGAGCGGGTTCTTAGTGTTGGGGAGGTCATTCTTACCTACCTGAGAATTTTAAAAAGTCCGCAGATACTGCTAGCACAGTAGGAGTCCATACTCCACAGGGCACCCAGGTGTTCAGGACTATGGAGAATCAGAACGACTGAACTACGTCCTAGAAAAGGAGATGAGGACAACCATGCTATCACACCTGCTCTGGATCCATCCTTGTGAGACACTGTTTTACTATCTGAAGGGGGCCCCCCTATACAGGTTTGTGCCCCAGCAATGAGTTCCTTCATGCCAAGTGCCACTTATTTGTAGACCCATGGTTTTAATTCTGTTTTCTGAATGCAAGATATGCCACCTGTCTGTACACAGCCAATGCGCTCATTATATTGTGATATCTAAGTTAACATTAAAATAATGTTCCTTGTCTTTGAACATTGTCTTCTAACCCTTAGGTTCAAATCTATTCTCAATTACATGAATGCGACATAATTTAATTGAATTAACTGTTACACCAAAAAAAAGGTTAGACCAAAAAAAAGTGCACAACAGAAGGAGGCAGTAGCCTCAATTATTTACCTCATTATAGTGCAGAGAGAGAGTAAGGGTGGTAATTTCCCAACAAGGATAACTCCTTATCTTTGTTTTAGAAAGTTACATAACTGCAATAAATTATGTACGCCAAATAGTTATTATATGTGGTATAAGTGTTCCTTAGTCAACTATTTCTCTGTTAATAGCACCATGCATGAGAATACTTGTGTATTTCTTTATAATCAGACTGATTTTTTGGTGAGAAATTACCAAAGCAATATACAGAAAACAAGTGTTTCCCTGTGAATACTGTTTGGGAACATTTCTATTTCACGACTAGGATATTTACAGTCATTTTCTATGGTATTTTGCCAAATAGGTCACTGCCATTCCATGGTGAATTATGGACACAGTTTTCCCTGATTAACTTATGTAGTCACCAATTAAATTTTACAACGAAGGACAAGTTGTTTTTTGAAGACTTACATTACCAATCTATAAATACAAACATATTTTACCCTTCATAGGTCTGTAGAATAACTGCCATGATAGCTCCTAGTTATATATATCATATATAAGGCCATATCTTATAAGGACAGATCCTTTTCTGGTTTTGCATGCTGCTAGGAAAGAAAGATGGCAAAATTCTCTCTTTACTCTCCCAACCCTTCACACAAGAAAAAGGGCATTTTCTCTAACAGTCAAGAGTGCCATGTGACAGCACAGCTGCAGGGACTGGCCCGAACGCTATAACCCAAAATCTAAAGGGTCTGGTTCATCCTGCCTTCTCCCTTTCTTTATAACTGATAGTTTTTACTCTAAATCTTGCCAAATTGGCGAAGGTTTTTGGACTAGCTTTATCATCTCATCTGGGCACTGTAATTTGTTCTTGGGATCCCACAGGCCAAAGACAATTAATAAAACTGTCTCCAGAGGAGATGAAAAGCAGAATTTCATTTTCAACCATCTGCCAATTTAGGATCCTGAATATTACAACTCACATTTGATTTTAAAAGTCTACATTTAAATTACATCCTGTTACAATCCCTGTTTCAAAGGTCCTACCCCCCCACCCCTTCCCCACAGTGTTTGGTGAAACAGATCATGCCAACAGATGAACAGCAGTCAGTGGAAGGAAAAATAAAGGGGTGCAAACTGAAGTCAAGGGAAATAGAACCACAGAAAATGACAGAGGCTCATAATGGAACAGCATCAATAACTGAGAACACTAAGTGTAGGCATGTAGATCTCTGGTCTGATTCATGGTATTTCACAAAAAGCATTATGAATTAGACTGACCCTCCTGACCTGACAGACATTCACTGTTAAATCTGGAGGGTGGGTGATTGAGGTCCATTTTGTAGCTGATCCAAGGAGAGAGGCTGTGGATCTGCAGCACCCAGGCCCTTAGACCCAGTGTCCCTTAGACCCAGGCCCCTCTCCAAGCTCCTGTGCTGTCTCAGGATGGGGGGCGGGGAAGGGCAGTTCATTCTAGGGTTTCCTCAGTCTGCTCTGGAGTGGGGGAGCAGGTGGATTAGATCCCTCCATGTTAGAGGGGCTCCAATCCACTAAATCCACCCTCCAGCACTGGCTGGGCAACTCCCAGACTGAATTCACTCCCCTCCCTTCATCCCCTCCCATTCTGAAGACAGTGCCCAGAACAAGGTGTGGCTGCATCAGCCAAGCCCTCACCCTGGCACACACTGACAGATGTTGATGAAGAAACTCCACTTTAGAGTGCCTTCATCTGAACTCTCTGAAGGTTCAAATTGTTGCATGATCGGGCATTTTTAAAGTGCTCTGCAGCCATGCACTTCTGTCAGTGCACATCTGTAGAACACTTTCAGTGGCTGACTGTGCAACAAACCATTGATTCTGTCAGCACCTTCCAGAGACATCCATCAACATCTGCTGAGGCCTGCATACACTTCAAAGTGAATATATAGTTTTGTATATATACACATAGCCGAGAATGGGTACAAGTGGCTAAATGGAATTGGTCAGATAAGGATATAAGTCCTCACATCCTGTTTTTTTCCCACAGTTAGATCAAAATCATTTTCTCTACACTTATTCTTTAATAGGAACTCATTCTTCTTATTAGCTGATGTTCACTGTGCCAGCCTCACTTCATATGGCAGTTCCAGCATTCATGTTTAATATATTCATCATCCCAGTTGACTTTTTGTTGCTACAATAAAGCAGCAAGTTAGTGTGAAAACTGGTCTATATCCCAAAGAAAGCATATAAGGCACATAAAATAGGATTATTACTTCAAGATTGCAATGAATTGGCCTCAGATGAAGTTGAGTAACAGCCATAAAAGCCAATCTCACTGAATTCCTCTAAAAACAACAGCTGAATGACAACAGATAAAGAGCTACTTGACCATTCACATTATCCATGCGTCCAGCTTTTAAAAGAAAATAAAAGTTATTCCTGTTCCATGTTCTAAATCAACTTGGTGGTCAAAAGTAAATCCTAATATTGGTCAGTTGGACATCAACTATTTAGACCAGTGGTGCTCACAGTTTTGGCCCTGTGAACCAGATGAATGGTACAGGGCCAGTCTGTGCATTGAATTGGATCACACTCTGCCCATATGCACTTGGTTTGGGCCTGGGGCCCTACACTGCTGCAACATGGCTAAAGCCCTATCTAAGCTGGGTGGGGACAGCACAGGTTCCTGGGGCCTAATCCTGGCATGCAGGGGCCAGGTAGAGGCACTAACACCAGATGGTCAGAGGAGGCATGGGGCTCTGCATTGTGGGATCGGACTCTGGGTCCCTGAACTGCTCTGGCCTGGTCAGAATCAGGCCCATACCAAGCTGCATGTTTGATCTAATGCATAAAACCTTGGCCCACAGATTCTTCTATTTGTAAACTCATAGTCAGACATTTCTGAGTCCAAATAACTCTATTCCTCTGTTAGTAGAATGGGAAAAGAATGGCTATCAAGAGTTACATTTGCACGTTACATACCCACAGTTATATCAGGAATGTATGGAAATCATCCAAGCTACTCCAGATTCAGATTTTGGTAGAGGTGAAGTTTGCACTAAATCTAAACGATGGTGAGGAAAGGGATCTCTTTCTATAGCAAGAAATTGTAGTAAGGATTCAATTGGTGTCTTAAATGTTGTTATTATCTCTGTGCTGAGAAACTTGCAATGCAAAGACACCTCTCTTTCTCAAGCATTTAAACTAAGCTTAATCACAAAGCTGAGCTAGATATATGCTGAGAATATTCCATGGGTTTAAGGCTATTGAATAGACTGCCCAGGAGGATGTGGACTCTCCATCATAACAGGAGTGTTTCAAGAAGCGGTTGGATATCCACTGGTCAGGGTGATCTAGGTGTAGTGATCCTTATTTTCTACCATGGGTATTTCCCATGCTCCTGGGCTTTGCTGGTAGTTTCTGCCCCCAATCCCCCCATTTCTGATATACATGTCAGAGTGTTTTTAAGCCTTTCCAGAGGCATTGGGTGTTGGCTATAACTAGGACTAGGGACTTCAACTGGGGTGTGCTGATTCTCCTGCAAGGAGTAAAGCTAGAGGTTCTTGTCTAGAGAGTTTTGCCCTCTGCTCAGGATCAGACTGATCATCATACATGATGTCAGGAAAGAATTGTACCCAGTGTTTAGATTGGTATGGACAGTGGGGTGTTTTGCCATCCTCTGTAGTGAAGGGCATAGCCATCTACTGGGGACCTCTTGAGTGTATATTAACAACATTTTAAAGAAGCAGGACATTGGCTGCTATGGTTCTCCTGCCTTACCTGTGGCAAGATAGGGTGTTAGGTTTGTGTTGTGTCAGGGTTGAGGGTAGTAGAGTTTAAATCATGGTTGTATGGTTTGGATTGGGCATTGGACTAGATAACCTCTGGAGCTCCCTTCCAGCCCTACTTCTCTATGATTCTAAGTAACATGGCTGGAAAACTCATGCCTAATTCTTGGACAATAACAAGAAGAGAAATGAATAGTATATAGTAGATTTTGCTTTGATCTGCATTGGAATGTTATACTAATAGCACATTTCTCAGATTCTGTCCCTGTTTCCCAGTAATGATTTCTGTGTTCTACACATGTAAGTTGAATCAGTATGCCTTGCAGGGGATAGAATCAGAGGAGTGGTAGAGTTTGCCTGCTACAGACAGTCAGAATAAATGGACATATTTTTCCCAGAATGCTGAGTAGGAGCTCAAGCCCACAATTGTTTTCCAAGAAGAACCCTAGGTATAGAGAACCCAGCTTTTATTGCTGACACCCAAGATGTCAAAGAATGTGCATCTTTTGTAATGGTGGACATAGTCACAGTATCATAATATCATAATGCTTAGGGTCAGAAGGTACCTAAACAGATCATCAGGTCTGACTCCCCACCCCGGAATGGGTGCCAGGGTCATATCACCCCAGGCCAATATCTGTCCAGCCTCCTCTTGATGACCCTGAAGGTAGAAGAGTGTATCACCTCACTTGGGAGCCCACTGAAGAGCCTGGCAGCCCTAACTGTAAAGTAATGTCCCCTGATGTCCAGTCTGAACCTTCTCTCTAACAATTTGTGGCCATTATTCCTAGTAACCCCGGGTGGTGCCCAGAGAAACAGAGCCTCCTCCTCCCCCAATTCTCACTGGTCCCCCCAGTGAGTTTGTAAACGGCCACCAGATCCCCTCTCAGCCTCCTCTTGTGGAGACTGAATAGGTTCAGGCCCTTTAGCCTCTCTTCATAAGGCCTGTCCTGCTGCCCCTTCACTGTGTGAGTGGCTCTCTTCTGGACCCTCTCAGTGATAGCCACATTCCTCTTGAAGTGCAGCACCCAAAACTGGACGCAGTACTCCATCTGCAGCCTAACCAATGCCGCATATAGGGGAAGGATCACTTCCCTGGACCTGCTTGTGATGCATCTGTAGATGTAGACAAAGTGCAACTAGCCTTACTGACCTCTTCCATGCATTGGTGGCTCATGTTCATCCTGGAGTCAACAATGACTCCAAGATCCCTTTCACCCACCATGTTGACAAGAAGGGTATTTCCCAGCCTATAGGTGTGTTGCTGGTTCCTTGTCGCTAGATGCAGTACCTTGCACTGTCTGCATTGAATTCCATCCTATTCTCATCCACCCAACTCTGTATTTTGTATAGCTCTAGCTAGATTCTGTCCCTCCTCTCCAGCATGCCCACCTTGCCCCACAACTTGGTGTTGTCAGCAAATTTGCATTCCACACCCACATCCAGATTGCTGCTAAAGATGTTGAACAGTACAGGCCCCAGGACCAAGCTCTGGGGAACTCCACTGCCCACATTGCTCCAGGTTGAAAATGACCTGTCTACTACCACTCTCTGGGTGTGGCCATCTAGCCAATCTGTCACCCATCTGACTGCGTAGGCATCAATGCCGCTGTCACCAAGTTTTTTTTAAAGAATGTGGTAGGAAACCATGTAAAAGGCCTTCTTAATGTCCAGGAAGATGGCAGCTACCCTGACATCCTCATACAGGGACTTTGTGACCTGATCATAAAAAGAAGTTAGGTTAGTCAGGCAGGACCTGCCCTCGGTGAACCCATGTTGGTAGCCCCTGAGCATTGCATCCCCTGCTGGCCCCTTGTAGATGTGCTCCTTGAAAAATTCTCTCAAAGGTCTTCTCCAGGACTGAGGTAAGAATGACTGGCCTATAATTGCAGGGTCCTCCTTTCTCCTTTCTTGTAAATGGGGGACCCTTTTCCAATCCTCTGGTACTTGGTCAGTGCCCCACAAGTGCTCATAGAGCCATGCCATGTGTCCCACTATGACCCCTGCCGGTTCCCTCAGCACCTTTGAAGAACAGCTCGACCTACTGATTTAAAACACATCCAACGCCTTCAAAAGTTCTCTAACTAGTTTGTCCCTGACCCTAGGCATGGTGGTACCTTCCTTTGGTGCTTCCATAAGTCTAGTGGGGGAGATGTCTGGTCCCTTTTAGGGAATATGGAGGCAAAGAATTCATTAAAAAGGTCAGCTTTTTCATTTGCCACAATCACCAGATTGCCAAGGTAGATATTTTAACTGCAGCTATGAAGCGGTTCCAAATTTACCTCAGCTAGCATGATCCACCTTTAGTATCGCTCAAAGCTGTCCAACATCTGAACTGACAGGGACCACAGGTGAATCAAACACACTTGTGGGCCTGATGCCCCCAAGACTGTATGCCCCTCCAGCAACAAAACTCTGGTACTCTAGATCCCCCGAGTCCTTTAGCCATGGGATCTCTTAGCCCCACAGGCTATGATAACTAACCCAGCTCCAGAGACAACAGAAGCTGCAAGAAGGAGAAAGAGCCTGGGGACTTCTGAGCAGTGCCCAAGCCAGGAGTCTGAGGGACCCTTAAACATTTGTGGACTACCAGTTAGACAGCCACCAGGTAACTAATAGGACTAATAAACTACCAGGTAACAATAAACTCCACCCACACTGCAAAACATATCCATGAAGCAGAATATGAAATTGTGTTAGAATGAGATACCAGCATTTGTTAGTTGTTGTGAGTTTAACCAAGACCTGAATTTGAAGATTTATTTTTAACTGAAAAAGACAAAGTACATCTGCAACTGATAGTTGAAACGTATCAATAAACTAATACATTTGATACCAAAATATCTAGTGCCCACAATGGGAAATTTGACAAAAAAATCCAAATAAAAGGAATAACTTGAAACCCTGGCCATGGCTGAGTTTGGTTATGGCCATCATTAATTACAAAAGAATTGGTGGGATGCAAAAACAAGTCAAATAGTACATTGTGTGACTGCAATGTAGAATATAAATTGTCAGGCTGAGCCAAAGTAGAAGTTTATACTTTGCTCCCCTTGTACAATTGTTTTCTTTCCTTAAGGTTCCAAAACAAGTAATGAATCACAGGACCATTGCTGTTTGTTTGACAATAAGCTGAGTCTTTTTTTATTTTGTATGAAAATCCCACACCATACATGCACACCTTTTAGCCCAGGGAAGGGAAAGGGGCAATATCTATAATCACCTTTACCTGACTGAGTTGCTTCAAATTGTCAGCCAGAAAAGAGGCAGTAGGTTACTTAAGCCCTTTAAAATTTTTCCTGGGGTTAAAATAGGTCATCCTAAAAGAACACTTATGATGTCTTCTGGCACAGATACAAAACAGGCTGTGTGAAATCATAAACTCCTTTAGAAACAGAAATACTTTTCTGGCCACAGAAGCTGAAACTGGTTTCAGTTGATTCCTGAAAGGCAAGTTCCATCTACATCACAGCAACCAGGCCTGAGAAAACACTGCATTGTATGTGTTCAGCATTGATGTTTTATTGGAGATCTAAAGAATGATACTAACTATACTGTGGGAGCTTGTCATTTGTCACATGATTGGCCCCCTGAAAGCACTCTACAGCTGTGCTGTGACATACATGCATGGCTGCAAAGTGCTTCTAAAGTGGCTAACTGTGTGACAAATTAACCCTCATCAAATGAGGGATCAGATGAAGGAGCTCCACTTTATAACACCTTAAGGAACTTGTGTTCCCTAGAATTATTTGTGATGCTACTGCGGCTGTCTGCAGGCAAGAAATGAGAGTGAGAGCAAGTTGCCAGCTGTGGTTTGCCTGGACTGAGCAGAATAGGGCCGGGGGTGAGGGGGAGGGACTACAGCCACCCAGCCCCCTCCTCTAGGTCAGGCCAGGCAAACCTCAGCTGGAAGCTTGCTCCTTCTCCCCACTTCCTTTTCTGTAGATAGCCCTGGAGCTGGGGCAGGAGGAAGGGGAAAATTGAGGGAGAGATGTGGCTCTTTGGCCACAGGAAGGTTTCTTGGGCTCCTGCAGTCAGGCTCAAACTCTCCTCTCTCCCCCACCCTTCCCCCGACCCAACAGACAAATATTTGTTGGGTTGGGTGGCAGGGGGAGGGGGGGGCGCTCCAACTCATGCTACTCCATATAAAGTGGCACGAGCATGAGTTAGAGTGGGGGCCTGCATGTTTGTCAGTGCCCTGGGCCCTCCCAAGATCCCACAACGTAGTTAGTAACATTGTTTCTATCTCCAATAAAACAGCAATGCTGAACACATACAATACAATGACTCACAGTGGAACACCAAACTCACAATCCAATCAACTGCATTTCTGAACAAATATATGCTTGCTGCACACTGTTTCGGTAGGACAATTTCTCCCAGCCTGTTTACATTCTATAAAGGGTTTTTACTCCTTTTTGATAATAAAATCTCAGTAACAAAACTCTTAAATGCAACCCCTGGTTATACAGTGATGGTGCTTGTACACATGATAAAGTTCGAGTTCTTAGAGTTGCATTTTATGCCACTAAATTGAAACAGTGAGTTTTCCACTGAAATGCTGTGGCTTATTTTTCCATTACTGTATATATGTTATTGTCCTGGTGGCTGCAGGTGCCTGATAAAAGCAAAATCGGTGAGGGGAAGCAGAAACAGTGAGGGTTCTGATTTTTTTTCCCCAATGGAGCTTGCCTGCCTTTCCTGTGGCTAGGGAGTCATTAATCTGTACCATTCATCTGTCAGATCACCCCCCAGCTGTAGGAGAGATGGTCAAGGTCCACAAAATAAAAGAAGCAGGACCCTCACAACTCTGCTTTCAACAGCCTCCTATGAAATTGGCAGGCTTGCCCCTGGAGCAATGCAGGGAGGCAGCAGGAGGGTGGCTGGGTGTGTTTGCAGCCAGAGAAGGTAGCAGGGACGGTGCATGGAGTGCAGGGCTACTCAGGTGGGCTGCTAGCTTCCCTTTTTCTGCCTGGGCTTGCAGCATTCTGTACACCATCCCCGCCACCTTCTCTGGCTGCCAGCATACCCAGCCATCCTCCTGCTGCCTCTCTACACTGCCCCAGGACCAAGACAGACCATTCCTGGGTGGCCCCTGGCATTCTGCTGGCTAAAGGAGCCTGCTGAAGGCAGAATTGTTGAGGTGCCCAATCCTTATTTTCTGTGGAGCCTGCCTGCCTCTCCCATGATGAGGGCATGAACTAACTAATAGGGACATTTTTCCAAGTTGCAACATTGCAAACATAATTACATTGGAATGTAGTTTATTTTGGAGCAATGCAAAACCATTTTAAACCCCCAAAACTCATTTGCATGTGATATTTGATGTCATTAAGCTACACAAAGGGAAATTTTAGTCATGTGTACAGTGTGACACTATCATGTGTACAAGTACTCTGAGGTAGCATATAACTCCTTCAGAAGGAAAGGAAGGATTAGTGTTGAGGAATGGGCATCAGCTGTTATCCTAGAACATGTGCATGCTCCTGCCATGATGCAAACGAGCTAAATTGTTGTAAATTTGATTCAGAATGAAACACGGTTAAAGTTGCAACAGGTTTGTTACATAGCTGCAGGGACACTCATAGATAACTATTCTATCACATCTGTCCCGAATGCCATGCACACATAATGAAAGACAAATCTCATCTTCAAAAACTTGCTAAGGGCCTGATCCAATTCCATTTAGCCACTGATGACCAGTAGTGCTGGAAGTAAACTTACAAGTCTCCCTTCATAGCTATCCACAGCTGAGCCACTGTACCACTGAAGTTCATAACCAAGCACATAACCCTGTAGTGTATGAGGGAACCCTTGCCCAATCAATGCATTTGTGAATACTATAAATGACAAATCCTAAATCCCCTCCCAAGTACTGATGTCTGGCTACCAGCAGATCAGTCATTGCCATGATCTGGTCATAAGGCAAAAGCAATCGTGTTGCATTTCTGCTATTGCTTCATTATCCCTGGGGTATTCATTCCTTCAGACATTCCTCTAACCACACAGCATATTCCTAGTTGGCATTTGGCCCTTACAAAATAGTAGTAGAAGCCTTCTGAACAGCCATTCACAGGTCTGGAGGGGGTTAGGATTTTTTTTTTCATCTATATAAACAAGGAACTGAATATGATCCTGGAATTGTCATTCAGCCTAGAATTCTCTCTCTAGCAAAAATAAATCTGAAAAAGGAAGCTTCCCATTTCTCATCCCATTTCCTCAAAATGAATCCCTGCTGACTGCATCAGAATCCCAGACTATAAAGGGATTGCTAAGAAAATGAAAACAGCTTTTGTAACAATTAGCACTTCAGTGGCACTACAATGGCAGCAATCTGGGCCTAAAACATGGGGCAGCAATCTGGGCCGTGGGACCACTCTAGAAATGCTTAGAGTATGATAATCCTGACAAAGCACAGCTGAAGGACTACTAATTTACTCACCATAGAACATCTTGAATACTGGTTGTAGAAGGTTTACCTCAAAAGGATTGCCAAAAATAAACCTCCCAAACATCCAGCAAACTACAGTTTTTTGCCCATAATTTTTTCCAGGGATAAACCAGGCCAAGACATTTTTCCCTGATGGTAACCCTACCCCTCAAAAAAACCCCAAACCAAACAAACCAAAAATAAAACAAATAAAAAAAAAATCCCTTCATATACTTTATAATCTAGTAACACCCTGTCTTGCTGTTTAAAATGACATTTTTATTGCTTCTTTCTTGCTTGTAGAAACTTCAGTCTTTTCTAAGGTCAAAGAACTGGAAGATGAAATCACGAGCATCAGACAGATAGAAGTCAGACAGAAGACTTCAGTCTCCAGAAAGATGTAAGCTTTCATAGATAATAGCCTACTTCATCAGCCTCTGTTACCTATAAAATCTTATGACTCTTTGAAACAGTTAGGCTCAAAGATGCATGGCGGATGTTACATTTATACCATGATTGTGTTAATCATGCCATAAATGGTAATGTGCCACATGTTCAGCCAGCCATGTGCCATACCACACATATGGTACCATAAATTGGCAAATGAACCACAAAGATGTTCTGCATATAACGTAGAATAACTTTGTGATGGGTTTGTATGGCACCTTAAATTGAAAGTATGGCATGTCCATGCTGACAATCAGGGCATGCCACACATGAGTAGAAGGGGGACAGCCCCAGCCTGGATGGAGACCCAAGGAGACCCCTGCTCCCTTTCTCACAATCAGCTGATGCTGACTGCAGACAAACATACTGAACTACCTCCATACACCCAGGAATCCAAGTGAAAGTTGAGTCAGAGAAAGACATTTCTATTCTGTTTAAATTCAGTTTTGGGGCTTCCTTAATAAGAATGTTTAAAGTAACGTGCACAGAAAACAGCCATTGTCAAAGAGTCAAGGAATATGTCTGCATGAAAATTCATTTAAGATGTTGGAATTCAGAAGAATATCAGTGAAAGCTCCAGCACAACAGACCTGACAGTACTGGTATTTTTAAGTTAAACATTAAAAAGTGATGAACAGACAAATTGGGCAACCTTCCTTAGGTTTCAGAAAATATCAAATGGAAATGCAAACAGTGAGAAATGTCAGGTGAAAATAAAACATTTCTGTTTAGAGATGTCATCGTATTGTCTCTTAGCTCTACTTTCTATCTTTGGAATACACATTCAGTGCCACATTGTCACTCTTGAAAAAGTACAGTGAAATATCATGAAGGACCCTAAACCACAGAATAGAAGTGAGGTAATAGACCTACAACTTCCATTAGGCAGCTAATAGCTGTTCATTTAAAACTATAATTGAATGCAGAAGGAAAATACTTTTCATAAGAAGTGTTTGGTTGTTTTGGGGTTGGTTGTTTTTATTTTAGAGAGGGTGCTTCTTGGGAGCTTGGGGGTAGGGTCATTGAAAACCTAAATTTCTGCTGAAAAATAGTCTTGATTGGGCCCACTAAAAACCACAAGATGCCTGTGAAAAGATTGCCTTTAATCAGTGGTTCTGGACCAAAGTTATACTAATCTATCAACAGAATAGCTTGATCGTATAACCCTACTTTCCCCGGAGCTACTTGAAATGAGTATGTTTCCAAGAGTACACCATCCAAAGCAGTTGTGCAATGGGCAAAGGAGTGTTAAGTCAAAAAAACTTGAAAAATAGCACAAGTTTTTCAAAGCTTCTTGAGAAGTATACAAGTTACCAAGAACAAACAATTCATGATAGCCCCTCACAGATGGGAACAGGACAAAGTAAAGGACACAATGCTCATCCAAAAAAAAATGTCAGCTGCTTAATTTTCAGAGGCAGTGTATATGCACACCTCCCATTAGCCATTTTTATATTGCAAACATTACAAATGGACATTTTGAGTTTTGATGAGAGTTTTACTATTTTCAGTATCATAGAATAATTTTCATATTGATTCATCTTTGCCATCTAAAAAGTTTAAAGAACTTTTCTCCTGGGTGGACCTTCTCTCCTGAAAACTTGAAGCATGGAATTCACTTTATGTGAACTTTATAATCAACATATTATATTTTTCTTATACATTTTCAAATTTCTGCATTATACTAGAGAAAAAAAAATTATTCTAGGTAACAGGAAAAGTAATGGAATATTCAGTATTAACTGGCAATATATGTAGAGGCCTATGTCATGCAAAGGAACGGGCACATTTCTAACAAAATTAAATTACATGGCATTAAATTGAGTTGTTTTTAATTCAACTGCGGGAGTATACAGGACTAAATGCCTACGTTACTTTAAATAGAATGCAGCCTATGTTACACAAAAAGCTGTAGCATTCATATTTTACTTATTTTTTTAAATAGAATATTGGTACTATAATTTAGAAGATCCCTACTTGGAAAAACAGAGGTATCAAATTATTCTAATTGTCTTCACATGCATGAAAGATTTACTGCAAACAACAAAAGAAGTTACGTGTAGTGAAATCTCCCCTTAGAATCAGCTCCATTTAAAATTAAGTCATAAATATTGCCAATGAATTTTTGTTTAAGGTCACATCTTACTAAGCAACCAGTTTGGGCTTACCCTTGAGATGCCATGAACACTTCAGACAGTGTTCATACTACAATAAATCATTTTTGACTACTAGCCTTATGCTTGTTAAACTTTTTAACTTTGGGAAAGCTGTAACCACAAGGTAAGTACAATGCATGTTCCAACAAATATACAAAAGAAATGCATCACATCTTTTCCCTTCTTTTCTTTCAGGAAAGAGTCATGGCTGATAGTGACATTTTCAGAATTTCTACATGGACATCATGTATTAAAAAGTCATTATTTTCACCATTACTTCTAGATTATATTTTTCCTTAACGGTCAAAAAAGGGTCTCTTTATTCTGTAACTTTTTGTGGAGCTTATCATTTTACAATGAAATCATTAGAGTGCCTGTTCATAATTTCCTCCGGAATAGCTGCTCTTTGATCATAACTGTGAAACGTTTCAGAGGAACAGCATTTAAACCTACCTCTTTCTAAAATAAATAAATAAATGAAATCTGTTTGTATCAGAAACCAAAAGCTGGTGATTCAGATATGATAGTCGCAATGAGAAGGGCATTGAAAAATCCTGTTCAGTTTTATTTCTACCTTTACTAGTTACACTTCTAAACTTTTCTCAAGAAAGCAATCCAATTAATCTTTTCATCCTCAATTCAGTGCCAAAAAGATTTTTGGGATTCATGTAGCAAGGAATGTATAACCCAGCTGCAGGAGTAAGATGCTCACGTAAGTAGACGTATGAAGAATATGTATTTGTTTATTAGATGCAGTGCCATCCTTCCCATGAAAGATTCAAGGCAATTTACAGTCAAAGATACTATAACTTTTAAAAACAGAATAAAATGTTAAAATCATAACAAAAAAACCTTCTTTCCAATATTCCCACATTCAAAAGCAATCCACTCCTTGCTGCTCCCCCATGTCTGACCTGCAGTATCCCCTTCTCCCCAACCCAGCTTTACTTGCCAGCCTTCATTCATTATTTCCATAAAAAAAAGGAAAATATTTTTCCCCTTCCATCCATTTTTCTCACTCCCCTCCTCTGCCTCACATCCAAAGGCATCCCCTCCCTATCTCCTAATGCCTCTCCCAAGCCCATACCTTTCCCTCTCACAGGGTGGTGGCTGAGCCCAAAACCCACTTATCCTCCCTGTACCTACAATAGGTCATTTAATAGGTAAAAATTCAGACAGCTTATGTTATTATATAACATACAATTTACATTACATAATGGTACATACAGCTTGTGTATTACCTGCACATGCACATTACCGTATGAAACAAGGGCAGAAATTCTCAGTCAAACCCTCTGTGGTAGAGTTTTTGCCTAAATTATGATGATAATACACTGGTTAGAGGGTAAAAGTGGTGCTTCTGAACGAAATTTCTTTTAACAACACTTCAAAAGTATTCGTTTTCACACTGATGTTCTGCTAAATCTGTAATATAACAGAGATTTGTGCTTTCTCAGTACTGCAGCAAGTTATGGGTGCTGAGCCATTAAACTTGTCAAAGACAGTATGTTAGCACCATCCTAACCAGCTAAATCTGCTTGAAAAAGCAGCGTAAACTTAGGGAGACCTTCAAGTTAGCATTGCTGTGCTAGTGACTTCATATAGGTATGGCAGGAATGCTGGCTCAAAAGGGCTTTAAGCCATTGGTGGGACCTTCCCACCAATCAGGTGATGGGATGATGCTTGACCAGGAAGGAGGTTCTGGCCAGGAAGATGCCCAGAGACTGCAGGGCCACTTTCCTCTCATTTGTCTGTGCTCATTTCTGGGCAGAGTACCAGCAGGCAGTGTCCACCAGCTGCTTGGATGCCTTTGAGGACCAGTGGCACCAGTGACACCAAGACTCTGCTTTGTGTCCCCCTCAGGCATACTTATTTTCATGTTTTGACCCTTTGACCCACACAAGACTCCTATCCTGTTCTTTTCATTAGTCATCCCAAAAATTTAGCTGTTCCATTCATCCATTACCCCCTGTAAAAAGTGGCTACTAGTTATCCAGGTGGGCCCTGCCTATGGTAATCAGATGGACAAATAGGTGATGGAAAAGATGCTGCCCTTCCCCTGCCCAGAGTTGAGGGGCGAAGAGCCCTGGACCTGATTGAGAACTGCACCTTGCAGGTCCAGCAGACTTTTAGGCGGAGCCTCCAGAGAGAATAAAAGAACAACATGCCTGGCACGCATTGCAGACGTGTCAAGGGATTCAAAAACAGCAGGGCCCAGAAGATCGATTGCCCAGATAAACCATTGAAGATGCTGCTTTGGGAGGAAGCAGCAGGAAGCTCCAGCAATGCATGCAGCCTCTGCCCTGAGAGCGGTTCAAGACTGTTCAGGCCACCTTGCAATGCACAACGTGGAGCATGGAGTCTTGGTTCGGGGAGTGGTTCAAGACTGCGCAGGCCACCTTGCAGTGCACAATGTGCACCTTGCAGTGCACCTTGCAGTGCATGGAGCCTCGGCCCTGGGAACTGTGTAGGGGGTTTGTGATCACAGCATGAGGTCAGGTAACCAAAGCTGGTATCGTGGCTCATCAGCGCTAAAAGAACCCTCCTCCCCACTTTCTACTCAGAGCGAAGCATGAGGCTGGCAGGAAAGCCCTGGGAACAAAGCCATGCAGAAAGAGCCAGGAGCATGGCCCAGTCCAGCAGAAAGAGGACTCAGTGCCCAGTGCAAGGCAGCATGACTTGGCTTCGGTGCCTGGGCAGGGGCACGAGGCCACGAAAGGAGCTGGAGGTGCCACTGGATTTAGGTTCTTCAGTGAATAATGACAACTAGGAATGAGGAAGAGAACAGACCTTTAATGAGAGTACAGCATGGGGTTTCTCCAGCGCAGACCTTGTGGCTGCCTCCATCTTGATTTTGCCTTACTCCCTTAGGGATCATGTTCAAATTCCTTACATGATAAGACATTCCCTTTTAAGGGGCTGTCTCCAAAGTCTAATCCTTATCACTACAGGGACAAGCCCCACCTGACCTGGAGAGGTGAACGTGAATTGCTGGGGAAAGTGGCTTCCACAGCAGATGTAATTTCTGGTGAAGGGAACCTCACTGGGAGCCAGTGAGTAAAGGCTCCTGTCCCAGAACTGGCCCAGGAGGGAAGGCACTGGGCTTCTACTGTTGCTGACAAGAGTTTTACTAACCCCCATGATCTCTGGAGAAGGGGACCCTAACTTCCACTGTATCTAAGTTTTCAGAATAGGGTGGATGTGTGCCTAATATTTTGGAGGTTGCTTTGTATACCGTTTCTAACTGAATTCTGTACTGTTATGTCTTACCATATTTATATATATTCTTGTTCAATTGCTACTTATCCTGTATGTGAACTTAATCTTCCACTGCCATATTCTGTTTATTGTCCTGTTGGGTTTCTGGTTATTCACCTGGTGTGTTGGCTTACCTGTACTTATCTATTTCAGGATCCATCACTCCTCTGTGCCTGGGTTGACTAGGGGACTCATCTTACTTGCTGCTTATAAGGTTCCCCTGTCAAGTGTTGGTGCTGGGTGTGACACCACAGTAGAGGGTCAGTTCCCAGACCATCAGTTATTCTGGAGTATTGTGTTTTGTCTAACATTTGTAAATAATTCATTCTCATAAGTCAGGTGTATTTCTATATTTATATTCTGAATCAATAAACTGTATATAGTTAAGTAAAATTTGCCTGGCCTGGCTCTATAGAGGATAGAGGGATCTGAACCCAAGTGACAGCCTCCCTCTCACAGAACTATTGCCTGTCCAACTATCCCATCCAATGGAGAATGGGGCACACCCTTGGTGTACTTGGACTACATAGATCTACACCATGACAAACCCAACTAACTAAAAATGCTGATCAGACAACATCACAAAGACTCATGTCTTGTTATAAATCCAGGAAGCTAGAGTTGCAGAATTAAAGACCTCACAAAGGTCGAGCCTGGCCACCATCCCAGACAGCTAGAGGTGCTGAGCCAAAAATCCTCACAATGGTCTGTTGCTTGACACTAGCCAGCAAGAGACAGATGTTGGAAACATCTGAATATTGTCCAGCACTGAGGAATTCAGCCAGTGCCCTCAGAAGGCTGTATGCTCAAGATGCCAAATCAGAAAAATAAAACAAGTCTGCCCTGAAGCCAGCTCAGCAAGGGACCAGTACTGAATCACTAAACACAAAAGTTCGTAACATTGACATCAGCCAGCAAGATGTAGGGGGTTGAACCACATCCTTACAAAGGCCTCTGAGTAGGCTTCAGCCCAACAACTTCCTTATGCCGAGACTGCAGCATAAACTAGGGCTGCTGAGACAGATTTACAGAAATGAGAATTTTGGCATTTCTAATAATTTTTTCAAAGAACATCCATTAGCTCAAACAGCAGTTATGATGTAACAATCATTGAGAGATTCTATATCTCCCATTAGAAAAATGGTTAGACTAAATCAAATAAAAGTTACCTAATAGGTAGAGCCAAGAATTGTTTCATACAACTTACAGCAAAAATTCAAGAAAATGTAAAACTGGTGGGGATGAAGGAGAGAAAGCGTAGCCAGGAGGAGGCAAGTTAAACAAGGTGGCAAATTCAAGCGCGTGAGATAGTGTTCTAGGGGCATGAAGCCTGATTTAATTTACAGCTTGGCGCATATATATATATATATATATATATATATATATATTTCCTGGTAGTGTATATATATATATATATATATATATACACACACACACACACACACACACACACACACACACATGCAACAGCTTCCCACATCTGGTAAATGTACATGCCTTTTGTCTTATGTAGATACAGCAGAGTCTCAGCAAACCTATGTAGTAACTACTATGGCATTAATGTTCAGCCCTACAACTTTTGTTTTAAAAAAATAACAAACAAGAAAACCTTTGTTAATGCAGAGGTATAGTTGCTGGGGAGGTATCTCACATCCTTCCAGAACACAGAACGTAGCAAAGCTCAAAACTGTGCAAACCAAGAAATGAAGACCTAAGGCACATGCCCTTGCAAACTTAACTCTGCACTCTTTGAGCAATGTCTCAGCACACTCAAAATATACCTATTTGAAGATCTTCAAAATGTACTGAACCGGAGCTACCTATCTCTTTCCTGGTAGTCATGCACTGCCATATAGTCTTATGCACATGTCATCTAAGATCATACTTTTGCTTACACATCATTAACTCACAGAAAGCTCTTTCTGATACTTAAATGAAGACGATACATAGCAAGAAGATCCCTGTTCCCCATTACTGACACAAATCCGTGCTGCAATGGGGTACTTTGAGCTCTCAAGGGACCCATCCACCATTTTGCTTTGGCAGAGAGAATCACAGTAGGGGGGTTAACAGAGAGAATCACATGGAATATAGATCAACTGGATGGCCTCCTATCTCAAAGAAGGCTGCCAAACACCTCCAAATTATTCCTCTGCCTTTCAATACAGCACCACTTAAAGCATCTCTCTACACTGCAGTCCAGAGATCTGATGTATTTATCTGAGCTAGCTTTAAATTAGCTAGGGTGCATGCTACTACTGCTATTACTACTAAAAGCAGCATAGCCATAGTAGAACAGGTGTCAGCACAGACCAAAAAGCTTATCTGATAAATACTTAATGGCTGAAGTCATTACCAGTACCTGAGCTCACTGAGTAGCTAGTATATGTCCACACAAGATGCAATCACATATTTAGCAGATTAGGCTAAAAAAAAAGAGGGCTTGCTCCTTTTTTATTAGGAAATCTCAGCAATAAAACACTTAAATGCAATCCCTGGCTATGCACAGAGGTAGCATTTAACTCCTTCAAAGGGAAAAGAAGGATTAGTGCTGAGGAATAGGCATTAACCGAGGAATGGGCATCACAGGATCATAGGAAAGTAGGGCTAGAAGTCCCAATGAGGTCATATGGTTCAGTCCCTGTCCAAAGCAGAATCACCTCAACCCAATGTTCATTTAACCTGCTCTTCAAAAATTTCCAGGGATGAAGAGTCCACAACTTGTCTAGGGAGCCTGTTCCTATGTTTGACCATGTGTATAATCAGAGGTCCTTCTGATCTCCAACATACATGTTCCCTGTTTCAGCTTGAGGCAACTGCTGCTAGGCCTGTACCCTACAGCCACAAAGAATACTGTATTTCCAGCCTCTCAAAAATTGTTCATCGTGTATTAAAAACTGTTATCAAATCCTTCCTTAGCCTGCCTTCTCCATATTAATAACTCTAGTTCATAGTATCATAGTATCTAGGGTCAGAAGGGGCCTAGAGCAGGCCACCTAGTCTGAACCCCTGCCAATGGCAGGAACAAGTGCCAGGGTCACAGGACCCCAGCTAAGTACCTATCTAATCTACTCTTAAAGATGCCCAAGGTAGGAGCAAGAACAACTTGCCTAAGAAGCCGGTTCCACGTCCTAGCCACCCTAACCGTGAAGTAGTGTCTCCTAATGTCCAACCTAAACTTGCTCTCCAGTAACTTGTGACCATTGGTCCTAGTTACCCCTGGTGGTGCCCAGGAAAAAAGAGCCTGCCCTATTTCC